>JZKD02S0502409.1:0-16927 GCA_000966675.3 Picea glauca | reverse complement strand
AAATTTTTAACGAGCTTCAAAAAGAATAAAAGAATGTTACGTTACAAAGGAGGAATAAGTGGCGTGGCCAAGAAAATTAGTTCCAAGTGAATGGAAAATATTGATGCTCAGTGCAAGCGGACATGTGCAGGATAAGGACACTCGAGAAAAATCCTCCATGGGTCAAGGTGTCTGATCGCAAGGGAAAAAAGTGTTGCAAAGCTTGCATTTAAGGAATGCTTTGAAGGTTCAGTTAAATAGCAACATGAAGTTGGCATTAGGCCAAAGACACAAGGATGAGACATGCGATGTGATTAATTATGACACAACAAGACTCCTTCCATGTGGAGTTTTACGAGCCCAAAGAAGGTAAGCTCGGTGGTTTTTCACATTTAGAGAGTCTGAAAAACACTTAAAATAAGACTCTGGAGTGTTCATTTTTCATAATTAGTCAAGTTGGTTCAAAAAGGGGTTAAACTTATACCGAAAGGACGTCTCTACAAAACCATTTTAACGAGTGTGACTGAGACAAGATCACTCGGTTGTCTTTTGTTGGCCCTTAACCAAGTTTTGAGGATTCTTGGTCATGTTTGACCTAATTTTGGGACTTCGATAGGTTGTCGAAGGCGAAGCGCAAGAAGAAGCAGAGATCGCGGGATATCGGCCCATTTTAGGGCCCTTTTTTGGATTCAGGAATATGTAATGGGTATGGAATGTCGGTCCATGGGTTCACCCATGCTTAGGCCTATTTTGTATGTATAAATAGATATATAGGTGATGTAAGAGAGGTCGATGTGCTAAGTGAAAAATGAATGGCTGAGTGTTAGAGTTGGATCTGTGTGATCAATAGTTGTAAGTGCTTTGGTGCATGTTGTGTGAGACTTGCAGAGCTAAGTTCAGGTCATTGTAAGAGACTGTAGAAGGTTGTGTGCTTAGATCTACTCAGGGAAGGAGGATCTAGCGAGCTGCGCAAATCTCCTATCCTCTGTGGAGTAGGGTTTTTGAGGCTCTATGCATGTAACCTATTGAAGAAGCTAATAAAGAAGAAAAAGTGTTGGTGGGCGTAGCCCCAGGGTTGGGGTGAATCACGTACATGTTGTGTTTCTCTTCTTTGTGCAATATGGTGATGTGCTTATATGTTAATGTACTTAGTGCTTTAATATAGATGAATGATCTGTCGATGCTTAGTGCTTAATAATATGGATGGATGTTAGATCTAACTTATATACATGTTCTTAGTGCTTGAATCTATTAAGATCTGATCTGTTTCATCATGCTAAGTGTTGCTAGATGTTAGATTTGGTTGAATACTGTGATGCTCTGTAATTAGGGTTTAACTGCGTTGTAACTAAGAACTGAATATTGATGAGTGTTGACTATTGAGTACCTTGATTAGAATCATAGATCTGTGTCCCAGTTAAGGTTGCAGACACCGAAGTCCTGCAACCACCCCTTCCTCTACCTCGGGTGAGACTTCATCTTCTTCGCAGGTGTTTCCAAAAGGGTCAGTAGTTAGGGTTTTGTTGGTGCGTTGTTGTAGCATTGAACCCAAGGTCTGCCCCTATGCCAACATCTTTTCAATTCTAAGGAGTCTGAAAAGAGATTAACTATGGACTCACAACATTTTTCTAAGTTTAGTCTCCTTAGCCAAAAAAAGTATAAAATATAACTTAGGAGAACTCTCCCAACGAGACATGTCTCCCAAGGCGTACCCTTTTCCTGGGTAATCTATTGGCCAAAAAAAGGGTTAAACTTATTCCAAATAGATATTCCTTATGGACCAATTAACGAGTGTGAAAGGAACAAGGTCACTGAGCAATCTTTTCATATTTAGGGAGCCTGAAAAGAGATTAACTATGGACTCTGAGGGGATTCCTTTTTCATAGATAATCTCCAAGGAAGAAAAAAGAGATAAACCATTGTAGATAATCTCCAAGGCTGGAAAAAGAGATAAACCAAAACCAAGGAGAATGGTCCTTTTTCAAAAATTTAGTCCCTCGGGCCTGAAAAAGGGTTAAACTTATGCCTGAGAATACTCTCCTTGTAAACCGAAGCTCCTAGTGTTGGTTAATGTTGGTTGTCATTGATGTCAACCCTTGAAGAAAGCCCCACAACACAAAGGTTTGGGTAATGGAACCAATATTGTTTGATGTAAATATGNGAGGTCAGTTTGAACAACTAA
The DNA here is from genome assembly GCA_000966675.3 of Picea glauca. Classification (NCBI taxonomy): domain Eukaryota; kingdom Viridiplantae; phylum Streptophyta; class Pinopsida; order Pinales; family Pinaceae; genus Picea; species Picea glauca. The sequence continues at coordinate 14,766 of JZKD02S0502409.1, read as the reverse complement.
AAATGAAGGAAGATAAAGATATCGCAGCCTACTTCTTATGAGTCGATGAAACGGTGAATGAAATCATAGGATTGGGAGAAGAAATTGAAGAATCGGTAATTGTTCAAAAGATACTAAGATCTCTTCCTATGAGATTCAACCCTAAGATATCATCACTAGAAGAAAGATCGGATATGGACTCAATAATCATAGATGAACTGCATGGAATCTTCACAGCATATGAAATGAGAACTGAGCAGGAAAATCCATATGTAAAAGAAGCATCCTTCAAGGCATCCAAAAGAACAAAGAAAAAGAAAAAGGAACAAGAAGAATATAGCAGCAACAGTGATGCCTCGGAAGATGATGAAGAAGTGGCCAACTTTGTCAAAAGACTGAACAAGGGAACCAACGGTAGGTATAGAGGTAAGCTCCCTTTAATTTGTTTTAATTGTGATGGTATTGGTCATTTTGCTAACAAATGTCCTCATAAGAAAAAGCGAAATGATGAGGGTTACTCAAAAGGAAAACACACATATAAAGGCAAAATAACTACAAAGAAAGTTTTCAAGAAAAGATTATACACGAAAGAAGACATCTCATCATCAGATGAAGATGAAGTCGGTGACAATGAGACGAGAAGAGTTATATTCATGGCAGTAAAAGACTCTGACAAAGAAGAATCTGAAGAAGAATATGAAGAAGACGAAGAAGAATGTGAAGAAGTTGAAGAAGAAATTGAAGAGGTAGAAGTTGAATATCGAGAAGAATTAATGTGTGCCATAGAAGTTATTAGAAGAGAAAAGAAGAAAAACAAGAAATTACAAGCACAACTAGACAAGAAAAATGACACTCGAGAACTAGAACAAATGATCACAAAATTGAAGGTTCAAATAGAAGAAGATAAAAGAATTGAAGAAGCACTCAAAGAACAACTAGAAGAAAAGGACAATATCATTGGAAACTTGGAAGCACAGGTTGTCACACTAAGAAAGGATATTCAAAAGAAAAATAGGCAGAATATCTCAAAAGTTCCGGATGACGTTATCAACAGTGAAAAATCTCATCTTGACAAGTCCGAACTTGGATACAATCAGACAAAAAAGGGATCAAGCTCCAAAACAACAGAGCAAGAAACAAATCCAAATAGCTATGCAAAAACAATCAAAGAGGATAGGAAGCTATACAAGGAAGATTACAGGGACACTCCACCAAGAAAATTCAAATTTCAGAATCAACAACAGACAAATAGGCCTCAAGAAGAAGAAGGATTCATAAGAGCACCTCCTTTCATAAGATCTTCAACTCTCAGGTATCAAANGTTTTGTTGGTGCGTTGTTGTAGCGTTGAACCCTGGGTCTGCCCATGTGCTAAAAAATAGTTCTATTGCCGAGACTTGAAACTGTGATTGCTAGGAACTAAGGAAAAAGAAGCTTTGTGCAAAGATTCATCCTGAACTTGTGGAACCTCTATACGTAGATATGTCGCTCTGATGCGTAGTACTCTACTCGGCCTACGAAGCTTTGTGCTAAAGAAAAGAAGCCAGATCTGAAGAAAAGAGGTAAGATCTGTAAGCTTTGTGCTCTGATAAGGGTAAGAATAGTGAAAGGTTTTAGATCTGGAAGCTTTGTGCTCAATAAGTGGAATTTTTTGTTTCTAAAGCATGAATTTAGGTATGCTTGATAGATTTTGTCCTAGCTTGAAAAATAGGGCATTGTTAGATGAAAGAACATTTGATATGAATAGATATGATAAGAATAATGAAAGATATGTTATACCTATGCATAGAAATAATGTCTGGACTAACGAGTGGATGCAGAATCCTAGAAAGAAATTTTTGCAGGCTAGCCATTATGATCCTAGCGTGCAATACAGGAAAAGTTGGGGATCATTGAAGAGAAAGATAGGATTAACTCTTTGTTACAGTTGCAGAAGACCAGGACATCTTACTAAGGAATGCCCTGGGAGAAAACCTAGTTGACTCTGTTGTAAGGCTATGGACCATGAAGTACTTGATTGCCCTATAATGATTGCTAGACTTTAAAAGATGAATATGGAGAAAGCAAACCCTGAAGGAGATCAAGAGACTAATATTATAGAAGAACCCCAGAAAGAATCATATATTATGTTACTGAAAATGAAAGAAACCCTGAATGAACATAAAGATGCCAGTTTGTTAGAGATATTCAAAGAAAAGGAGAAAATTGAAGTAAGAATAGGAGACTTCAACATCGAATTTGATCTAGATGAGGAAACACATATGAACATATGATAGAAAGCATTTAGGAAACCCTAGGAAGGCTTGTTATGGTTCCTTCACTAGGAAAAATAGGGTTGTTTAAAGGAAAAATGGTAACCCTATGTGGTAGGATTACCCAGATAGCTATGATTACCCATGGAGCTTCAATAAAGGAAGAATTTGAAGTTATTAAATTTATTGAGGACCGTGCCCCATTTCCAGCTTTGTTAGGCAAGATCTTGATTGAAAAAGACCAGCTCTGAAGAAAAGAAGAAAAGGAAGCCCTAGAACAGAAGAAGCAAGAACTCATGGAATTTATGACTAGAAGGATCGCCTACTTGATGGAAGAACAAGAGAACAGATCTAAGTTATTGGACACCAAGGACTTGGACGTCGAAGCTATAAGAGAATTAGAGGAACCACATAAGACTGAAATACCTAATCCATATGTTGAAGGAGTATTACCCTCGGATCTAAATAAAGAATCTCAGTAGTGCAAAGTGACTATGTCGAGAGAAGATAGGAATCAGAATGGGAAAAGACCGACCGAGTTGAAGACTACAGGGAAGAAAGATAGAAAATTAAGTAAGAAAAAGGTGAAGATTGAAAAGTTACAAGAGATCCCAAGCGGAACACTGCAGAAGGAAAAATCACAAGAATTGAACTTCGTCGAGATATCAGAACAGCGACATATGGCACTTCGTCGTGGCGAATCAATATAGCTGTTGGACCGGTATACCTGTTCAAATTCCACCTCGAACGGATAGAAAAGCATTAAAGGATCACTGCCAGACCGTTGGACCTCACCATAACGGACAGATCTACAGTAATGGAAGCTTCATACCCATTGCAAGAATACTGTTGACAAATTTCCTATTTATCTCATCGCGTCGTGCCCGAAGAACACTTTTTCCAACTGAAAATTCAAAGCCCGCATAACTAGTGATTGTATGCAGTCATCATTACAAGCAGATTGTTCATCCTAGTGCAGTATCTGAGATCATCGTGCCCCAATTATATTTTTCGAGTGCGTATGTCTGACTAGCTCACCACAATGTAGGAATCCATCACAGAGGTCCTTCTCGATTTAATGATTGAGAGATTCATGTCAAAAAGAGGAATGTCCACTGGAGTCCAAGCATCATCGACGAGAGGAGTGCAAGCCTCCCCGTCGACTGCTCAAGCAGGAACATCTCGAGTCAGCGCAGAAAGGAGAACTAAGGATAAAGACGACATATCCAATGCAAAGTTAGTGCCATCCATCCTTCCAGCTTACATACCCCCTCTGAGCAGTGTGATTAACAAGGATAGTGTTTCTAGAGACTTTGAATACACCCTAGTCACTGCATATCTACTGAAAGGAGTATGCACCTACCGCACAGATCAAGACAAGGTTACAGCATTGAAGTTTTGCAATATCAACTTGGGGGACCGTAAGGTTTACAGCATGCTTGCCCCGTATAAGTACTTGACAAGAAATAAGAGAAAGAATTTGAAGATCATCCCTCAGCAATGGATGATGAACCTCACGCAGTCTACTTTTCTCAACGTTATGAAAATACCACACTTCAGCAGACACTAAGAAGTGAATGCTTGTGTAAAATTGTTGCTAGCAAGTTACCATGGAGGATACCTGTGGTTAAACCATCGCATAACTATTGATCCGGCACTGATCAATAGGATCATTGGGTTTGGCATGTAGGGCCCTAATCCCCAGGATTACTACCCTGGAAATACCACGGACCACTCTCTTTCACAGAATATTAAAGAAGCTTATGGCAATGTCGAGAAGGGCACGCGAAGCTACAAGGTAGCCTCCATAGAAAGTGGCGCAGTGTGCCTCACATGTCAACTGATCACAAGAAAGATGGTACATAATAATCGACCTACACAAGTGTCAGGCTTCGTAGTTGACCTCGCAGGAAAATGATCAGAGGGACTACAAATGAACTGCATGAAGTACCTGGTAAACCAGCTAGAGATTGACTATAGAGAAGCCCAGGATTAGGGGCATGAATTCCATTTTAGATGGCTTCTAATACTGATCTCTTTTGTTGCATGGGAGCTACCGGAAGGCGCAACCTTCCCAGACCTCAACCCCTTTGAGCCACTATTCGCGAAGTTCAATACATTGTGGTACTCGACTGACATGAACAAGAAATGGCAATCGAATGTCATTTTCCACACGTATTATAACCAATTAAAAGTATCCATAGGGGGTGAACCTCGCATAACCCCGAACACTTTACAAAGTTTCTAATCTCTGATAAATTCCAGCATGGACTGCCACTTTATATACCTAACTCCACACGCTGATGAGCCCCAAGAACATATTCAGTCCTATTATAAGCTGACAGAAGAAGACCTAGAAGAGATCACCAAGGAATGGTCAGTGGACCTCCTTGTTGCAGTAGATCCAACAGACATTTCAGACATTAACAACCCAGAAGATGCACAGGACACACCTGGGACCAGTAAGACAAAGAAGATGAAGAAGCCTGAAGAGGTTCAGGATGTAGATAACAGATCTCTAAAGATGGCTTTCGTCAAACCAGATCAAGGAGGTAATGGTGAAGACCTAGAGGAAGTTGAATAGAGACCGGAAGACGAAGTCGAAGCTATAAAGAAGAGAAAAGGGTCACCTCCAAAGTCTCCCTTCCAGAATAAATCGAAAGCAACCGTAACCAAGATGCAAACCACGCTCACTCCCAATGACTTCAGTTTCCTCCTCGCAACTATGAATGAAGCCATAGAAGAGATAACATAAAAGCAGGAAGCGAAGTAGGAGAAGATATATAACAGGATTGAAATTGATCTCCAAGAAGTGCAGCAGGCACTCCAGTCTAGCCGCGCAATCTCTACTGCGTCTCTGCCATAAGGAACAACAGAAGTGGGAGAAGAATCAGTTCAACTCCACAAGATTGTTGATATAGTCGAAGTACACCTTCGACATACACAGGAAGAAAAAGCACAGGTTACTCAGGCCTTAAAGAAAGTACAAGAGGAAATCATAGAACAACGTCGAGCCATGCAATGAGAGAAGGATTCTCTCCAAGAAAAAATTGAAGAAGATAGAGAAAATATCCAAAAGGAGAAAGAGAAACTACTCATGAAGCAGATTGATATGGAAGAAGTAGTTAACCAAGAATTCTTCTTCGTCACTGGCTTAGAACAAAAGAGATAAGAACCCTCTGAATGTCAAGTGATTAAGCTTGCTGAAGTTATTCAGCAGCTTCAGCAAAGGGTCGTAGAATTAGAGCTTCAAACTATACCAAGTACCCCGCAAGAAGTGCGCGACTAGCAAGAATTGAATGCTCAGAGTGCAATCAAGAGGATTAAAACACTTGCTGCAGAATGCAAACAGTTAAGTAGCAGAAGCGTGTAGATATATGAACAACTATCCGAAGACCCAGAATTGAAGAAATTGGAGTCCTAACTCCAGGAAGCAAAGCAGCACGCAGATACAATACAAGCGCAACTCAAGCTCCTGACACCCATCGAGAGGATGAAGAGATCCCAGGAACAGCACATTGCCCAACAACTCATTCTTACCACACAGAACAAAGTGATGGAAGTCACCCAAAAACTCCAACTGAGCCAGGAGGTGGCGTATCTATTGTTTGAAGAAATTGAAGGCCAAGGAACAGTACTAGAACAAGTAGTTTTTACAGTCGAGCAAAAACTAGAAGGACCTATCAGCGAAGCGGTTATTCAGGAATTTGTTTAGTAAGAAGAAGTAGCACAGAGACAAGTCGAAGCAGCTTGAGCCAAGATCGAGACCTTTGAGGCAAAGTTGCCCAAACCTAAGTGACTTGGGACGAGTCACAGGTGAGTGTTTGGGGCATGTTGGCCCTTGACCAAGTTTTGAGGAACACTTGGTCATATTTGACCATTTTTGGGACTTTGACATCCTGTCAAAGATGGAGCGCAAGGCGAAGCGGAGAACGTGGAAGCTAGACCCCCTTTTTGGGTCCTTTTTGGGTTTTGGGGGATAATGTAACGGGACTGGGATGTCAGCCCATGGGTTTACCCATGTTTAGGCCCCTTTTTGTAATGTATAAGTATAATTCTAGTCTATGTAAAAAGGTACCTTTTTTTAGGACACTTGAGAAGTGGCTTAGTGCTAAGAGCTTATCTATGTGATATACTTGCAGAGTTGAGTGAAAGTATTGTAAGTGCTGAGTGCATGAATTGTAAGAAGGTTTTATGCTTAGAGCTACTCGGGGAAGGAGGATCTAGCGAGTTGTGCAGATCTTCTGTCCTACGCGGAGTACGTTTTGAGGCTCTTTGCATGTAACTGATTGGCCAGTAATAATAGAGAAGAAGAGTTGGTCGACGTAGCCCCGAGGTGGGGGTGAACCACATAAATCTGTGTGTCATGATTTGTGTTGTTACTTACATGTGTTTTCCCTCTCTTGCTAAGTGTTATGGCATGTTTAGATATATTTACTTATGCTTTGTGCTTATTAGATGTGTATAGATGATAGATTTGATGTGTATGAAGTTGCTAAGTGCTTGGTATACCAGATCCGGTCTATTGTATGTTGTTAAGTGTTGAATCATCTTAGATCTAAGTACATACTTCAATGCTATGTGTTATCTGCAGAGTGAGATAAGGGTTAATTCTAGGTGAACTATTGATGCTAAGTGCTTTGTTAAGTGTGTAATCACATATATGTATCCCAGCTAAGGTTGCGGACACCTGAGTCCTGCAATCACCCCTGCCTCTACCTCGGGTGAAACTTCATTTGCTTCGCAGGTGTTGCTGAAAGGGCCGATAGTTAGGGTTTTGTTGGTGCATTGTTGTAGCATTGAACCCTGGGTCTGCCCCTGTGCCAACAATAAGCTTTGTCGTCAATCTCTCCATGAACCAAGTTTGGGATCCTTTGTCGTGGTTCCAAGTGCATCAATCCCATGTTATCTTCTCACAACCAACATATCACCTAGGGAAGGAGGAAGGGTTGCATAACTAGAAAGGGATGGAGGGGAAGGTTGAGGCCAAAACTCAAAATAGGATGCAAATCTTGGGCTAAGAAGGGGAAGGGATTTTGGCAGAGTTTTCTTATTCTCTCACTTATGTTCATAAATGACACCCTAAGACCTCTTTTTATATGAGAAAAATATGGTTATTCGGTTTGGGTATGAGCTACAAGGGGTAAAATGGTTAGGAAACCCTCCATAGCCTATAAACTCCGTTGAATTCCACGCAATTTAAAAAAAATTGCAACTTTTGGAGGTAAACGCAGGCTATATCGCATGCATCACGCTTGTATACGCAGGATAACTATCATGCAGCACGCATGCGTACACGGGCTATTAGTGCAGCAGAGTGCGTACACTATCCAAAAAATGGTTTTTTAAAAGGAAGCCTTAGCAGTATTTTGGAAAAGTATGCAAATGGAAGGGTCAATGTCTTGTATGCACAGATAAGGCATTTTTGGACTATAACACCAACTATATGGCCTTGATGTGTGATCTCATAGAAAAGGAACCTACTTTATTTGAGGAATCCATTCAGAAGAAATAATGGATGGATGCCAAGACAGAAGAATAGTAGTCCATTATGAAGAATGATGTATGGGAAGTAGTTCCTAGACCAAAGAACAAAGATGTGGTATCTTCCAAGTGGATATACAAAATAAAACATGCAGCAAATGGAAGTATTGAAAAACATAAGGCAAGATTTGTGGCTCGTGGATTTTCTCAAAATGAAGTTATTGACTATGAAGAAAAATTTTCTCCTGTAGCCAGATACACTTCTATAAGAACCATCATAGCTCTTGCAACTAAAATGAAGTGGAAGCTGCACCAGATGGATGTGAAAACAACTTTCTTAAATGGTGTTATTGAAGAAGAAGTGTATATACAACAACCACAAGGCTTTGAAGTTGAAGAAAGAAAGACTTGTGTTTGCAGGTTGAAGAAAGCTTTGTACATGTTGAAGAAATCTCCTAGAGATTGGTATGGAAGAATTGATAGTTTCCTGACAAGCTTGGGCTTTACCAAGAGTAAAGTTGATCCTAACCTATACTTCAATTTTATGAATGATGAGCCAGATACATTTCTACTATATGTGGATGATTTATTCTTGACAAGAGAAGAAAATATCATCATAGATTGCAAGAAGAAGCTCATTGCAGAGTTTGAGATGAAAGACGTAGGCCCGATGCATTATTTCTTAGGTCTTGAAGTTTGGCAGAGCCCAGATAATATCTTCCTTAAAAAATGGAAGTATGCAGTTGAAATACTGAAGAGATTTGACATGTTGGAATGTAAATCCATGACCACACCCATGGAAACAAATTTGAATCTCTTGGTTGATACTTTGTCAGAGTTGGTTGATGCTACTCTATACAGATAGATTATTGGATCATTGATGTATCTAGAAAATACCAGGCCAGATATATGCTTTGTTGTGAACACCTTGAGTCAGTATCTGGTGGAGCATAGACCTATTCACCTTGTAGTTGCAAAGCATGTGATGAGATACCTTAAGGGTACGTTGGATTATGGTCTCTGTTATTATATATTGGAGATTATGACTTCAGACTGTATGGTTATACTGATTCATATTGGGCTGGAAGCGCTTCAAACAAAAAGAGAAATTCTGGATGTTGTCTCATTTTGGGGTCATCCATGACTTCATGGAAAAGCAGGAAGCTATTCATTGTTTCTCTTATCACAATAGAAGTGGAGTACATTGCAACATGTTCCGCCAGTTATGAAGCCATATGGCTTCAGAATTTGTTGACAGTTTGTTCGATCTGGAGATGGAAGCCATGGTGATTCTATGTGATAACCAAAGTTGTGTAAAGATGATGGAGAACCCAATGTTCCATGATAATTTGAAGCACAAAGATATCTAGTACCACTACATTCGTGATATGGTGTAGAGGGGAGTTGTAAAGCTCCAATATGTTGGCACAGATGAGAAAGTTGTAGAAGTGTTGACCAAGCCTCTAGCTCGTGTGAAGTTTGAGTACTTCTGAGACAAGCTTGGTGTAGTCCGAAAGGACCTCCCTCGAAAGGGGGAGTGATTTTGATGATACTATGGTATCCTAACCAATAGTAGGTAGCTCAGTTAGGATTTTATATCCTATGGGATTGATCATCCCTGGGCAAATCCTGAAGGTCCAATAAGGATGGTTTGTCAGAGTACTTGTGCATGTATATGCCAACTGTGGTCAGTAGTGGTAGCTCAGTTAGGATTTTATGTCCTAGGGAATCTTATTATTCTTGGGCAGATCTTAAAGGTCCTGTAAGGATGGCCTGTCAGAGTACCACGTGGTCTGTCAGAGTACCACATGGTAGCTCGTAGTACTAGAGTACTTCTGATTATTTATAGATGTTTTAGTCAATGTTCCAGATGTTGATGATGATTCTACCCTATCCTTCTCTTGATGATGTTGTATTGAGTCATGTAAGTAGAATACCCTTCTCATTAAGGGGGAGTGTTAAAATATTGCAACTTCGAAGAATATTCTAATTATATTTGAGTTATTATTTTATAGATCAAATCCCCTTTTGCGGATTGATAAATTTGGGTCTTGTATAAGATCAAATCCCATTTTTTGGATTGGTTAAACTGTATTTGTATAGTGGTATTTGTAAAGTTGACCCCTAGTAATTATAAAGTGGTTTTAGCCACTTCTAGGAGAAATTGTCTCAACCAAGTGAAGAGACACAATCCTAGCACCATATCACACTTGTATTTATATGTGAGTTTGGTCTCTCATTTACACACACTCACTCACTCATCTAGTGTGCATATCTTGAAAGTAGTTGCAGTTGCAGGAGGAAGTAGAAGATAGGTGCATGCTTAGTCTTAGTTTGTCTTTGGTGTTTTGGTCTTAGTCTTGGCATTGTATTGGAAATTTATTATTGAGGAAGTTTTTGTTAAGTTTTCTCCCCCATGATGGTTTCCCAGGAAAAAAATTTGTGTACCTTGTGATTGTGATTCTTTCAGTGATCCTCTTTATACTGTTGTTTTAGAAATGCATTGAATTCTCATGTGATTTGGAAATAACCCAATAACAGAAATAAAAAATTAACAATTTTGACCCCCAAAAAATGGTCATTTAAGGTCTCAAATGGACTTTGAAAGGTTTTGAACCCCTATCATCAAAGTAGGATGTACCCCTAAAATGGACCCTGCAGGCCAATAGCTCAATGTTTTCCACCTAGAAAGTACCAAAATAGATAACAAATTATATAATGATCCATTGCAAATTAGTGAGAAACAAAGTATTAAATTCAAAGATGTCATAAGGTCTATAAGTTGATACATAAAACATGAAACAAGAATGCTTGCGATAGTGGGGACTCGTCATGATCATTTGGGGTAGAGCCTCAATCAGTGGCAACAAGAGGCTCCTCAACTAGTAGCTCACATACATATCTAGCCTCAAGAGGCCTAGGATCCTCCAAGATAGGAAGAGATAGGGTCAAAAATTGTTTATCATGTATGACAAAGGTTGGAGGCATATTGAATGGCCTCTCCCATAGCCTCTTCTAACCACTATGCCATCCCAATGGTGTTCACTATATTTTGATAATGTTGAGGTGGTTTAGTTTGGTTCCAAGTAGATCGCAAATCATCATGCAAGGGGCATCCCATTGGAAATCCAAAAGGATTTTCAAGTGGTCCATCCCCACTCTTATTTTTTTGTGTCTACAATATAATCTACAAGGGAAAACTAGCACATTTTATCCCATTGTCATACTAGGAGAAGGTAATAGAAGTCTCATGCTTATTAAATATAACATCATTGCTCTTATTCCATAGAATAAAGCATTTCAAATTGCACAAGCATCATAGTTGAGTTGAATTCATTAGCACATGGTGACCCATTCCTAGGAGAGCATCTTTCCATGTGATGGAAGCTAGAAAGTATGATTGGATAAGAGCCCCATCCATGCCCATGTAGATTTGGCCAATGGATGAAAGCATAAGATATACTTCAGGGTTTCAACTCATCCACATCAAGGGCATTACAAATTTTGAATATCTAGGTAAGAAAACCTATTCCAAACTAGTAGAACCCCAATAACAAAAAATCCAAGAAAACATTGGTTTCTTTGGATATAGGACTGACTTCCAAAGGCTTCTTAACTTGAATAGCCAAGTCTTCTCCTTAGACTTAACTCACCATAAATTGATGAGGCAACCTTAACACAACATATTATACATAACCCCTTATACCCATGGTCAATATTGAACTTGCTAAAAGCTATATATTCCCTCCCCAAATTTTAATTCCTCCATTAGGCCCACAAGACTTTCAAGACCAACTTGAGTATAAAATCCTTAGACACCAATATTTCAATCCTCTCCACTACAAATTTTGAAAATACAAACCTATTTGAAATACTATTTTACCTCTATCCAAGAAAATCGTTTGATTATGAGCATCAAGCAAGTCATTGATCAACTAAATGTCATTCTTGAATAAATCTGTAAGAACCCATTTTGGTTAGAGGTTTTCCCGCATACAAGAGGAGAGGGGACTACCAAAGACAATGATCGTTAAACTAAGATCCCACTTTGAGAGAGATTTTTCGTCAAGAAATTAGGAAGGGTTTGGTGGCCTCTTAATCCTTCCAAATACTATGTATAACAAAAGCCTTAGATATTTTGACTTTGGTGAGGATAACCATAAGAGTCTACACAGAGATCCCCCACCACCATTTCTTTTCCAGAGGAATCCCTTGGCCAATGCAATGTCTTAGTGTGACTTTCCAAGTCTCCTTTCCATGAGTACTCTCACTACTCATTTACCACACAAAGCGTGAGCCTAAATTTTTGTTTTGATCGTACCAAAGCCACCCATCTCCCTAGGGGTGTGACAAAGGTCACAATGAATTCTTTGAAATCCTTTTCCATTTGCAATACTATCCAAAAACAATTTTTTAAGAGAATTATTTAGGTGTTGGTATGCCAAATTTGACAAGACCCTACAAGATGAGCAATAAATATGTTTAGCAACCAAGACATTGGTGCAAATATGAAGCTTGGCTACTATTTGTTAGAGGCTTGGTCACTCATTTATCAATTTTATTTCTCCACCCTCTACACAATAACCTCCAACAACTCTTTAGGAGAGGCCTAGAATGAGAACATGATTCCAAGTAACTTGACGATATGGCTAGGTTGGATCCATGCCTAGTTCCAAGAAGCCATTTAGTTTGGGACTGGACTAAGGCTTTGCATGTAGCAAGAGGTTTTGTGCCACTAGATCCTAAAATAACACAAAAGGAGTCTTAAGGCACTCCAACATATTATCCTAAAGGGATGAACCTCAAGAATGATTAGGAATAAATCATATGCAAAGTGGTTTTTTACCAACTAACCTATGCATCAAGCTTAAGAAGGGTGGTTCCCTTAATTTATACTAGTCTCACTTTATACTTTAATCTCAATAATCAAGCACTTATGTAGTTAAGACATACAATGCTAGAGTGATAAATCATCCTTCTTGGATGGAACCAAATGAGCCCACCTCATTGGGATTACTTTTATTAATGGAGAGGTGGGATAGTTCTACAAACAATGTTTGCATTTCTTGAAAGAAGAAAGGGTTTAAGACAAGGGATTTGAGCATTATTGGGATGAATGGTCATTACACCCTATCATAAGAATTTTCAAATTTGATCTTGATGAAGAGAGCATAATTCCCAATAACCTAAGTCCACTCCATGCCCTCCCAAATGACAATGGCATTGACTAGAATGTAGCATCCTTGGATGAATATTGTCTACTTTGGTCTCATGATCTTAGACAATATATGTTTTAGTCTCAATGCTAGCACCTTGCAATAGGAAGTGTTTCATAGTGTGATCATCTTCCAATTAGTGATAAGATCAAGTTCTCCTCCCTTAGTTGTAAACATGATGAGATCTTGATGGATATCAACACGAAGAGATAGCTTCCATGGAGCTTATTTGTAGACCTATAAAAGGTATGACCCACCAAAGTCCCATGTGGCCTTTGAATACTTGAACAAGAAATTGTTGAGCCTAGGGGACTTCTCATCTATCATTTCTTTCAGGGTCATTGTCAACCCATTTAGGGATTTGGTCTACATGCATACTCTCTTCTACTCCTTAAATGCTCATATGTACAACCATTTCTTTTTCCTATGTGTATGATTGTGCTTGGAAGATCATCGAGTAGTGGACAATCAGCATTCACTCAATTGCTTCATGTCCAGTGGTACGACACCCCCTAGTCTTGAAGGTCATCAACTATTCCCAATCTCTTTAATGGCAAGGAACTTAAAAAGGGCCTTCATAATTTTATTTGACTCAATAGATTCGATCTCCAAAGTTAAAATAGTTTATGGGTAGAATCATGAATGTGGGTGTTTGTTTTCCTTGTTTTTTGAGAAAATAAAATATATTTTCAGAAGTTTTTCAATTTCCAATAAACAAAAGTATTTTTTTTTATTTAGAATTTCACTTTATAGTAAAAACAAAACTTGTTATGAATTTTTTTAGCTTTCTATTGATAATTTTTTTAAGTTTTTTTATTAGCATTTGATATGTCAAGTTAGTGATTGTTTGACAGTATAAAATGAAGGCACTCATAACGAGTTATTTTTATCAGCATCAATTTACTCATTATTAAACCTCTGTTTATGAAAAAAAAAATATGTTGAAATGATATAAATAAACTCTATTGAAGTATGACTATAGTTTTGAAGAAAACAAATGAATATTATAATTACTACGATTTTTTGAATTTGATCAATTTGAAAAAGTTGCATATTTTAAACACGTTTAGTTTGACAACATATATCTGCTTTAATTTTTATTTAAAAATAAAATCTAAAAATACCCTTTTGAAGAGGATAGTGAAATATTATGTAATATCAATTTTCCATAATTTTCGACTGTGTATTATTGCATATATTTATTTTTCATTTTACTAAATCATTATGTCATCTAAAAATAATATGCAAACATGTTTTTATAAAATTAACTAAAATTACTAAAAAACAATTAAATTGAATACAAATTGTATCAAATGAAAGCAGATTCAATTCTAAAAATGTTGGTACTAGTTCTGAAACCAGACTAACAGTATTTGGAGTCTGCTCCTTCCCAAGTTCGAGTAAATTGAAGTGAACACATATTTTTCTGAAAAGTGTCATAGTTACAAGGTTTTGGTCGAACTAATAGTTCAGCCAAAAGTAAGTAGTTTTCGGCCGAAAGATAGTCTTAGGAAAACTAACTTTCGGTCGAGAAACACTAAATTTTCATCGAAAATCAATAGTTCAGCTGAAAAGTGGACAATATAAACATTGGTCAGTCATTATGATAAAGTTAATAAGAATCTATGCTAGTTTTAATGATATAGTCTTTATGTTAGTGTGATTTTCTTTGTTGTTAAGATCATGGGTAACTCTCAGGTGTTATGTTAATATCAAACTTTGTTTGGGTCTTTTTTATCATAGATATTATATTAATAGGCATAATACTTGTTAAAGTTTTGCAAATGGGTAAGAAAGTTAAGTGGGTTGGACTATGGGAAAAACTTCATAGTTAAG
>JZKD02S0502408.1:274347-297457 GCA_000966675.3 Picea glauca | reverse complement strand
ATAGGTGTCACACCTTGGTGAATTTTAGTAGAGATAAGCTTTAGAATTATTTGTTACTCGAATGGGTGGATCAATATTCAAAGACTTCTAATATACCTACCTTATTAAAATAGTGTGTGTGTCTTTCCTTATCAACTCTTTGAACTCATACTGGTCCTCTTTTTAATCTTGTGATTTCTTTGTGTTTAATGCCCTGATGGATGATCCCATTGGTTGATAGTCAACCATCGACTTACTTAAAGTCTTTAAAACATTATCATTTTATAAGATTCTCAATCCCCCATGTAAACTCTAGTATATAACTCCATACTAGGTCACTAGTGATGAGGAATTGCTATCACAACAATTTTATTTTCCCAAGACATTTCTGTGACTTTCCCTGAAGACATCCTAAAAAATCATTAACCACATTTAATACACCGACTGCATAGATTATATCCAATTACATATCTCAAATCTAAAT
Source organism: Picea glauca (assembly GCA_000966675.3). Lineage (NCBI taxonomy): Eukaryota > Viridiplantae > Streptophyta > Pinopsida > Pinales > Pinaceae > Picea > Picea glauca. The sequence continues at coordinate 296,994 of JZKD02S0502408.1, read as the reverse complement.
CAAATTTTAGGTTGACTATCAAATGGGTTACATGATGATTCCTTCATTAATCGTGCAATTCTCACATGGGTTACACTACCTTTCCTTAATTAAGTTGTGCAATCATGTAGGCGTTCTTTTGATACCTGCATGATACTTGTAGTAGTGTGATTTGAGCATTTTTATAATGCATTAAAGTTGAAAGTTGCCTAAAATGAGTGGAGGATCAATGTAGGTATGTTATGGTCATCACTTCTCATTAATTGAAGGGTACATATTCCTCATTTATGTCATGTTAGGAAAATGAGAGCGCATTGGAACCATGAATGAATCTTAGGCATTCCCACTTGAAACAATTCATGCTCTAGCTCATAAATAAAAGCTTTCTCCATGATTTTCAAATAGCTTCTTGGTGTTAAGGTTATGTTTTTCATATTTTTCCAAAGGTTGATAAATCCATTGATTACAATTACATGTAGTAAGTTTCCTCACACTCATGTTTCTTATTTTCCCTCCAAAATGCCATTGCATAAGGGAAATGGAAATTAGATTGTTGGCGCATCAAGGAGAGTTTATTGAAGGAATAAAAAAACCCTCCCATGGAGAAGGATTGGATTCCACATCTATAAGCTTGTCACCGGGTGATAGATTTCATGTTTTATTTCCTTTCCATTGGATAATTGTTATGCGTTGACATCTAGGGGTAACTAGAGGATGTTTTTCTCTTGTGATTTTTGTAATAGATAAAAGTTCCACAAATGATATCCATGGTTCTCCATAGACAATTTCCAAATATGCTTCCCATATTTTTCTTATCTCACTCACATTTGATGATTATGGTGTTTGACATACAAGAGGTACATTATTTCATTGCTTCATATTGGGTGTTAATGTCTTATGTTTCCGTCATGGAAGTGGTGATAATTTGTTAAGTCAACTAATGGATCATGATGCTCTAAATTTGTGCCTTTTGATTTGTTTCACCTTGGTGATCATCATCATCCTCTATATAAGTGTTGTCTCTCTTAGGTTGATGTGCACTACTGGGGGATTTAAGAGGTGTAGCGTGTCCATATCCCAATCCATACTTAACACTCTGCATCCTTCCCAATTTTCATTGTCCCACTCATGGCTTAGTTTTCATATGTCACATAAACAACCTATGCTTCATAGTCTCATGAGAAGAGCCTCACCCAAAAAAGAGCTATGAGCTTGAAGTGAAGAGAAAATTAAAAACATGAGAGAAAATAAAAGTAAAAAGCCAAAGGAAAAGAAGCATGAGAAATACCCCCTTTCTATGAGGCCATTGCCATAATTCCTATGCAATAAAATGCATATATAAAATAAATGGGACTACATGAAATAAAATAAAAAGACAAAAGACAAAAAGGGTGAGACAAAGAGAAAAGAAAAATAAGGGGTAGTAAGAACACAGTGTCGAGGAAAGGGTAACTCAATGCATAAATTCTCCCTCATATTTTAAAGGAACTCATGTGGATTGTAACATACCCGACCCCTTAAGGGATTCTAAGGGGTGGGTGTTGACGCTTAAAATCACAATGATGAATATTGCTCTTAAATGATTTCCAAGCTCTATTATTTATTTATAATAATAATAATTAACTAGTAGGTGGGACCCCCTTGTAGACTAGTGTCGCTACAATGGATGTGTTGCACTCATATTTTGGTTTGTTGTTATAATGATGTCAACACAGTCTTCTACAGTTGATGATGAAATTCATGGTTTTATTCGTCATTGCAACATAAGATGGTTGGTTGAATGCATCATTGCTAAATGGTTTTCTTGGTCACTTGCAAATTATCACAATATTATGGATAAAAGGATTATTTTTTACAGTTGTTATGTTTATGCATTAAACATTGATTGATTATTTTATATATATGATTTTATGCTAAAGGATGATGTGGGAGCTTAAAACAAAAAGAGGAAAAAACTATGGACGAGCCTTAAGGTTAGATGTGATTGACACAAAAGAAGGTGATGGACCTAGCTGCTAGACTTATGAGCTTGATTAAAGGATTATTTGTGAGTATTTAATGAATTGTTGAGCAATACTCATGTTTTAATCCCCTGTCATAATATCACTTTTTAGCTCATTACAATCCCTCCAGATGTCCCGTGAACCCTATTTCACCCCCTGCTCACTTGGAAATCATTAAATAATTTATTATGGATTGAATTGCATGGGTCTTATGTCAATTTCTGAGCCAAACTTTGTTTCATATAAACAGAATGTCATGTATGGTTTGTTAAGGGCTAGTTGCTAATGAATTGTTTCATACATAATGAGTTTCTTCAACAGAGGCAGTCATGGAAGAAACAATAGAGGGAGAGGAAACTGGAATAGAGGGCCTAGAAGGCCTAGATTCTCAATTCATTTTGATGTCGACCCAGAGGAGTTGAACCAATTGTTTCAAGTTGGGTTCTTCAATTAGATTGTGAAAGGGATAGTTCAACCCTGACCAGAGAGGCCTCCCTTCCAGCCTCAAAATATCCCTGGTATTCTTGTGCCTCCTCATGTATCCATGCAACCATAACTTCTTGAAAATGATGGATGGCAGGAGATTTTCAATCCAATAGTCTCCCACCATCGTGGCTGGCCCAACTTGTCATTTCATCCTCCTCCTCCATCTGTAAATCCTAATGCTCAAATTTCCCCTATACATTCACCTGTTTAGTCCTCTCATGCTAGCAAATGACTTAAAGCCGAGGTTCCTCATGTGCAAGACAAAGGTAAAGCTATTGCCTCCCCCTCATCTCCTTCAAATGACTCATCAAAATCAGTGTCCTCTCGTATGCATATGAATGATGATTTCTCCCATGTTATTAGTGAGATTAAGCCTCAAGGTTCGAATCAACCTATGACTAATTCTAGGAAGTCCAAAGGGGACAACAATGACAGAAGAAGGATTGCCTCTCAAAGTGGGAAATATGGATTTTAATTTATGTGTTTATGGTTGATATGTTGAATACAATGGTCTGCATAAAGTTTTGGATAACAAGCTATTTTTTGGGATAATGTGGTTAATTATATGTTTTGGATATGATTTGAATTATTTATGATATTTAATATTCAAATTTTGGAAATATTTATGGGAGTTACAAGGAGGCATGTGTTTAAATGATTATCTAAATTGTGTTTATTTTGTAAAGAATAAAAGAAGGGAGTCACAAGGGGTCCCACCTACTTAGTTATTATTAAATAAAGACCCTTAACTATTATTATTATTATTACTTCCCCTAAACTAAAATTAGTTAAGTTTAATTAACTTAACTAAAGGAAGTAGTTGAACTACTTCAACTGATTTGAAATGCATAAAAGCCAAATGAGAAGGAAGAACAAGGGGAGACTAGAAGGAGAAAGCAACACTAAAGTTTGTTCTTTTGTTTTCATGAGATAGTTCAGTTTTCATTCATTCTTGAGTTCATTAAAGGCCTAATTCTGTTTTTGACAACAAGGTCCTATTGTAGACAACAAGGTTCAAAGCTTAACTATATCATTTAGATGCTTGTTTTAGAGGTGTTGATCTATCTTTGACAGTCTATGTATACTTGTTTGTTTATGGATTAAGTTTCATAACTGATATTAAAGGATATTGTGCAGAGTCAAATTGGAAGCAGTTCGTGGCAAGCTGATCCAGATTTTAAAGTTCAATTTTTACTTCTTGTCAGAGTCCTTTTGTATGGTTTTCATCGGGGATATCTAAATTCAACTTTGGTCCATGCCCTCACAGGTATTTTGTAAAGAGAAAGATACTTTTGATTTCTTGGAATGAAATAAAGTGATTTCTATTCTGTATCATTTGTGTGTATTTGTGACTTGGTTACTTTTGCTTTTGATTTCCACATTTACTTTCTGTAATCTGTATATTTTCAGAAAATTATATAAAAATTTCATATTTTGCAACAATATTTTCATTAAAAAATCAGTCTAAGCCCTTGTAATTAATACTTGTGGATTGGGAAATACTTTTTGAGGCTGTAAAGCATAGGGTGATATTCCTGACTATCTTATCTTATCCAGGAAGGATTCGAAAATACTTGAGTAAGATAAATCATATATTTTCCTCAACATTTATTTTGGCGACCATACTGGGGAGATCTTCCATATCTCTCTGGTTGATTGTATGCTTGATTATCATTGAAAATTATATTTCTTCTTTTAATTCTTTGATTGTTTTCTTTCCTTCATGGCGGTACCTGTTACAAGGCAACCTAATATTGAGCCCGGTCTTAAAGATCATACCAGCATTGCTTTAACCTTATTCAATACCATATTAGAAATCTCTAACACCTGGGCTGAGCTTGAACGCTCGTGGGCAGTGATTGAGCAATACATAAGTGTCTAGGAACGTTGGGAAGCCAGGCAAAGACAACCTAGGAATCAACCATAGCTTTCTTTTTCCTAAAGTTTTGATATTCTTTTCATGTCCTTAAACCCTCGCATCTCTAGGAGAAGAAGAGGTTTATCACTTGAGATCAACCCTATTGTTGAAATAGGAAGAAGAAACATTGTTTTGTCAACTCAACAAAGTACTATAAGCAAAACTTTGTCTGATTTAGCCAGTTCGTCTTTCTCTCCCTTACCTATCATTCACAAGATGGCATCTAGCGGTAGCTCTGGTGGCAGTGGAGGTGCTTCTTCATCTCAACCTTCATCCTTGTCACTGATTGGTAGCTTGTATAGCCATCAAGTCCTTATCCAATCGACCACCAATCCCACTAAGGTCATAAAGAAGTATGGTCTCTTTCAATTCAAAGAAGATGCTACTACTACTATGTGGCATGTTTCCTCTCCTCTGAACCTAACACATGCTACTCATCCACTTCCAAAATTCAAAGAGCATCTCCCTAGGTTTTCAGGAAATAACACGGTCGCTATGAATGAGCACTTGGTGGCATTTTCTAATGCCTGTCACAACATAGGAGAAAATGACAATGACACTTGTATGCACTTATTTGTTAATTCCCTTGAAGGGAAAGCAACGACAAATTTCTTTGATCTTCCTCCCAAGATTCTTTCCACTTGGGAGGAGTTATTTTATTGATTAAATTCTACTTATGGGTAGTTCCAGAGACCAACCGAACAATTACAGAAGTACAATAACATTTCGTACAAAGACAATGAGACTATCAATTCTTTAAACTTGCGTTTCACCAAGTTATATAATCAAATTCCCAAACTTATTCACCCTTATAACCAAGACGCGTTTATGAATTACTACAATGCTCTACCTTCCCCCTACCGTCATAGCCTTGAAGAAAAAGCTATCAATAATCTTGGTTATGCTCTACACACTTATCTAGAGTATGAAGAACAACTTGAAAGAATAGGTCTTCACAAGGGAGACTTAGTTAAACAAATGGAAATGTCTTCCCTCTTACAGCTTGTACAATACATGAATAACATAATGATAGCATATGAGAAAAAGGGAAATGTCCCATCACTTACCCCTGGGGCCTCATCTTCTTCTTCACCACCCTTTAGGAATCCTAATGAAAAAAAAAAATCAACCTAAAACCATCATGCCTCACATTTGGTGTAAATTTTGTGAGGAACATCATGAGGAAAGTACTTGTGAGGTAAAGAAGAGTTACAGAGATAAAATCTTTGGTAAAAGGCTTGAAACTACTATTGTTGTTATGGATTTTGCAGAACCAGAGGATGTCGTGATCATAAATACTAGGAATAAATCATATGCTTCGAAAGGAAAATATGATCACCCTCACACTTCTTCTAGCCCAAGCTCATCTTCACCAGCTGCTACTGTACAAGTTACTAAAACTCCTGACAGTCAAGGAACTCTCTCCCCTCTTCCCTCTTCCAAATAAAAAATTCTCAATCAATTAGATAATATTAAAGTCGATGCTACCCTCCTAGACATGGTTGTCATCCCTGAGCAACAAAAGCATCTAAAAAATTTCATGGAAGGAAAAGATTCCATCGTATCCAATCTCTCTAAAGAGGTAGATGAAGAGGACTCAATTGTAAATAAAGTAGGTGTACATAATTTTAGACACCCTGTAAAAAATCCCTCATTTTTCATTTCTGTAAAGATTATGGACAAAATAGCCCATTGTTGTCTGATTGATGGCAGTTCGGGCCCAAGTGTAATGTTGAAAATTATTATGGAAGAGCTAGGCTTGTCTTATACAAATGAAAATGCTAGAAGCATGCTCTCCTATAATAGTTTACAATAATCAACCATAGGTGAGATTAAGGATGTGACCTTTGTTTTGTGCGCGCATCCTAAAATAAGGACAACCCTTAATATTCAGGTAATTGACATGTCAGTGAGTAATTATTCAATCATATTAGGAAGATACTAGAAAGCCTTGATAGGTGGATACCTCTCACTCGACAAGACACACTTATCTATTCCTCGGAATGGAAAGAACATCATAGTCCTAAGGGAGGGAAGAATTTCACGTTATATATAAAGTATCCCACAGCCTAATGTAAATCATATCAAGGAGGACCTAGGAATGTATTCCATCTTTGTAGACGAGGAAAACACTACCTTCGAAAAAATCGACCTAGAGGATGGGATGTTGCATATGCACTTTGATGGTTCATGCTCCAATGAAGAAAATGAAGCTGGCATTATCTTGTACTCTCATGTGGGTAAAATTCACAACTTTTCCTATAGGTTAGAGTTTGCTTGCACAAACAATGTCACTGAATTTGAAGCGTTACTGTTAAGCATTGAAAATTCCTATAATTTAGGTTGTGGTCACCTTATAGTTTTTGGGGACTTTGAACTTGTTGTAAACCTTGTACGTAAGATATATTCTCTTAGCAACAAGTTAATGAAATGTTACACCCAAGCTATTTGGGAGGTTATCTCGAACTTGCTATTTTTTAACATCACTCATGTTAAAAGGGAATTGAACTCAATGGCTAATAGGTTAGATATTTTTCCAGCCTCTCCTACTTAACAACCTCTGCCACAAATACATGATTGCACCTTTCAATATTTGTATTGTCCTCATATCCTTGACAATGTAGAGTCATGGCAGGTCTTCCCTAGTGATGAGAGCATATGTGCTTTCATACAAAATGAACCTTATAAGTCCACGAAGATTATATCCATGGAAGACAAAAAAATTCTGAACGGCTTGACTCCTCTAGAAAGTTCATTTTCATCGAGTGATGTAGGCAACAAAGAAAAACATAAAGAAGAGGAGTCGAAAAGGAAAGTGGGTCAAACGATTTCCTTGAACATTGGGACACCCAATTACCCAAAGAATGTTAATATAGGTGCACGATGTTCTGATGAAGAAAAATTGAAGTTCACTGAATTACTTCATGAATTTCAAGATGTTTTTTCTTGGTCTTATGAGGATCTTCGTGGTTTTGATCCTACTCTTATATAGCAAGCCAATCCTACCAAGGAAGGCATAAAACCAGTTAGGAAAAAACAAAGACCCATTAACCATGCACTAGAAGCAACTATTCGGAAGGTGTTAGTCACCATTAATTTGTTTTATGTGAAATCAAGGTTTCAGGATCTAGCAAGGTGCTAAACCGGTTTGGAATCCTGAAAAACTAGAGAAGGGGCTAAATATGGTAGGGAGAAGCTAAAATTGGTGGGAGAGCTAAGATTATGGGGCCCGATACGCCGCAGATCATGACCTCTCAAGATCGACAGTCGAGGATGATTTCAGGGAGAAAAATTACACAGAGTTTAATTTTGGAAAGTAGGTCGAAATTTAAACTGTGGTTTTTTTTTAGGGATACGTGGCGCCACCAGGTGCATTTTGGGGTGAAAAGAAGGTTTACCCAAACCACTTCCTCACACCCCTGAAATTTGGAAAAGTATAAAAGGGCATTTGTTATTTATTTTAGTATTATTTAGAACACTGGATCGTTTGAACCTTAGCGCAACCATCCTCGTTCAACTGCAACTCAACAATACTCCAATTGCACGCCATTTTCGATCATTTCCAGGTGTTTTTCATCACGACCATGGATCCTATCATAACCTCAGTAACATAACAGGATCTTATGGTGAATGAAGAAGCCCTAACTGACTGAGATTCAAACGTTTTTTATACCAAAATCACCATTTCGCCCATCTCTGTGCTCATAAGTAACTTGTCTGATAAAGTAAGAAAGTGTATATCATTCCTTGAAGCAGTCCAGGCCACCATAGTCCCTTATGCTATCAAAATCGCTTTCCCTTTTCCCAAATTTATAGGTTGGTGCGTCGAACAATATTCACATGAAGAAAGAGTCATCTTGAATAAACGAGGGTCTGAGGTCATGTGTAGGGTAGAAAGTATGTCAATTCGAGATTCCCTCGGTATATCATAGTCTTTTTCTGCAAATTCCGAACCTTTCAATGAAGAAAAGATAATTAGGGTATACAGAGAATGTCCATCAGAGGTCCGAGATCTGTTTTTGCAGACAATTATCAAACCAAAACATTTTTCAGAGAGTTTGTCTTTGCCAATGAATGTGAATATAATGGTTATTGAAGTCCAATGGGTCTGCTCCCTATTGAGTCAAATTTTAGGTCTAGACAATGACAAACATGTGGTCGAAGTCGTGATCGGTTTCCTGTTGATCTTTTTCAAGTCAGAGTCTGGTATGTCAGTCTACATCAATTTTGATGAATTCATAGCTGATAATATCCATAATAACTAGTGAATTTTCATTCTCTAAGGCATTTCAGATACTACACCTATATGTTGGAGATTTTACTAGAAACCAATAAGAGAGAATTTCCTGAAGCAACATTTGTATCAACTAAATGTAAAAGGATCGCATTGCTTCTTCATAAACAAAGTCATGTCCATAGTTTATAGTTTGATTTTCAATACCATCCTACCCAAAGTTTTGGATGACATGAGGAGCTATCTACAGCCAAATCCAGAGAACAGAGTTGGGGAATGGGTATTATTCATGCACTCAACAATAATATGGATTTATGGTTGTCGCGAATCTCGCTATCTATGGCCTATTTTTCTGACCCGCAGAATCTTTTCCCTTGAATTCATCAGAAAGAGAATTATATCTGAGACAAAGCATTTCCTAAAGTTGCGCAATGCCTCCAACCTCAAGTTCCATTTTATCATTGGCCCTTTCATTGTCAAAGCCAGATCTTGTTTATCTCAGATTCAAGCAAATCTCAAAGAGTTTGGTTTTGCACAGATACAGGGAAGAATATATGATCCACATCAAATCATATCCAAGAGAAGATTGATGAACAAACAACCCCCTTATGAACATGAACAGGTTGAGGGTTTTGATAAGMTGRMAAACCTATAAGTCTATGTTGATATGGAAGCAATCTTGCAACCAACTCAAATGCARCAAGTGGAGGCAACCATGCAACAAYATCAAACRCAACAAGTGAAGGAAACCTTGCAACGAAGTCAAACACRACAAGMTTCTCAWAAACTTATAGTCAAGGTTCCTAAGATGAGTGTTTACAKCAAAAGAAGYAGTTCAAAGGCCATGGGCACCAGTGATCAAYGGATTTYTCCTAAGAAGATGAATATTACACAGTCCCCACAGATAGTGGATTTAGAAGAGGAAGAGCCTAGAGGACAAGTAAATCTAGATATGGTGGAAAGTGGCACTAKCACTGTAGAGGTTGAAAAGGAAAGCAAACTCCAAAGTGAAGGTGGCTCAAGAACCTWTAGCAACAAGAAATACATCTTTGATAAAACATCGGAGRCAATTTATCAATGTAAAGAAGATTTGGAAAAATAGTATCTTGAGAAAGGAAACATAGCTCTGAGTGAGATGAGGGATTTAGTCCCTGAAGTGGAAAAKACTTCTCARCATAAATATTCTCTGTTCATGGTAAGGGATGTTGATAAGAGGACCTTTAATATTKCATTTGCARATGAAGRCAAAGTCTYTGAGATAAAGATATGGTATGACAACATCAGTGCTCCATACAAGGTCAAATTCCATAAGAATRCCAATGATATGTTATATTCTGATTACCTGAGTTTAAGCTTGAAGAATTCAAAGTTGTCATGTTATGCAATGAAATTGGAAGGGCAGTTGAGGCAAAAAAAGGCATCTAGCAGAGCTTGGCAGACTCACGTCAAGAGGCTAGAATCTAAAGGTCCCCAAGGGGTGAAATCCTCATTGGATGAAAAAGACAAATTAATTCAAAGATTGAAGAAGAAACTGAAAATGTCTGCCACAAAGCATCCACAAACAACATAATTGGTTTCTCTAGAACAGGAAAATGAAACACTTCGTTAAGAGACATTGGATTACAAGGCTAGGGCGTTGCAACTAGAATGAGAAAAGGTGAAATGGTCACAGAAGAAGACATAATTGCTAAACAAATTTGTAGTTGTACCTCCTACTATAGAAGTTGGGCCAAACATTGAAGGACTTATCCAGGCTATGCCAAAAGTTATACTGAAAGAAGGATGAATGAATGGCTCAATTTCAAAAGGAGAATGAAGTGCCACAGGAAAGGATAGATAAGTTGAAGATGAGATTAAGAGGCAAAGGAATGTTGCAGGGGGGCAAACATATCATCTGGGACTCTATAGTTGTTGAACTACCAAGTTCAGAGTATATTTGAATTTCATTAATGATAAATATAGCTTAGACATCACAGCCAGAAGCATGTGCACTGTTGTGAATGAGACTTTAGCAAAGAAATCATCAGAATGGGACCAAAACGCCATAAACCTACTCAACTCCATTTCTACTGCAGACCTTCAAACTATTGGAGTTAAAGACAGAACTACATTGATTACCTGGGCCAGGGGGGTTATTGCTAAGCATAACCTGTTGAAATCAATCCAAACCAAGTAAACAAAGATGGAGCAAAGTGTGCAAGAGTTCAAGGATTTGTTTGAAGAGTTGTTTATCAAAGGCCTCCCACCATTTTGGGATGGCAAGGGAAAATTGTATGATCAAGAATAATACAACACTTGCCTCACTCAGTGCAGAATGGATCACTCCAAGTTCGAAACCCTGGAGGAAAATCTGAAAGGAGCTACACTAGTTGAGCATCTGATTATAGACTTTGAGATTTTGAATCAGTTCAAAGCAGTCAAAATTGGACTACCAGTCATGCCATTTGCTTCCTGCATTGACTTGGAGATCCTGATCAAAGAAATGATAGATTATGATATCCCTTCTGACTTGCAATGGAAGGAGATAGTACGATTGGGTAAGACAAAGTGCAGTTTTCCAAGGTCCATTAGATGATGTCTAGGTGTCACTGAAGATGGAAGATCATGTGGAATACTAAAGCAGAGCAAGTGGCAAGGAAAGAAACTGAAATGCCAGAAGAGTTAGAATCCAGATCATGAAACATTTTCTTACTAATTATTGTAATCGGTTTCAAACCAAAACTGTCCATTGTAATTATTGTAATTATTGTAATCAATTTTGAAACTGAAACGTTTCATTTTAATCATTGTAATTGGTTTCAACCGAAGGAAATGATATTGTATAAATATTAGGAGTTCCAAATGTATTAGGGGTTGGCAGAAGTGCAAGGGCACAATTTTAGTTATTCAAAACTTGAATGTAATTTTTTGAAGCTGAATAGAATACACATGCAGAAGTCTTGAAGTTTCCATGAAAAGATTCTAATGGTGGTGATCTCAGTTTTGTCTCCTCTCTTTGTATGTATTTCCTGTATGCTTGAATTCCATTTTCACTATCTTCTGTTTAAATTGGATAGTTAAAGGCCCACAATTCATCTTGTGATGCTCTTGGCTTAAGCAATTTAAACTATATTAAGTTCTTCCTAACTAATGTCAGAATTCATTTATTTAATGCTCTGATACAGTTATATGTTTTTTCTTTCTTCTTACACTCTGCAAATTTACAATTTATAACCCAGATTTATCTCCTCATTTAACCTTTATCCTCTGGAGAGTTCTACCAACCATTCAGTGCTTCCATTCGTTTCATAAGTTTTACTCCATAGCCCTAAGTGTCCCTCCCCTTCATTGCCAACAAATTTATAAAATACCCTTCAAAACAACAAAACCTAGCCATTGATTTGTTAAAGAAAATTCATCTATTAAAGAACAAGTGACAGGAGGGAGCCCTCTCTGAGCTGAGCAGGCTAGTACCCATCTCTAAAGTTGGTTTTTAGGTTACCTCTGTCGTTTTTTTTTATCAGTCGAACAAATTTACAGAGTGCTAGGATAATTTTCCATGTTAAGTATTATGAGTGGGTTTCAAATTTGGTTCCTGTTCGGAAAACAACTGGTCAAATCACATTATGCGTTGATTTTCACGCATTGAATATAGCCAACATAAAGGACCACTTTCCTCTCCCTAATATGGAAATGATTTTGCAGCAAGTTGCAGTGTCACAGATGATGTCCTTACTTGACGATTTTTTTGGTTACAATCATATCAAAGTAAAAAGGACAGATAAATATAAAACCACTTTTATTACAAGTTGGGGCACTTTCGCTTATGAACGTATGCCTTCTGGATTATATAATGTAGGTGCCACTTTCCAAAGATCTATGAAAATAGCTTTTGACGATTTGATCGACAAAATTATTCAGATTTATCTTGATGACTTAACTATGTATTCAAAAAAACGATCAGATCATTTTGGTCATCTTCGAAAGGTTCTCATGCGATGCATGAAATTCAACATTTCTTTAAATCCTTTTAAGTCTCTCTTCAGTGTTACCAAGGGAAATCTCCTTTGACATATTATCTCTGATTCAGGAATAAGCATTGATCCCAAAAGGATTGTTGCTAGCCTAAATCTTCCCGCCCCTACTTCCAAAAAGGAGGTTCAAGCCTTTATGGGTATTATCAACTTTGTCTATAGGTTTGTTCTTGATTTTGTTGTAATAGTCAAACCAATTCACAATCTTCTTAAGCAAGATCACTCCTTTTCTTGGACTGATGACATCGAAAATTCTTTCATAAGGATCCATAAGGAAATCAATTCTGCACCGGTTTTGGTGAAACCGGATTTTGAGAAAGAATTTATTATATATACTAATAACACAGAGGAAGCAATTTTTGCTATCCTCGTGCATTGTGATGACCAAGTTAACGAGAAAACAATAGCTTACATGAGTCAAATCTTTTCAGATGATGAATTTAAATATTCTTATATTGAAAAAAATGTTTTCGCTCTTGTTAAAGTTGTTGAAAAAATCCGCCACTTTATCTTAGGTAAGCACATACTAGTAAAAGTCCCTTTACCTGCTTTCAATTTTTTGCTCTCACAGACTTATCTTTCAGGGAAGATTTCACATTGGCTTGCCAAGATCCAAGAGAATGATTTAACTATCATGACTTCTAAAACCATTTAGGGGCGTGACTTATCCCTTCAATTAGCTCAACATGCAGAATCAAGTGAAGAAATCGATGAACACGATAGCTCTCTGTCAACACTATTTTATATTGACAGTCAAATCCTTCATGTAGCTGAACATCCCTGGTACAAGGATCTGGTGTATTAATTTCAAAATCAGATATGTATAGATAACTTAGATACTCATCAAAGGAGAAGGCTTTGTCTTGAATCTTCCAGATATGTCATTTTAGGAACTTCTTGTTTAGGAGATCTATCGATGGTATGTTACTTCGTTGTGTGAATAATGAGGAAGAACATAAATTGTTACAAGAAACTCATGGATATTCAGATGTTGTTATTCATGTAGGAGGCCATTTTTCTGCTGAAACTTCTTCTTTTAAAATTATTAGGAAAGGGTACTATTGGCCTTCAATCTTTCGTGATTCTTATAATTTTTCAAGATATTGTGACAAGTGCCAAAAGGTTGTTGGGAAAGAATGTCTTTATAGCATGCCTTTACAACCTGTCCTACCTGAATTTCCTTTTTCAAAATGGGGTCTGGACTTTATTGGTCCTATTAATCCTCCATCTTCAACAGGGCAAGTTTTTATCTTGACAACCAAAGACTATTTTATGAAATGGACTGAAGTTGTCCCACTTAAGCATTCACAGGATGAGCAGTTGATTTCTTTCCTTGAGACTAATATTTTTTCCAGATTTGGTCTTCCTTTGGAAATTATTACAGACAACGGTCTCGCTTTTATTTCTGGTAATTTGACTCAGTTTCTAGCTAAAGTGGGGGTTAAACATTTTGCCTCATCAGCTTATTACCCCCAAGGAAATGGGTAATCCGAGTCTACTAACAAAAATATGGTTAGAATTATCAAGAGGCTCATTGAAGATAAGCCTCGTCAATGGCACACTCTCCTCACTTACTCCCTTTGGGCAGATCGCACTACCACTAAGGTGAGCAATGGTTTCACTCCTTTCTAGCTTGTTTATGGTCAAGAAGCCATTATGCCTATTGAGTTGGAACTTTCTTCTCTAAGGCTTATGCTACAGGTTGAAGAGTTAAATTCTTCCAATATCTCTCAAAGAATGAATGCACTCTTGGCTTTAGAGGAACAAATGATGTTTTCCTTGGATAACATAAAGAGAAGACAACAAATAGTTAAAAGATATTTCAATAAAAGTGCAAAAGATGTCAAATTTAAGGTTAATGAGAAGGTCTTGTTGTGGGATTCATCTCATGCTGATAGAGGAAGGCATTCAAAGTTCCAAAAGTTATGGTTGGGTCTTTTTAAGATCACTTTTGTCCTGGGCGCAAATTCCTATATCCTAAAGGACTTGGAAGAACGATTGTTTTCCTATAGCACCAATGGTTCCCACTTAAAACACTATGTGGAACCAACTTGAAAGTTTAAATGATGTATGGATTTTTTCTGTATTATAGTTTTGTTTTATTGCTTTGATTTTACTTTGCTATTACTTTGCTATTATTTCTTTCTGTTGTTTATTTATTTTATTTGACTTCTTTTCTTGTTAGAAATAAAATTTTGGATCAGTTTTGCCACAACGACGTTATTCTGCAAGTATTGTCAATCAATAACAATCAGGTTACACGGATTTCATGATGTTCCCCCTTGAAGACATCATTGAAATTGCTATCTACTCCAACTGTTTTTAGATAAGATAGTTGGTTTTATTCCCTATTTTTGCTTTCCTTTTCTTCCCTCTGCTCCAAGATTCAAAAGAGCACACCAGCCAAATCCTTTGCTATACTCTTCAAGAGAAAGACCTTTCACCACCAAGAATATCCAACACATAAGAGGGTGCACAAAACCCTAGAATCCTAACGCCCAAGAGAGGTGCGCAACTTTGACCAAGAAGTGTACTTGCTGAAATTTCCAAAACTCACAAGTGTGTGTGTGTCTACAATGAAAGTTTTCCTTTTACTTATATTAGACTTGTCTTAGAAACTGAAGTGTCTATTGGCACAATATGGCTGACCTCACTTAGATATATTATTTTTTTATTATTTTTTTATCTTTAGACACAATAAGGTAGGGCCGACCTGTACCCTTTACATAATAACTAGGGTTACAGGTAGGTCTGACTCTTAAACAATATATAGCAAAGGATCTGATACACCCACTAGTGGTCATCCACTAGGGGCACATCCATAGGGATGCCATGGACCTGATTCACTGCATTGCACAGATGAACTAGGTCTTCACACGTTCACCTGTGCTCGTCCACATGCACGTCCACTCTACAGATCTGCTTTCCCACTACCACCAACAAGAGGATCATCTGGAGTCTTCTCGTCAACTCTATTGCTTAGAGGAGGCCATCACATCATCTTCATTTATGTTCATATGATGATGTGCCCAACACTTTTGGGATTTCCCATGTTCACCTTGTGCTCAGCCACATGCACATCCTAACTAAACATGTCGCTTTTACATCGGATAATCATCTGGAGTTATTCTCACTCACGTCATGGAGGAGGCCATCTCTACGTTCCTGACTATGTCCCATGAAGGAACCACGAATCCTTCATAGGGGCTTTCTCTTAGGTTTGTAAGTTGAGATAAAGACTCACATAGCTTCTATGTTCCACATCTCACAGGTTTGTAAGCTGGAGGATGTCTCCCATAGCTGCATTCATTAACATGACTGCGATATCTTCTTGACTATTGATGAGCATCTCCAAGAAGGGATCCACCCATAGTGGTTCTTTACTCTTGAGATTTTTTGTCATTAAAACATTTGTCTAAATGATGATTTTGTTTTCCACAATTCTCACAAGGATGAAGATCAAAGCAATGATCTTCCATGTGGCCAACTTGCTGACAATGTTGGCATATCAGAATCTTCTCTTGAACTGGAGCAAGTGAATGTAGCAGTCCAACACTCTGGAACTAGATTGGTTTGGTGTAATCTGTATTATGAAAGGTGACTTCCTTTTCATATTTGATACTTGTTCTATGCTTCTTGTGCTTGCTTTCTTCCAAAGGTCTTATGATTGGCTGGGAAAGAGGAAGCCAATCTTTATCTATACTTGAATCTAGGGTTGTCTCACTGGGTTGTTGTTGTGCTGACTATTGATTTGAATCGACATCAACATCTTCTTCAAAAAGATGGTTGTTATGAGCATGGACTACTTTAGAATGTTGTCGAAGATTATTTCTCTCAAGTGCAACGTGAAGAAGTCAAGTTTGAGTTTGCAACAGTGCTGCTTTGGCTTGTGAAACTTACAATCATGTTGTAACAAACTACAAATTTGTTTTGTCACTGGTGATTGTATTGTCCATAGAAGAGAGGATTAGAGTGTTCAATAACTCTAATAATTCCTCAAATCTAGCCATAACTCACACCGCTCACACCTCACGTGGTTTTTTGCAACTCCACCCTTAACAATTAGACTAACACCCATTTACAATGACACACAGCTTGGAAAACTAAAATAGTAGACCACAATGAACTATTCAAAAGGCTCAGGAAGAAATGGACCCAGTAGAGATCTTACTAAAACAAATCAACTTGATTGAATTCTGCTTCAATAAGAGAGGGGTGCACATACCTTCTAGGGTTTAATCACAACTTCGATGCTTTAAATAGTCATCATGGATGTACAATTTCTTTAAAAAAATTGTTCAAAATAAAGAACCCTTTTGTTTCGATTGCTTAGTGGGTTCGCTCACTACCGTAACAATGGAGTCCTGCACAGGGACATGAAGCCTTCAAATCTATTGCTTAATGTTAGCACTGATTTGTTGAAGATTGTTGATTTCGGGTTAGAAAGAGGCTAACCCTAATAATTAAGCAAACACCTTGAGCAACTCACAATGGATCTAGCAAACAAATAAGCTCTTTAGAATCCAATGAATCGTTCTTCATATGCTTAATGGCAGAGACTATCTTGCGGGCGACTTTGAGGTTGAGTCAGTGTTACGGGGAAATCCCCCTGCGGACAAGTGGATTTCCTCTTGGATACTAGACCCCTATGACCAAGACAGAAAAGTGCTAATGTGGACATTGACATTCCTTTTCATGAAGCTAAACTATTCAAAGAAGAAGAAGAAAGAAGGGTAAATACCTTTACCGACGTTTGTCCTTGCTCGATCCAGGCTGATCTCGATCTCCAAGTTCTTCATAAGGTCCTGCAATACAATGAGCAACAACAACGAGACATACTTCCTACTCTACCATGATTAGCTTCATAATAGATCTATCAAAAGAAACAAGTTCATGAAACATACAAAAACTTAAATGAAATAGGCCAAGCACATAGTTATATTAATGAAAACAAAGCAAAGTGCTTACAACCATAGATGTAGATGCAACAACTTCACCAAGCTCTCTTTTTATAGACCCTTTGATCAAATGATCCACCAACAAAATGCCTGTAACTTCACTGATATCTTCCTTATGAGATCATAAGTTTGATGCCTTCCTATTTCTCCATATGATTTTACCATGAGAAGGCCTCCTTATATAAGCTTGGAGAGGCCCAACCACCTTAGAGATCCTTGGGATAGGTTGAGGATCTTTCTCCTTCAGTTATGGATCCTCCCTAAGATCGAGCCTTGACCTCAAATCCGAATCCAACCAACTTCAGAGATGAAGGGGATTTTCCCTTGATTTTCCTCAACAACCCAATATTTGCTGAAAAAGGCCAGCGCTCCCCCAAAAGGGTGCACAGAGCATTGCAACACTCCCCCAAAGAAGGCCAGGGAGCACTAGCACTCCCTGACAGTGGGTAGGGGAGCGTTGCCCTCCAAAATCCATTTTTGAGTGGTTTTTTTCATGACAAATGCTTTGTACTCTTCATCAAATGATTTCTCTTCCTAAAACCAGTCTTTGAGGGTGTCTTAAGTGTCCCTGTGATGTTGTTAGAGACACGACATAGGCAAGATGGCAGTATGATGTTTGCGACACTTGCAACACTTGTGGTCAAGATGCGACACTTGTAATGACGACACTTGCGACACTATTGAAGTGAGTAATTTTGATGTGTAATAGATTGCCCCCTAAAGTGCGAAGTTAGAAGACGTGATGACTGAAGTACTTTGTAGATTTTTTCAAGCAAGGGTATGGACTCGGAGAACCTGGTAGAAGCTGCACACAACCATCAAACAAATATTATGACATGTTTCGAACCCAAGGCAGGCATACCTATGCTTGAGTGATAAAGACTTTCAAGGTATGTCCACCATAAAATACACTGCGGATCCATAATTATATGGACAAAAAGGTATAGCCATTGAAGATACAAAGTGGATCTATACTCCTATGACTTGAACTGATCGTAGCCACGAAGAATACACAGTGGATCTATGAGATGACAAGACATAGCCACGACCAATACAAAGTGGATCTATGTGACAATATATGTGTCAATGTTCAAAAGAAACTTCGTCGCAACCTGGGCAAAGTACATATAAGAGTGATGACTCAACCCAGGGTCTTCTTACCGATCCTGATGTAGTATGAATATAACCATGTGAATAGATGTCCTGATGTCGAACATGAGAGAAACCACTTGATTACTAGTCAATGAGGTAAACCGTTAACAAGCACGAGGGAAATCACCATTGATGTCAATGATTCCCAAGGTACTCTAGTACATTCCAACGAATGTGAATGGATGAGCTGAAGTCAAACATCCGTGGAATCATCCGATCAGGGGTCAATGATGTAAACCCATTGTCGGAAGCGAGGAGGCCTGCCATTGAGGCATGCAGGTCCCAAGGTACTAACTGGTTTCTAAGTCTAGTTCTCGGATAATGTGCTAAAGTCGACAGGAGCAAACTCGTCGAAGGAGGGCCTTGATGTATCCCCCATCAATGACATGAAACAGACACAAAGATGTAAGTTGGTAGATCAAACAAACATGGACTGACACGGGTATTGAAACATGATATTTGTGATGGTTGAATCTCGAGGCAGATACTTCCCTTGAACACTGAGGCACGACAGTAGAAACATGACATGGACCAAAACATGATGATGCAATGGATACGGTGAATTTTGTATGATGATCCAAAGGAGTAAGAAAACTCAAAGGATTGGTTCAGTGCAGAGGTTCAGCAGATTAAAATGCGTGCAAAGACAAAGTTTCGTGTTCAAGGACGATCGTAAGAGTTACTGGTAATGTTCTCAAAAACTTCTTGGCTTGCTTCTTTCAATTTTCTCCCCCATCCAGATAGATGAGTACCTCTTTTTTATTTAACGCGCTCGAGGAGGGTAACACATGCTCGATATAACTCACCTTTGGTAAGTCCCTCTTCCTTTATTTAACAAACTAGAAGAAGTAAGGGTTCGGTTCCGTATGGGCCCTTCAATGTATGATTTTTTTAACGAGTCCAGAGAAGGTAAAATCGGTGGTTTTTCATATTTAGAGAGTCTGAAAATGACTTAAAGACGACTCCAGTGTTGTCCTTTTTCGTAATGTTAGTCTTGTGACGCCGAAAAAGAGAAAAATTATCACTCGAAAGACGCCCTTTCAAACCTTTTAACGAGTGGGAAAGGAAGCAAGATCACTCGACGATATTTTCATGTTTAGAGAGTCTGAAAAAGAGATTAAAGGAGACTCCAAGGGGTTCCTTTTTCGTATAACCATGCGAGTCCGAAAAAGAGATAAAAGTTTACCCAGTTGCGTTCTCATGTTTTTTTGAGTGTGAGAAGGAACTAAGACCATGCTCAGTATTGGTTTCATTTTTATACAAGCTTGAAACAAAATTAAACCATGCTTATAAATTCCCAACGTAATTTCCAAAGGTAGCGATACCCATGGATGGTTGATACTTTACCCCTAGCTTGAAAAGATAGTGGCATAACTCCATAATGATCATCAAAGGCTGGAGACATGCCCGCCAAGCTCCAATTCATTCACCAAATTTGAGGTTGTCACCAATTTCTCTACTAGATGGAGAAAAAGGATTAGAGTGGATGAAAAGAAGGTTCAAATACAAGACCTAACGAAAGACTCGACACAACATCTACGAGATCTAGCGAAAGACTCGACCTGATAGGAGAGGTGACTGTTTCATTTTTTCATGAGCTTGACACAGGAAAAGAACTATGCTCAAGGCTCCGAGTTCAATCCCCAGATTTTTGTTTCATTGTTTAACAAGCTTGCCACAGAGAAAAAAACTATGCTCAAGGCCTATGTTTCATTTTTTAACGAGCTTGCCACAGAGAAGAGAAACTATGATCGTAGCTTCTGTTTCATTTTTTAACGAGCTTGCCATAGAGAAGATAAACCATGCTCGTGGACTCTTCTTGATCATGGCTTCCAAGAGGATAATGCTCTAGAAGGAAAACATGTCAAGGGATAAAACTCGGTCATGTCTTCCAAGAGATCTTCACTGGATGGAAGAACAATGCTTCGGAAGGAACACATGTCGAGGGTCTCGTCAGGGGTAAGGAGATCAGGCTCCAATAGCCCTACCGAAGAGATCACCATGTCAACTACCAGATCTAATTATTGGAAGTTGAAGTCATGGGAGACAACACCACATAATCGACATGTGGCAGTGGTGATACCGATTGCATATAAGAACTATTTAGGGAGGTCATTGGTTTGGTAATCAAGTCAGGACCAACGCATGAAAGTTGATCAATAGCCACAATTCTTCCATCGTGCGTGAAATATATCACACAAAAAAGAGTGGACACAATAGATTTCATTGCATATACATAATCGCGCCCAAGGAGTAATCGAAATCCAAGGGATCCTGGACTATCATAACATCAATAAAGACACTTTTCCCTCCCAAAGTTACGGGAAACTGAGGAAGGATCCCTAAAGGGTGTTTGTTTCTTCTGTTAAAATAAAATAGAGTCTGGGTAACTGGCACAAGCTGAGGATAACCCAAAGCTTGTCAAGCGATAGAGGACAAAATACTAATGGACGAACCTTTGTCTATCAGTGTCTGAGGAACGACCCGACCACAAACCTGTATTGTAATATTGAAATGAATGTGAGAGGGAAGACGAGGTCCAATTAGCACACCCCAATAAAAAAGGATGGCCTAATTACTTGGAGGGGGTTTCACGGGAGAAGGAGGAATTCCCCCCAACACGGTAGATTTTGTATCAACGAGAAAAACGTGGGAAAAATCGGGTTTACTCTCTAGAGGGAGAGTAGGATCGACCAATGGTGGAACCGGATCGACCACTTTGGCACTCTTCAGAGGAGGAGTGGGATTGACCGATGATCTAATCGAAGCAACCACTTTGACACTCCTCAATGTAGGAGTGGGATCGACCGATGGCGGAACCAAATCGACCACTTTGGCACTCTTGAGAGGAGGAGTGGGATTGACTGATGATCTAACCGAACCAACCACTTTGGCACTCCTCAATGGAGGAGTGGGAGTGACTGATGGCGGAACCAAATCGACCACTTTGGCACTCTTCAGATGAAGGGTGGGACTGACCAATGATAGGACTTGATCAATCACTTGGGTTTCACTTTTCAGATGAAAAGTGGGGTTGATCGATGATGGAACTGGATCAACTACTTTGGTTAGTGGTTCAACCGAGGATGCAACTAGATTGACGACATGATCAACCGGACTGACCGGGGATGGAACCGGTTGACCATTCCATCAACTAACGATGGGTTGGGAGAAATATTACGATAACCAGTTGAGAGTTGAAGCTTTGCCAAAAGAGAAGAAGCCTTGTCCATACGAGGACAAAGGTGAGAATAATGATCACCTTCGCATAACATACAAGGAAACTTGACATTTGTCTTCTTCTTACCAACCTTAACATCACTGGTTGACAGGGCATCACCGACATGACCAGCAGGGGTCGATGACATGGAGGACCACACTTCTAAGACCTTGGTAATACCAGGGCAATCCCTATGAAAATGGTCACCCTTACAAAGACTGCAAGGGAATTTGGGTTTCAAATTCTTTGTTTTAATCTTATCGACCTCATCAACACTCCCAATACCATTAACAGTAGTTGGTTGCTTGGATCCAACATCTGATGTAGTTGGAGGCTTGGTCCCTTTCTGATTCTTCTTCTTCTTCTCTTTTTGTTTCTTCTTCTTATTATCAACCTGACTACTTGCTTTAGAGCTTTCACTAGGCGAAGAAGGAGAAAGGGAAGGAGACTTAATCGGTGAAGAAGGCGAAAAATCGACATGAGGTTGATGTGTAGGTGGTGTGCTTACATCTGAAGCACTTGCTGCATTCGAGATTACCAAAGTGGAAAACAACCATACCGGTAACCCAATTGTTGTTAATGTTTTATGCTGATATTATAGTTCTTTGCATTTCATAAAGATAAGAGCATAACAACCACAAGATCACTAAGAAATACACATCCACAAGTACACAGCATTTATCC
>JZKD02S0502408.1:222813-268038 GCA_000966675.3 Picea glauca | reverse complement strand
TTTAACCTAATAATAAAAATAATAATAATGACATGATTAATCCACAATGGGGATTTAATCCAATAACAAAATAATAAGAATGCCCTTCGCAGTTACATTATTTCAACAATTGTGAGACCTGGAAGCCTCAAAGTAGTGATGTAAGGAGGACCAACGTTCCCATAAGAAGGAAAAACAAAGGTTTCCCTTGGTAAAGGGGTTCCTTCATTGGTCATTTCGGGAACTGACGCCATAAAAATAAAGATCCAACCTAGATTCTGCTAGGGAGAACAAATATCAGACGCTAAAAATCTAACAAGCAAACAAAACCTCCTCACAATGAGCACACCAGTTGGTGATGAAATCCAATGTCCTGGGAACAAATTAAGAGGGGCTGAGATAGAGCGGGTGGAAAATTTACGTTGACGACCTGCTTAACGGACTTACACCTTGGTGCAAGCTCCCACAAATAATCGCGGGTATACCCTCCAAGGAGCCCGAGTGCGTCTGGCCAACGTCGATTCCAGGTACCGTGAAGACTTTCTCCTCCAAAGTCACCTTGTGTAAAGACACTAAAGAGATAGGCCAATAAGGTTACCAACTACAATAGTGATGCCTGAGGAAACAATTGACAGTCCAATCCACGCGTAAGGGCAAGGTATCTAGCCCGAAATCAACTTGAAAGGCTTCCACTCATCATTGTGGGTATACCTTCAAGCGACCCCCATAATACGCACAATATCTACACCAAGACCAACAAAGTAGGGTGAGCAACTCTGCCAGTCTTAATGCGACCTCAGGTCTAACCCTTGTGTGAGAATGGACTTCCCAGGACAAAATGTAGCAATTGGATTTCACCACTCCCTAACACAAGATCCTATGTTGTTTGCAACTTTGGAAAATTATCTTTCACACCTATTCCAAAGCCCTACAAGTAATCTAATGTAGGTTTGCTACCAGAAAATATAAAAATGTCTAATCAATTTTTAGTTTAGCGCTTTATTTTTAAGGTTGTTGTTACTCAAAAGGAAAATGGCGTGGACAATATGGTGTTTTTGACTGACTTGAAAGTTATGAAAAGAGATGAATATGAAATCTTATCATTTCGATGAAAGATATGCTACGAGAAGGAGAAAACATTCATCATTACAGATGCACAATGTCCCAAAAAAGACAAAAACCATGCAATTCTGCTACTTCAAATGCAAGCTAGTTTCACTACCCAAAAGAAAAAAATGCAAGTATCTTCTTTGTTTGATTATGATGTATACAGAAAGTAAATACAAATCCTTTAATGCTCCACTACTTTCAATCATGAGAAAGAGTCCTATGCAGATGCAAAAGACAAGAAGCAAAAGGGCTACAAACAAAGCATGCACTCAAGGCAATGAGGTATGAAAGAAAACAAGTAGAAACTTGTTCTAACAAGCAAGAACACCATCAAGGATTCTACAACCAATCAAGCATTCAAGGAATACAATAAAATGTAGGGAATAATCCAAGAAATGATAGGGAGAAAGAGAAATCACTCAAAACTGTCTTGTCAAAAAAGCAGCTAGAAAAGGAAGTTTCACATTTTTGAAAAAGGTTTCAAACTCCAAGCAAGACAATAGAGAGTGAAAAACATCAAAAACCATTAAAAACCAATCCAAACAACTTCACAAACCAACCACATACTTTGGGTAAAGAGCTCTCCAAAACAGGTTGCAAAAGATTGAGCAAAAGAAGGCAAAAACTCTCAAAAAAGAAACTAGCGCTCCCCCAAAAGGGTGCACAGAGTGTTGCAACACTCCCTAAGACACTGTAGGGGAGCGTTGGCACTCTGGTATGGCCTACAGGGGGGCGTTGGTCCTCCCAGAAACTCAGAAAAAGAGTCAAAAACCATGCAAAAACTCACCCAGAATGCATGAAAATTGGTGAAATTTCAATTGAAGGTAGGAGAAGGATAATGGATGATGAACAACTAGGAATTTCTTGGGAAAATGACCTCAAAGATAAAATGGAACAGTGCATAGATCCTTGAATTCCTTTACAACAAATTTCATACCACCAGATAAAGGAGAAACCGGTAAATCAACCCTAAATCTCGAAAGAAGAAGAGTGACTCAAAGTAAAGAAGAAAAATGTCAAAAGATCCAAACAAAAGTACAATCAATTCTCAGAAATCAAGGTGTTGAATGCCAAAACAAGGATACATTGAGGTTGTAAGAACTCTGAGCATATGCGAACGACAAAAAAATGGACTCAAAGACCAATTCCCAACATGATTTTCCTCAGAAAAAAGGGCAGCGCTCTGGTGTCAAGGGCACCAGAGTGTTGCAACGCTTTGTGGAAGCTTTCCAGGGAGCACCAGTGCTCTGGTAGCAGAGGCAGGGGAGCGCTAGCCTCTCAAACTTAAGAAAAATGCCCAGAAATGCAAAATCTCAAGCAAATTCAGAAATCTAAAGTGTATGGGATGAAGTAAAAAGCCAATCAACACACCTAAGAATCAGAGACCCAGTATGGAGAAGGTCAAAAAATGAGCGAAGGCCAAAACAAGACCTAGGAAAGGAATCAAAAATCAAAGTTCCTCCCCAATGGAGTCACCAATTTCTGTTACAGGAAAATCCCCCTATGGACAAGTGGATTTCCTCTTGGATACTAGACCCCTATGACCAAGACAAAAAAGTGCTAATGTGGACACTAACATTCCTTTTCATGAAGCTAAACTATTCAAAGAAGAAGAAGAAAGAAGGGTAAATACCTTTACTGACGTTTGTCCTTGCTCGATCCAGGCTGATCTCGATCTCCAAGTTCTTCAGAAGGTCCTGCAATACAATGAGCAACAACAACGAGACATACTTCCTACTCTACCATGACTAGCTTCATAATAGATCTATCAAAAGAAACAAGTTCATGAAACATACAAAAACTTAAAGGAAACATGCCAAGCACATATTTATATTAATGAAAACAAAGCAAAGTGCTTACAACCATAGATGTAGATGCAGTAGCTTCACCATGCTCTCTTTGTCCAAACCCTTTACTCAAATGATCCACCAACAAAATGCCCGTAACTTCACTAATATCTTCCTTATGAGATCATAAGTTTGATGCCTTCCTATTTCTCCATATGATTTTACCATGAAAAGGCCTCCTTATACAAGATTGGAGAGGCCTAACCACCTTAGAGATCCTTGGGATAGGTTGAGGATGTTTCTCCTTCAGTTATGGTTCCTCCCTAAGATCGAGCCTTTACCTCAGATCCGAATCCAACCAACTTCAGAGATGAAGGGGATTTTCCCCTGATTTTCCTCAACAGCCCAATATTTGCTGAAAAAGGCCAGTGCTCCCCCAAAAGGGTGCACATAGCGTTGCAACGCTCCCCCAAAGAAGGCTAGGGAGCGCTGGCACTCCCTGACAGTGGGTAGGGGAGCATTGCCCTCCAAAATCCATTTTTTAGTGGTTTTCTTCATGGCAAATGATTTGTACTCTTCATCAAATGATTTCTCTTCCTAAAACTAGTCTTTGAGGGTGTCTTAAGTGTCCCTGTGATGTTGTTAGAGACACGACATAGGAAAGATGGAAGTATGATGTTTGCGACACTTGTGGTCAAGATGCGACACTTGTAATGACGACACTTGCGACACTATTGAAGTGAGTAATTTTGATGTGTAACAGTCAGGCTACCAAGGAGGCATAGAGTTGAATGGGAAAATCACTTATTTGAAGAATGATAGCGTACAAGTTGCATATGAGTCAATGTTGCGTGTGAAGAAGCTTTCACCCAATACTATTCTACCTTCTAAAGGCTCAGCTTTGGCATCCATATATGATCTCTCTAGTGTGTCTTCTTGGGTGGTGCTCGCTCGAGTGAAGGCCTCAATGCTCACAGAGACCACATATCCTCCTTGTAACTACACTGTCTAACTTCAACAATTGTCCTTAATCGACATTGTAATTCCTCTGTATTTGACATCAAATTAAAACGCAACGCATCACACAACATATTGTGTTCGAGGCGTATTGAATTCGACTGTCAATTTTGAAGAGTGTATACCAACTTATTGTATTAGAGGCATATTGAAACAACAAATCCAGGCGATGGGGGTGTGTGGAACAACAAATCCAAGCAGATCCTAGTTGGTTTAAATCTCAACTCCAATGATGCATTCTTTTTTCTTAGCATGCATTGTGAAACCCTAACACTCTAGGTCGACGCCCGTGTGAGCGAATTTCAAATGGGGGAAGTCCATCAAATTTGACTGTTTCAATTACTCCAATGCTCGTTCTACCCATTTTAAGGAAGGAGGTTGACAGATACACACAATTTTTAATAGTAGTTGATGAGCAAATTGGTCCATGAAGGGCAAGTTGCCCATCAAATTCCATGCATGGAGTGAACCAAAGTAAATATTTCTACCGAGAGAGGTCACGTTTTTTTTTGAAGATCCGCGTGCCTCGTTTCTATCCAATTTCAACCTTGCAGAAGGATCCTATTGCTTATTCCAGCAAGACTCCAGTGGATCCCGCGAAGTACCACTCTAAGGGAGATTGTGTAGGGTTATGTGTCGACAATTGATGAGGTCGATGTTCTAGTCAAATCCCAGATCAACGAGAAATTACAAACTAAAAACTTACAAGATAATAATGCTATCACATGGGCGTAGGTTATTCATTGTACGAAATAGAGTTAGATGGGATGTTTCCCCATTGTTCCACCTGTCCAATTTGGACATCCCCTCAGACATTCAATGTGTTTGGTTGAAACTAGTCTCGTGCCCATTTTGAATTATTTATTTATCCACCATTTTTTAATTTTCTTTTGATTGATTGTGATTGATTGAAATATGTTCTAATATGAGATTTTGAATGACCTGTATTCCTTATTGCTTGGGATTTCATTGAATTTGTGTCTGGGTGTTCTGCTTATTGTAGGAGATGCCCACATGGCCATTGAATATGTATTACGATTTCCTCTAGTCTTGCGAGTTGAGCGGATAGTTCAACAAATCGCACTGATTTATTAGAAATGAACATTGTGGAAATGAGTGAAGGTTATCTGGTTTTGCCATCAATGGAAGAGGTGGCTGATGATTTTGTTGTATCAATTGAAGGTTCCCGTGGGAATTAGAAACGAAAGAATAAATTATTCAAAGAAATGGGCAAACTGAAATGGGTTGGTCGGTTAGCATCCATGAATTTGCTAAGTTTGCAAAAACTCAGGTATTATGGTTGACTCAATTCTTTGAAATTTTATTGGTAATTGAATTTTCAATTTAATAAACACATTTTTTCTTAAAAGGCCCATTTTTGGAGCAAATTTCCTCTAATGCAATCTTCTCATGAATATAACCATCTTGGTGATAGCTCTCAAGAGTTGATCCAACCCATTCCATCACCCCTTCCTGTGATTGATCAACAATCGAAATACAATGACCTAATAAAGCTTGAGCTAGTTCATTGATGATGTCCACCATTTCCTCCTCCAAAGGTCTTGATCCTAGGTGGCGTTAAGACCATGGGTCTAACAAGGCTCTAGGTGGGCACACGATAGGCTAGACCATATCGTCTGGCCCTCCAGTAGGTCATTCAAATAGTATAGAGCCTCTTCCTCCAAATCAACATCCAAAATCATGTTCCTTGCCACCTAGAAAAGCTTTGTCACCACCTTTTGTCCTCAATAGAAACCCTATTTTAGTGCTTATGGAAACCTTCCATCCACTTCTTTGGTCTTGCAATCTTCAAGAACACATGGGGAGCTAAAAAGCATCAGGTAGTGGCACTGTGCATTGGATCAAATCTCTCAACATTACAATATTATTGATATTAATAATAATGGAAATATAATTAATAAATGATAATAGATACCATAATACAAAAGTACTAATAATACAAAATATTTCATATTGAGTATTTCAAAGATATTGAACATATTCCGAGATCTTAACTAAATTGAGGTGTACATATGGTTAAATATTGTCAAATAAAAACATAACACATAATCATCCTTGACTTTTATATGTTCAACTCAAGTATCATGGTTGATTCAATTCTTTGAAATTCCATTGGTAATTGAATTTTCAATTCAACAAACACATTTTTTCTTATAAGGCCCATTTTTGGAGCAAATTTTCTCTAATGCAATCTTCTTAGGAGTATAACCATCTTGGTGATAGCTCTCAAGAGTTGATCCAACCCGTTCCATCACCCCTTCCTGTGATTGATCATCGATTGAAATACGACGACCTGATAAAACTTGATCTAGTTCATTGATGATGTCCACCATTTCCTCCTCCAAAGGTCTCGATCTTAGGTGGCGTTAAGACCATGGGTCTAACAAGGCTCTAGGTGGGCACAATGCTAGGCCAGACCATATCATCTGGCTCTCCAGTAGGTCATATAGTCTAGAGCCTCCTCCTCCAAATCAACATCTAAAACCATGTTCCTTGCCACCTAGAAAAGTCTTGTCACCACCTTTTGACCTCAGTAGAAACCCTATTTTAGTGCTTATGGAAACCTTCCATCCACTTCTTTGTTCTTGCAACCTTCAAGAACACATCGGGAGCTAAAAAACATCATGTAGTGGCACTATGCATTGGATTAAATCTCTTAAAATTATATCGATGCATCTTCAAGGGGTACCGAGCATCCTTTATGTCCATTCTCTTCGCTAGTTTGACAAAGAATGTGATGTTCATGACACCATATGTTTCTTCTTCGGAAACACAACCCCGATTATGCATAATTGCAATCACCTGAGTTGGAGACTCCTAACGAATTTGCAGATTCTAGTCTACACAACTCAAGGCATGTAAGCCCTGAATGAAAACATAAGGATTTCTATTCAAAATTGCAATGTAGCTGCCACCTCAAACCTGGTTCCAATGAAACGATAATTTAAGGTATACCTTAATAGATTGTATAGAAATTTCTCTCACACTATGTTCATGTAATATTATTTAGATGACTTGATTCAACTACCAGTTGACTTGAATGAAATGAAAGCTTTGCACTAAAAAGTCTCTACTACAAGGAATTCATAAATCACATATATCTCAATGTCATAATATGATTTTATAGGTATTTGAAACACAATTAAAATAAATAAAACATTTTTTAAATTGCTCATTCTTCATTACATAATAGAAACACATATTCTTGAAAAAACAAATTCATGTATTTATATCAATTATAATTTCTAAAAATTTGTGAACCAATATATAAGTTAGATTCTAAAATGTTTCTCTTTATTTCTAACTTTTTCATGTACTAATATCAATTATAGTTTTTTTTTTTTTATAAAACAATATATAAAAATTGGATTCTATAATGTATGGCCACCAATTTCTAAATCACGATTGAAATAGGAGACCGCCATCAAGTCCCCAAATAATGCTCTAGACGCTTCCATAGTGAAACACCCACCGAGTTTTCTTTTACCCTGTCATGGTATTGTTGTTTGCCCTAAATTTCATTTTCCCCATACACACCGTAGACCAACACTCACGTGCGTATGAAAAAATACACGTATAAAAATACCGTATGCCCTCAGTAAAATACTCTAAACCCTTCGAGAAGCCTCCAATGCAATTGCCAAGGGTTTTAGGAAAGCTCTTAGAAGGAACAACAGATAGATCTGGAGTTGTATATATTGGAGGCAGCAGGATTTTGCAATCGCAGGGTTTCTATTGAAGGCCACTGGATATTAGGGTTTATGCCCTTACAGTATTGAGACAATGGCGAAGAAGTTTATCCCATTGTTTAACAGGGTTTTGATAGAGAAAGTTGTAGCTCCGACCAAGACCGCCGGAGGCATTTTGCTGCCCGAGAGCACTAGCAAGGTATGGATACAGTTATTTATGAAAGCATCTTCTTGAAATATTTGTGTTTATGCGTATTCTCTCTTAGATCTTAGCTCTTGCCGTGTGTATTAATTTCTTTGTGGCTCCAATCTGGATCCGGCCATTGAATTTGCATGATTTTCAATAGCAGAGCCGCGTATTGAGGTCAGTCGTGTTCTGTTAATCCTATTGATAATCCAAGCTGCCCTTGGTTTTTTCTTTTTAGTTTCATTACGAAGTAGGGTTTTTGTGTCTCACTGGAGTCTGAGACCAACCCACCTGAAAAATGAATTCAGTATATCGGTGTGAATATAAAACATGGACACTCACACACAGGCGTTTGTGCTACAAGTTGGTTGGTTTACAGATATACGTTGGGCTGATTTCTCAATTTAGGTGGCCTTACTGTGGCACCCACAACCCTAAGACGAAGTTCTCTTTGCGTCTAGTCCACCCAACATATATGCATACGCCTACGCGAGCATGTACACGGTGCGTATACACTGTCTATATGCAGGTGGTGCCTATAGTGCTGAAGTGTACACAGAGCATAGGTCTCTGTTACTGACAGCACCAAGAGAAGCCGAGTGCTCCACAGCCCAAGTAGGGGAGACGTCTTTGTATAACTCTTCAAAAAGTAAAATGAAAAACAAATCACAGGATGAAAGAACAGAGCCCACCTCTTTTGTTTTTATTTTAAATCGGTAGGTACACTGTATATGATTGTTAGATATACAGTGTATGTGTGCAATGCACACATAAATAGTTCTGTATTACTGATTAGATATACAGTGTGTTTAATGCACACAGCAATATAGGTCTATATTATTGCTGGATTTACAGTGTGTTGTACACGTAAATGTGAGTCTCTTTTACTGATTAGATATACAGTATGTGTTATACACAGAAATGTAGATCTCTATTACTGATTGGATAAACAATATGTGTTGTACTCAGAAATGTAGTTTTTTTAATTTCTGATTGGATATATAGTATTTGTGGGTTTAATGCACACAGAAACATAGGTCTAATATTGATTAGATATACTGTGTGTGTAATGAACACATAAACATGCGTTTATATTTATTTATTACTATTAGCTGTACAGTGTTTATGTGTAGTGCACCACATGGGTATCTATTATTGATTATATATACTCTGTGTGTGCGAGAGAGATGCACACAGACATAGGTTTCTATTGTTGATTAGATATTGTGTGTCTTGTACATAGAAACATAGGTTTCTATTGTTGATTAGATATTGTGTGTCGTGTACATAGAAACATAGGTTTCTATTGCAGATTAGATGTACATTACTTTTGTCTCTGTTGTGCACACAGAAACATAGGTCTCTATTTCTGACTATATATACAGTGTGTATATGTCCGCAGGGCACACAGAAACACAGGTGTCTATTGGCTATATACACAGTCTGTATGCACACAGAAACAAAGGTCTTTGTTACTGATTATATATATAGTGTGTATGTGTAGTAGATATATATTATTTGTGGGTGCGCAGGTAGTAGATATAAATGTATTTGTAGTAGAAGCACAGGTCTTTTTAATAGAGACTATGTAAACGAGTTGTGTGTGCGCATATTGCACACAAAATATGGGTTTGTATCTTTGATTACAGACATAGTTTGTATCTTTGATTACAGACATAGTGTGTATGTCTCACCCAGAAGCATGGGTGAGATCCACTGAAAGGGCAAAATTGAAAAATCTATAAGGGGCTACTTTTCATGGTGACCTACTGAAAGGGCATTTTACTTGAGAATGTAGTTCAATATATCTATCTGTGATGGATTCACAGTAGCACAACATGCTCTTCATTAGCAGTACAAGCCCTGGGCCTTTGTGCATATTGCATGCTTGTGGGTGTGTGTGAGAGAGAGAGAGCACATTATCAATCTTTTAATCTCAGTGGCTTTCAGGTTCTGCCCTATTAAGCATTCGGGATTTTGCTTACCACACTCGAAGAAGATATTTCATGTTACATTTTTGGGGTATTGGCTGTGGGGTTTTCAGGTCATCTTTCGAGAGTTGCATGTTACTGTTAATATCGGATTTTTGTTAATACGCCTGAATAAAATCTTGTTTTGTAGTTTTTAATGTTATATGTGTTATGGCTTCCAGTTGAACTCGGGAAAGGTTATAGCAGTCGGAGCTGGTTCTCGTGGCAAGGATGGAAACACTATTCCTGTTAGTGTTAAGGAGGGTGACCATGTTCTTCTTCCTGAATATGGTGGCACAGAAGTAAAACTTGCAGAAAAAGAGTAAGTATATAGTTTTAATGGTTATATCTCATAGACTACTTTGTTTGATGGCTATATCTCATAGACCACTCTGTTTTAAGACCACATTGACGTGTGGTGTGGCTCATATGACGGGAGAAGACTATCAATGCTGTGCTGGATACACTTCTAGCAGATGCATTATTCTGCTATATGGGAATGCTCTGTTCTGATATATTATGCATCCAGAGCAGGTTGCACTATCTCCTTTTCTATATGATGAATTGTTGTCGACAAAACTGTGTAGGTAGGAACTGCACACACAAACACACAAATATATGTACTCGCAAGTTAAATGCATATACACGTGAAATATTTATACAAGAGAAATATCAGAAATATTTTAAAACTCTGGGCAGTTGCCTGCATGACGACACGCAAAAGTGGACAAAAGTGGATACATGTGCGAGTCAAAAAAACGGTATACATTTTACTAAATGTTGAAGACAGAACACTGTT
This sequence comes from Picea glauca, assembly GCA_000966675.3. Classification (NCBI taxonomy): domain Eukaryota; kingdom Viridiplantae; phylum Streptophyta; class Pinopsida; order Pinales; family Pinaceae; genus Picea; species Picea glauca. Next base: position 257,479 of record JZKD02S0502408.1, on the reverse strand, counting down.
AGACACTGCATTGGATAAAGGACAGTGCCTATTGTTGTCTTGTTTGTATTGGCATTTAGGATTTTCTGTGATACTTGAGATGGTAATAATCTTAATAAGTTGTAGTTTGCTTAATGATGTTTAACTAAGATTTTAGCAACTTATTGGATATGGCACCTTGACTTAAAATATGTGAATTCAAACATCTTTATGTTTAGTACTTATCTCTTCTAGTTTCCTAATTTAATCATTCCCTTTGAAGTTATAAATTTTGAATTTGTTTTAATCTTTGGATCTGGTTTCAGGTACCACTTGTATCGAGACGATGACATTCTTGGCATCTTGCAGGATTGAGTTTGCCTACAGTCAGGGTACACAGTTTTGATTCTAGTGAAGGCAGTTTGAATTGTTTTGTTAAACAATTTGACAGAGTGTTTGGAGATGGCAGGGAAACTTAGGTGCTGATCTCATGCTTGTAGTTTGTTAGTTTGGGTAGCCAATATAAATTTGCAAAAAGTCTCAACTTGCAAAGAGTCTCAATTTTACGCAACTTGAAGTTGGAATGCAATTTTGCCTTAGATATCTTTTTCAACTATATTGGAAATAATACATTGATTGTAAGCAAGAAAATTGAAGAAATATTGCTTTAATGTGCATGCATCAAAGATTTTAGTGGACAAAGAGCGAGTTAAGTAGGCATATTTCTAGCTAAAAAGTTTTATTGCCTTTATTTGAATTATTTTTTAGTTTTGGTTTATGTAGGAAAGTAGTTGTCATAAAGAAGCGTAAAAGCAAATAAAATATAAATTTGAAGCATTGCCTCTTATTGCCTAGGATAGCTGATAAATCATTGAATCTCAGATGGAGTACTGGGCTAAATGAATGGAGCTACTACTACAGAAAATGCAAAAGTGCAGGCAGTGCAAGAACCAGAAATTGTGAATTTGATGCTTAAGAAGAACTGACGGTTATTTGTCCTGCCTTGTTGAACCAAAACGCTTTAGTTTATTACATGGTTGTCAGCCAATTTAATGGTGCATTGAATCTCCATCAACGCCTAGGTTTGATTTGCTGTTCTCAACCTCGAGGTACATATTAGGGTTTTATATGGTAAAATCTCACATACATAGAAAGAAAATAAAGTACTTTTTATTAGGACAGGGGAGTGTTCTTATAGCATACCATTCATTAAATCTCGTAGCCTAGTTTTTTTATCTCCATGAATAACCGCATGTGAGTCAGTGCAACCAGAGGTTTTAACATGTCACCAAGCATTGATAATTGCAGGTGTTGGATGGAAAATTTATCGAGTTCTTTGGAAATTCAGTTTTGTTCCTATTCATATTGAAACCGTGATGAATTGGGTTTTGATAAATTATAGTTCCTTATTTACAAGAGCCATTATTGCAATGTATCTTCTTATGGACAAGGTTATGGCACTCAATATTTAAACTATAGGAAAATGGACAATCAATGAGAAAGAGAAGTGAACCCAACCTTAATAAACGTGTGATGTGTCTTTATGGACAAAATATATAAACTCAAACTATATAGTTCTGTTTTTGATGAGGAAATGTTACCATTAAGTAATTTGCATATTTCTGTATGCGCACATATTCATAGATTGGCTTGCGGTCTAGCAGAAAGTTTGATTGATTTGAATAAGAATGAGCTCGAGTTTGATTGCTTGAAACTAGGTTGAAGTCAAGTAAGTCTGATTAGATGGTGCCAATTTAAGAGAAAATGGATGCGTTGAAGTCAAGTAAGTCTGATTAAATGGTGCAAATTTAAGAGAAAATGGATGCCACCAGAAAAAAGTAATTAAGAGAAAAGGATGCTATGGTCTCTTACACCATTATTACAAAGGAACTTTATATTTTAGTGGAATTTGATTATAGAAAATAAGTGATTTCAAGTGTTCGAAGCGACGACTTTGGACATTGGTGCTAATCAACATTATTTGATTCCTTTGTTAAATTATCTGTGAAAATTTTGGTTTGATATCAACATGATTCGAGCTTCAATTATCTCTGAAAATGGGATTCAGAGAAATAAAGATCGAGACGAGAAAGGGATGTCATGGAATAAAGATAGAGATGAGAGAGGGATGTCATGGTCTCTCAGAACAGATTATAAGGACCGAGATGAAAAAGTATTGTCGTATATGGGAGTCTGAACTTTAGTGCTCAATCCAGTCAACTTGTTTCATGATTCTCGGTGCTTACCCTGATTCACGCTTCTCTGTACGTGTGAGTGTTGAGTCAACATGATTCATGTTTCTCTGTACTGGTGAGTAAGATGTGATTTCAAGTATTTTGAGTTGAACTTTTCGACATGATTTGCTTTTCTGCACTTGTGAAGAATATGTGATTACAAGTTTTTGAGTTGAAGTTGGAACTTTACCTTTGCGTAAACATTCCATTAAACGAAAATCGTTCAAACAGAAGAAATCCGTGTCTTCTACGCGGCATCCTTACTCTCTACGCTCTCTTTGATTCCTCAACTCCTTCGCCCTCCGTTGCTCGAGCTCTTCTCAGTCGCCATTACAAGACTCATAGAGCTGCATCAGCTTTTCAATGCTGGCTATGAAAGTGTCATGATATGCTTTCAGATCTTTGAAATATTGTGACTGACAAAGCTTCAACTCCTGCCCTTTTTTTGCAGCAAAGCATACGCACGTTGCTTCTCTTTCCATACATTCTCTCCCTTTTCATCATCGGGTTACCAAAGTTTAAAGTCTCCCCATTCAACAGAGATTTCACAACACTCTTTATCTTGTTCCAACAAGTTTGGAAGTAATGCCCAAAATTTGCTTCTCTATGTGCGAGTAACATATTCATGTCCCCTTTAGAACATTTGTCAGGTTCTCTGAAACAAGAATGTCACCTTGCAAACTTGTGTTTCTGCTATTTCAGGTTTCCTTGTCTTGTACTCATTGCTCCAACAAGTTTGGAAGTAATGCCCAAAATTTGCTTCTCTATGTGCGAGTAACATATTCATGTCCCCTTTAGAACATTTGTCAGGTTCCCTGAAACAAGAATGTCACCTTGCAAACTTGTGTTTCTGCTATTTCAGGTTTCCTTGTCTTGTACTCATTGCTCAGACATTGTTTTGTTATATTTATCATTAATTCTCTTCTGGCTACCTCCAAAATAATAATGGTGATATTAATATAAGAACTTACATTTGTCAATAATAATCTAAAGAGGATACTAATATGGATCTAGAATAGTTAATATCCTCTTTAGATTTTTCCAATTGTGAGTTCTTATATTAATATACTACTATTATTTTTCTGAAGCTTGAGCAAATTAATGATAGGTAAGACAAAACAAAATCTGAGCAACAAGTATACAAGATAAAGCAACCTGCAATAACAGAAACTATAAGTTTGCTTGGTGACATTCTTCTTTTAGACGACCTGACAAATATTCTAAAGGAGACTTGGATAGAGCATCTTACTCGCACAACTTTGTGCATTACTTTCAAAGTTTGGATAAAACGAGTGCCGTGGTATTTTTGTTGAATGAGGAGAATTTAAACTTTGGGAATCCGGCAAGAAAGTGGGGAGAGAGTGTATGCAAAGGGGAACAACGTCCGGATGCTTGGCTGCAAAAGGAACAGAAGTAAAGTTTTCTCAGTTGCATTATTTTGAAGATCTAAAAACCATATCATGACACTTTAGTAGCCCTCGTTGAAGAGCTGAAGCAGCTCATGAGTCTTGTTTTGGCTTCGTTTGATGATTAGGGTCAAGTGTTATACTCTATTTGGACAATCTTTTCAGGATTTGTTTAAGAAAATGATCAATGATCTCTTCTTACACCCCTTTGTTTTTTTATTTTTTTTGCTTCATTTAATGATTAGGGTTACATATTATACTTTATTTGAATGATTTACCATATTTTATGAATTTTATTTAAATTTAGGAATTGGATTTTTCTGGTTGATAAAATTTCAGAGTAATTCAAGAGTGTAGTGACTTTGAAAAAAAAAAATTCAAGATAATAAAGATATCGTGAATTAAAATCATGATTAGGGTTACGTATTATATTTTATTTGAACGATTTACCATATTTTATGAATTTGATCAAAATTTAGGAATTGGAATTTTCTAATTGATTTTGAAAGTACTTCAAAAGTTTAGTGACTTTGAACAAAAAAAAATTCAAGATATTTTGAATTAAAATCATCTTGTTAGAGTTACACCATTTATAATATTATAATATTTAAAGATTTAATAATATTATAATATTTATTATAATATTTAAAGATTTAATAATATTATAATATTTAGAGATTCAATAGTTTAATTTTACCATTTATAATATTTATGATATAATATTTAGATATTTAACATTATCTACAACTTCAATTCTCCATTATAACTTTATTTTTCCAATGAGAATTGATTTATAATCTTAGTTTCTTAATGAGAAATGGCTTACAACATATCTAATTCATAGATCAAAATAAAAAATAAAAAATAGTGTATTTTTCTTTTGTCACCAACTCTAATCTTGGATAGATTATGTGATTAAATCTACTTAATAGAAATGATGGTAGATTTTTTGTTAAAAATGATCATAGAAAAGAAACAATTAATTTATATATACAACTAAAGTGGGTCTAATGGTTAAGAACATGAGTTTCTTCTTTGGAAGCCACATGTTCAAATACAAATTTGAAAGTAGACATCATTTTTATTAAAGATTTTGTAAAAGAATATTTTAATTTCGGGATTATATTTTTCCAAGTTCTAAGAAGAAGAGAAGTATTTCACCACCCCAAAGGGTTGATATGTGTATTAAATGGTTTATGGTTAAAGTTGAAAAACTTTTTGACATCTCTTGATAAATTTAGTGATTAATCTTGTGTCAAGGATCTTTATTTCAATCAAGGTCTAAATAATGTTCATGATGATATAGTTTAATGGATTTAGTGATTAATCTGTGCCAAGGATTTTTATTTCAATCAAGGTCTAAATAATGTTCACGAGGATAGTTTACATGGTTTAATAATGTTTACGAGAATAGTGTTAATTCTCTTATACCACATCTGATTTATTTTACTTCAACAATTCATTTAGAACCCTTAAATTATTTTCCTCAATAAAATTTGAAAACTTTTGATAAAATAAATGTACTTGTATAACTATAGAAATGTAGTGGAAATAACTAGAGAAATCAAACACATCACCAATTTTTTTTCACCCAACAAGAATCTTCCTTCACTATATTAACTATGGAAAATTTCTCCATGAAATCCTCCTTGAAATCCTTCTCTACAATCCCTCACTATTCTCTTCAGTCACTCGAGTCTCTGACTTGACAAAATCACCTCTATCACTTTGAAGATTAGAGATTTTCCCTATGGAGAAATTATAAAGTGAACCTAAAGGATTAGGTTCACTTTATAATTTCTCCATAGGGGAAAATCCCTAATCTCACTTCTTGAGAAAATCGCTTCCTCTATCACTTTCCTTTATCACTTTGAAGATTAGGGATTTGCCCTATGGAAAAATTATAAAGTGAACCTAAAGAAATTATAAAGTGAACATAATCCTAACCCTAGATTTTTAAAGTGATCAATGATTCAGATCTAATCTCATGTTCACTTTAGATCTAATGACTAATACTTAATTTAAATACTAAAGTTAAATACTTGGGCATTAAATTAAATTAAACTCACTTTATTACAAAAAAACATTCACTTTATTAGTCACTTAATAAAGTGAATCTTCTAAGGTTCTGAGAGGTAATAATGTCGATTCCCACGTGTTGGCACTAACTGACATGGACTCCCACGTGTTGACACTAATCGACATGGAAGTACCTGTGATGCTTACTAAAACATCAACAAATAATTTAATATTCACAATATTTTATGATGCCCACAAAACATATGGATCACCAATGGTTTTGTTGTGCATTGTGCTTTCAATTTATTTTGGAAAAGATAATAACAAATTTTTCCTTAATTATTTTTAGAATTTTATTATGCATAAAATAAAATAATATTTTAAATTTGTATAGGATGTTTTTGTTTTTATTTAAAAAATAAATTTTTGTTTTTGTTTTTTTAATGATGATGATGATTAATGTCCATTGAGACCAAAATTGGTCTATCGAACCATAAGAAAAGTAAGATATTACTTGGATTTATTTAAAATGTTATTTAAAATGTATTGCGACAAATATTTTGAAATTGTTATCTAATTTAAGTATACACATCTAGGAGAAAATGCTTTTCATCTTCAACTTTTTTGGTGGCACAAAGGTGACATATTCTTTTTTGCCATGGTGTTTTGGTGATTTCCTAATGCCCAGTTTCACTATGCAACTCATGAGTATTAGAGTATTAGTTCTCATTTTAACAATATTGATTCTGTTCTGTCCCTAGACAAAACAAAGATACTTTTGATGTTCAAGGTTATGGTTAACCATCTCCCTATAATATCTTAATAATAGTTAGTGGCTATGGAGTGCTTGGTGTGGGAAATTGTTCTTTATTTTGGAGGAAATTTAAAAACACTTTTTGATTGGGGTTTGGATATGTATCAAATGATCATGTGGAAGCATTGACTCTATTTTAGGGGTTAAGTTTTTTTGATGAAAGTTATATCAAAAGACATATTGTAATATGGGATTTGGCTTTAGTTATCAAATTGAATTTCAAAACCTTCTCTTCGAGTGATGGCAAGTTTATAAAAATATAAGAAAGGTAGTTGCTAGGTTTGAAAGTGTTGAACATTGTTAGATCTTAAGAGAGTTTAACAAAAAAACAGATCAATTGACCACTAGGGTTGCTCAACTAGATTGTGGTGCCATAATAACTAAAAGTGGGGTTTCATCCACCCCCATATTTGAAGTTATAATATCCCTTCTTCTAACTTGTATGCTTTGAGTCTAGATCCAAATATGCAATTGATGGATCTGAAATTAGTCTGTCAATGGCCTCATAAAGTCCACTCATGATTTCTTCATCTTAATCTCTTGATACCCCAAACAATCTACGATCTAAATAGCATGCTACTGCATGTAAACAGCTATGCATCATCTTCCATTTTTTTTTTATCAATTACCTCCCATATCTTTTGGTAATCAACTTCCACATTATCAAAGGTACTTGCAATGGATTCCTTGCAATGATCCATGGCCTCATAAACAAAACCCATATAAGGTTTGTCACCATCAACCATGCGGAGCACATCAAGATTTGGATCACAAATTTAAAAACTTTGTCAACATTTTTCCCAAAAGCTATTGCTGAGCACTATTTGTTCCACTTTTTTCCCTTCGATTCTTTTGGAAGGTGAGATTTCTCCTACTTAGTAGTGCATAAAACAACTCTTAGGTTTGTTTTTTCCTCAACAACTCTTTTCAGAGTAATGTAAAATGTGGCAAACCTTGTATCACAAGGCCTCAACAACTCTCTAGATGCATTATTTCCTATATATGCTCAAAGTGAGACGATGGTTGAAGATAAAGTTTGCAATTGCTTTTGCTCTCCAGATTGTTTCATTGACCCATAGAAATTTGTCTAAATTGCGCAACAATAAATGCAAGCAGTGAATTGCACAAGTGATCCAATAAATGCTTGTGTACTTCTCCATAATCTTTTTTCCTGCACCAACACAATTTGATGCATTATCTGTGACAACTTGGACAACATTTTTCTCCCTAACCTTTGGAATTGCTTCATCCAAAATTCTAAAAATAAATTCTGCTATCTTCACTTGAGCCATTGTGTTAACCGCCTTAAAAAAAATACTCTTTGAGGGCAATAAACCAACACATTAGTCAATGGTCTATGCCACAAATCTAACCAACCATCACTCAAAATTGTGCAACATGTATGTTTCCAAGATTGTTTAATTTGATCCAACTTGTTTGTCACTCTGTCCTTTGTTTTCTTTAGAAAAGTGGTCGTTAAAGCCTCAGATCCAAGAGGAACATACGCCTTGCCAAAATTAATGGCTTTTTTGAATGCAAGCTTGAAATATGGACCCTTGGCCACATTGAATGGAATTACACATGCATACAAAAATATGCAATAACATCATCAACTTCTGGTCTCTCCACATGTTTCTAAAATTGATGTAATGTTGTGGCTCCACCCATTTTTGATGGTGTAGAACTTGAGCCACAATGTTTGAATAAGAATGAATGGTGTTTGAGAAAGACATGACAATCTTCTTTTGAATTCACTACCTCTTCATCTTCTTTTTTTGCCTTTCTTTCTTTGATTTGTTATAGTTTTGCTCTACTACATCTTTCTGTTCACCATATATCTTTTTTCATCCTTCCACACCACCTCCACTTCCATTACTGATACCAAGGAGGTGTTCCACTACTATTGTTAAAGAGCCAATGAATGTATGCCCACATAACTAATAGACAAGATCTTCCCCTCTTTCTTGACATGTTTCCATGCCTTGGTTGTGGATTTTGGAGGTGCCATTAAATGAAGGTTTTGCATCTTATTATTATTATTTTTTTACAGTAATTAGATTTTAAAATTAAAGTTTAAAAGGAGAGGGTTTCAAGTTCTAACAAAATATACATTGATTAAAAAAAATGCACTTGAAGCTTGACAAATGATTGTGCTGCTCACTGATGTACCCTAGGGTCAGCGCTACTCACTGATGTATCCCTAGGGCTAGCTCTGCTCACTGTTGTTGGGGCTTGTTCTACTCACTGGTCATTGATATATCAAGTATCCCCAGGGCCTTCTCTTCACACAAGTCACTTCTAGTGCTGTTTACTACTTTTCCTACACAATGGAACCAAAAACATTACCCACCTGTCCCTAGCCATGACCCTTCTCTTTCAAGTTTCCATTGTAGTCTGGAATCTATCCAAATTGACCACGGGCCACAACCACATGCACCTGGCACACTTCAAACTTCATAAGTTAGAATTGTTGGCCCTTGGCTAATGTGGCAGTTGACTGAACTCGATTGAAGGTACCAACTTCCAAGAGCCTTCACCCTCTACTATTCATTGCACTTGTAAGTTGTAGATTGTAGTTTGAACTTTGCCCAGATCGATCACGGGTCATGATTGGAGGTGCGTAGGAAACCAAAAGAATTAAGTTAGAACTTAGAAATGTCGGGTCGACTGTTAGAGTAGGATGGTAGCTAGCTAGCCGTTGGACTTGGTCAAGACTCGATGGCACCGAGATTCTGGTCGTGGGTCAGTTCAGATCAAAGTATGAAAGATAAATTCCAAATGTGATTTGCAAATCTAATGGAGAATGGGCACGGGTTGTAGGTGGAAGAGTATGGTAATGAAGCTTGGTGGTGACAATTCGGGGTTTTTTTTTCCAGGTTTTGTTTTTTGTTTTTGTTTAAAATCATGAGTGGTCGAACCTAATCGAACCCTAGCTGAGTGTCAATGAATTTGGATGAGTTTTTTTGTGTGTTCATGTACGGATTCGAGTTTGCCTTAAAGTTTGTCTTGAAGTTCGACAAAATTGATCGAATATGTTTTGGATCGAATGAAAATCGATGGATTTAGAACTTAATGGTTGAAATTCGCAGAACACAATGCTTAGCTTTTAGGTAGTTCATGCTCCTTAGAAAAATATGGGTTGTTGTCCAACAAGAACCCTAAATAAGATCTTACAACATAAATGTAAGACCCTAATGTAGTTCATTTGCACTTGTGCTGCTCACTACCTTCCATTTAATCACTGAAGTATGAAAACTGCATCGAAAATAATCATGCACCATTGGGGTTCCCACACCTCTAAGAGTTTTGAAGAGCATTCCCGCACCACACTGCCAACTATCTTCCTTTTTATGCAACATTTATTAATTTGGTTAACTTTTCTACAATCAAATTTATTTATTTAAATTATTAACAAATACATTTGTATTTTCATGGGCGTGGTCGATTTGTCAAAAGATGCATGAAACATCAAACACATGTTTAAGTTACATACACACTAAGTAACCCTTGCCTAAACACATAGTGTGGGACGTACTTTTTTTCTTGTTTGTAATTAAGCACATTATATTACCTTATGTAAAAGATCGAATATGTACAGGTAGCCTGCATGAGCTTGGGTCGCCATAGATGGAAACCAACCCAAGCTGAACCAAAAGTAAAAAAACTATCTTTCTTAGGAAGGCCATTGTTTTGTAACTGGTCCATAAAAGGTACTAAAAGATAACTTAAATTAAACACCAAAACAAAGAATACAACGATTTTGAACTGGTGTATTGCAGTTTTGGCGCCCTTGACAGCTGAGACATTGCTAGCAGCCCCCTGAACCGCTGAAGACACCTTCGATGCTCAGATGCTGACTCGGTTGACAACACCCTCTCTGCGACCATTCTGAGATTGTCTTGTTTTTTTCTGGACGGTCTCTTTCTCAATGGCTTGGACTGTCTTTCTCTGCGGTTTTCATACAGAACATTGACTGGGATGAAGTGCAACAACCAACGGTGACCTCGGTTTGCTCCCACCTTTCCCGGTTTCGAAAAAATCGGTATACCTGTCTCTGTTTCGGTCTCTTTGCCCGTTTTTTTCTTGTACTCAACACTGTTCTGACTTTCCAGTTGAATTGACCAGCCTTTGCTTAATCTATCAGCTTGCACTCCTTCCTACCACTCCATTGCATTGGGTTTGCTGGCACCTAACGGCTTGGACTATCTTTCTCAGCGGTTTTCATACAGAATATTGATTGGGATGAAGTGCAACATCCAGTGGTGATCTCGGTTTGCTCCCACCTTTCCCGGTTTCGAAATAATCGGTATACCTGACTCTGTTTCGGTCTCTTTGCCCGATTTTTCTTGTACTCAACACTGTTTTGACTTTCCAGTTGAATCGACCGACCTTTTCTTAATCTTTCAGCGTGCACACCTTCCTACCACTCCATTGCATTGGGTTTGCTAGCTCCCTTTCTTTTTCCGAGTCAACTGACCTGTCAGATATAAATCGGGTCTGAACTGCTTACTGCTGCAGGCTCCAGTTGCCCCCTGGGTTCCTATCCTGTCTCTGACCGTTTGTTTTTTACTTCAGAAGCTTCTTTAGTGTGCCTTCTCAGCTTGGACCTCCCAGCTGGGAACGTGGGGGACCCATGGGACCACCCGAAGTTGCTGGCTTCGATTGATGAGCTATGCTCCAAACACTTCAGGACGAAAATGATGACAGCCTCTTCAGGTTTGAACCCTGACCCCACTGATCCTGCAGCTGCTTTACTGATGAGCCAACAACTTGTGAATACACATTTCAGTGGTAACTCAAGTCGGCTTTTGCCCTCAAAATACCAAACAGATCCAACAGACTTTGTCGAGGGTTTAAAGGCTTCCATAGTAAGGGCTAGTCCAGCCATTGTACAGAAGCTTAACTTGACAGGTTCTAACCAGAAAAGAGACAGACCAGAGGCGAGGTTCCCCAACTTTGGACCTACCTCTCAAAAACCTGGTTTACAAAAATGCCATGCTCAAGTTTGGAAGCCCAAGTTAAAACATCCAAAACTTATTCTGGGCATGGATGTGGGTCTTACAGACGCGTGCAACTTGGCCCTGTGTGCCCTGGTTGGAAGACTAGCTTACAAAGAAAAATGTAAGCAGAACTTGGATGACTGGATTTCTAGATACTGGAAGCCTATTCTGGGTTACTTACCCAAGACTCTTTTGCTGCAACAAGGCTGGATAGGCTTTATCTTTAATAAACCTGAGGATTCGACACTCATACTGGACAGATTCTGGCCTATCAATGAAGGTAGCCTCATGCTCAAAAGATGGAGGCTAGGTTTCAACCCTTCTACTGAATTCTTCAGCCACAGGCATGTCTGGGTCCTACTGCCTGGGCTCCCTCTACAACTCTGGAACCACCAAGCGCTTGAGTTGATTGGGACCTCCTTAGGGTGATTTTTGAGGGTGGATGCAAACTCTCTTGCAGAGGCAGACAGAAGAATGGCCAAGGTTTATGTGGAACTTGACATCCAGGCAGGACTTCCAGAAATCTTAGAAATAGATTGGCGTAACCAACTGATCTCACAACGCCTGGACTATCTTGGCATCCCTTTTCGATGCTCCTTTTGCCGCAGAACTGGGCATTTGAGGAGGGACTGCCACAGATTCCCGCCACCAGACATCGTTTTGGATCCATCAGAGGAGCCCAACTTCGATGGTTACATCTCCTCACCAAACCTGTTGAATGAAGAGGAGACACCGTTCGCTGGCCGTGACTCTAATCCTTCTGATGACTCATTAATTGGTAAGATTCACCATCTTTGTCCCTCACTCTTCAATACTTTTTCATCTTGGGACAAACTGTTCATTGCTAAACAAGAGGAAAAGATATTGGGTTTAGATGCAAAGGCCTTGTCTTCGGACCCGTCTGACCCCACATCCCTTTCCCATACAGCTGAACCTGCTCCATCTGGCAGCGCCTTTCTCCCTTGTCCAGCTCCTTCTTCTCAACCTTTACACTCAACACCTTCCACCTTGGAGCCGTTTCCCCCACCTACAGTAGTCATAACTGATACTCCTGAACCGTTTACTTTACCTGGCTACACTGAACCGAGCCAATCAGATATACAACTTGAATCCTTGTTTCCGACAAATGCCACAACCCACTCTCTTCCCTTTGACTCCATACCTATTCATACATATCTTGGAAATTCTATAATTCAACCAAACATACCACCTTCAAATCACCCATCCTCCTCAAACATTCCTACAACATCAGAACCTGATCCACATTGGTCTAGAGGCATTGGGCTTGAACTTTCTCCGTTGAAAACCCGAAGTGCACGCAAGAAAACAATGTCTGGTCTGAAAGCATCGCAGAACTCTGCTACGATCACAAATCAAGGGGCGCTTAGATGTTTTAAAGCCCTTGCTAGGGGTAATTCATGATTTTACTTTCCCTCAACATAAGAGGGGTTGGAGGAGCCTTAAAATTTGCCTCCTTGCGAAGTCTACTGGAGAAAACACAGTCGACAATTATCTTTCTGCAAGAAACACTCGTAAATGCCTCAGCTGCAAGGCATTTCATGCATCGACTCAGGCCAAACTGGTTGATTTGCGCAGTGAGCTCGGTGGGCACCTCGAGAGGACTACTGGCTGTGTGGGACCCTACATACTTTGATCTTAGACCGATGCTCTGTCCTGGGGGGATTCTTCTCACTGGTCACTGCTTTGAATTAAGATCTTCCCTCAACTTTCTTAATGTATATGGCCCTTGTACTGATCGCAAGGCCTTTTGGGAGCGCCTGGATGAAATCGGGCTTTTAGCGGCAAAAAACCTTATCATAGCAGGTGACCTTAACTTAACCACCAGTCCAATGGAGATATGGGGTGAAAAAGAAAGCATTGACCCACACATGAGCTTCTTCAATCGTGTTTTCTACAAGAACAATCTGGTTGATTTGAAACCGGCAGAGCTTTTACCCACATGGAGAAACGGTAGACAAGGATCGGACAACATTGCTAAGCGTTTAGATCGTTTTCTTGTCTCTGATGAAGTGATTTCACCGGCCCGAAGCTCTCGTGCCTGGGTAAACCTACTCTTTACATCTGACCACGCGTCCATTTGCCTTCAGATTGGATTGGGCCGATTTGGGAAGGGTCAGCCCTTCATTTTTAACCCGCTGTGGTTAAAGGAAGTATCTTTTAACAATTTGGTCAGATCGACGTGGGAGGATTTCAACGATTCGGTCCCTGGTGACCCACAAGGCAACTTGATAAAAAAATTAAAGTTTCTACATCAACAAACTTCTAGATGGCTAAAGGATAAAAAACATGCGGAAAAGGACACCATTAACAAGATCGACTTGGAGCTGGCAGCTCTGCTCCGATTACAATTCCAGAATCCTGACAATCCGGACATCAACTATAGAATCAAAGAGCTGGAGAGAGACCGATCAACCTTCCTATGTGAAGATGAAGAGAGGTGGAGACTAAAGAGTAGGATGCTATGGCTTAATGGGGGTGACAAAAATACTCTGTTCTTTCATCGATTTGCCAGTGCACGTAGATAAAAAAAACAGCTGTGGGATATAGAACAGGAGGATGGCACTACATATCATGCCCAGGAAGAAATCAAAGCGGCTGCAGTTAATCATTTTAATGCTTTTTTTCAGGTACCTTTTGAACCAAGCCTCAATGCACAGGTGGAGTTAGCGGGCCGATTCCCTAATATGGTGACAGCTGAGGAGGCACTTGCCCTGGAATCCCCCTGTACAAAGGAGGAAATATTGACAGTTCTCAAGGGTTTCAAAAAAGAAAAGAGTCCTGGTCCCGACGGTTGGTCGGTTGAACTATACCTTCATTTCTTTGACATTATGGGGCAGGATCTGCTGGACGTCGTGGAGGATGCTCGGTCGAGAGGGGTGATCAATCCTTTGCTAAATAGCACTTTTTTAGTCTTGATTCCTAAATCCAATCATCCTAAACAGTTCAAAGACTTTCGTCCCATTTCTCTTTGCAACTTATGTTATAAACCAATATCTAAGATTATTGCCATTAGAATTCGCCCCATACTCTCCAAAGCGCTTTCAGAGGAGCAACTTGGCTTCTTGAAAGGTAAACAGATTTTAGATGCTGTTGGTGTCGCACAGGAATGCATTCACACTTTAAATTCTGAGAAGCAACAAGCCATCCTTCTCAAGCTGGATCTCAAGCAGGCATTTGACTGTGTCAATTGGAACTTTTTGCACCTTATTCTTTTGCAGAGTGGCTTTGGGGTGGCTACTACCAACTGGATTTTAGGCTGTATCTCCTTGGCTACTATGGCTGTTCTGATCAACGGGGAACCCACTAAAACTTTTCAATGTGAGAGAGGGCTTCGACAAGGATGCCCGCTATCACCTCTCCTTTTTATCTTCACCCTTGAAGCGCTCAGTATCCTACTTAAGTCTAGTCAAGCGGAGGGCCTTCTAACTGGAGTAAATTTCTCGGGACTATCACACATCCTACATATTCTCTTTGTAGATGATGTGCTTATTTTGACAAAGGCCAGTCTTGCGGAATGGTCTCTTTTACACTCAATCATAAATACTTTCTGCGCAGCTTCGGGACTGGTGATAAATCTACAAAAGTCTCTCTTCCTTGCTTTAAACACACATGAGCCTATCTTAACAAACTTGCAAAATTTGTTCGGTATTGAAACATCAGATCTAAGGAAGGGGTTTTCCTATCTTGGGTTTTATATTAAATCCACCAGATACTCTAAAATAGATTGGCTTTGGTTACTTGATAAATTTGAGAGTAGAATCCATCACTGGTGTAACAAGCATCTCTCCTTGGGAGGGAGATATATTCTCATCAAAGCCGTATTGGAGATCCTTCCGGTCTATTGGATGGCGCTAGCAAAATTCCCGGCCACTGTCCTTAGCTCGATTCGTCAACTGATTTTCTCTTTTCTGTGGACTGGCAGCAAATTGACAGGTTACCATTTATGCAACTGGGAGGTTATCTCAAAACCTAAGAAAATGGGCGGCTGGGGACTCAAGAATCTACCCTTCTTCCAGAGGGCGCTCTTGGCAAATACCCTATGGCGCATTCTCATGAAGCTTGGTCTCTGGAGTAAGGTTATAAAGGCGAAATATTTTCCACAGATTCCGGTTCATCTCTGGCTCAGATCGGCCACTGGGAGTCACATTGAAGGTTCTTATACTTGGAAAAATCTGTTAACAACCCTTCCCATCATTCTCCAATGGCTCTCGTGGAAGCCTGGAAACGGTTATCAAATTGAAGTGGGCAGGGACGTCATGCTGGGATTGGGCAAGCTCGCCTTGCTCTCAACAAATCTGCTGGAACATCTTCATAGAAAAAACCTTTTCTTCCTTTTTCAATTCAAATCGGTTCAAAGCGGGGGTCATTTAAGCGACTGTTGGCTCAGGAGTGATGAACTTGATTTGGACGCATCTCTGGCAGTCGAATGGAATGGATTTACTCGCAAGCTTATGGAATCGGGTGTTCGCTTACTGAACAGACCCGACTCGCTCTTGTGGACAGGCGGGGACAGGTCTGGAGCTCTTATCGCAAAAAATTCCTACAGCGCTCTGGCTGCCAAGTGCTGGACTATAAATTCTGAGCGAGGGCATGGTGCGATTTGGAGGTGCAATGTTTTGCTCAAGTTGAAACTTTTCGCCTGGCTTTTAATTGAAAACAAGCTTCTGCTGTGGCCAAATCTCCAAGCTCGGGGTTGGGAGGGACCCAGTCGATGTTGTCTATGCAATTCAAATGGAGAGACGAGCGCACATCTATTCATAGACTGCTCTTTTTCCAGATCCGTTTGGAATCTCATTTCCCCTGCACTTACGCCCTCATCCACTTGGACAGGTACCAATCCATCTATTTTCTTCCAGAACTGGTCGCGGGCCTCATCCAACCAGGTAAAGATACCGATCCTCCTTTGCTGGCTTTTATGGAAGAACAAGAACACAACTTTGTTTGAGGATAAACCACCTTCTGTTCACAGAGTGGCTTGCTCCATTTTCGCTGAGATAACAGTCGATAGAAATCATACGCCAATTTCAACACCTTGCAGACCCGTCTTTACAGTTCCACTTGATAGAGTGGTGGCCTGGTTCGATGGAGCGGCACAACATGATGGATTATACTGCGGGGCTGGTGGAAAGATAACCATAAACCCTCAGAAGAGTTACCGATGGACTCTAAACTGCGTGCAAGGATCCAATATGAAAGCTGAACTCATGGGAGCATGGGCATCTTGTATTATGGCAAGTCGATTACATATAAGTGAGCTTTTACTGCTTGGTGACTCCAAAATTACTATTGATTGGCTGAACGGACGCGCTGATTTCCATGTTGTGGACCTGTTGAGCTGGAAGGAGAGAACTCGAGAAGCGACCCAGCTACTCAATCATATTACTTTCTCCCACATCTACAGAGGGGAAAACATGGAGGCTGATATTCTTTCAAAAAAGGCACTAACTTTGCCTTCGGGACACATTCTCTTTACAAGATGGGAAGAAGGTAACGAGGGACCCACCTCGAGGATCAATCTTTGAAAGACTGGACCTGCGAGCAGCCCATCCATGGGATTGATTCTTGACATGATGAGACTAGTACTCCTTTTTGTTTTGTGTAGAATGTTTGATTCTTCGGCAAAATGCTTGTATTTCCTCGTTGTTAGACCTGTTATAATAGACTTGTATACTTTTATATCCTTTTGAATATAAAGCATATTTTTTTCTCGTTGAAAAAAAAAAGCCTAAAATCTTGGAAATTGCAAAAAAACACCCAACATGCCATGATCATCAGGACTGCTATTGGCTGCTATTGGGTAGGTTGGAAGGCTCACTCCCCAAGGAAAAGAGCATGCATCTCGAGGCAGACCAACAAGGTGCTACCACAAAGGTTCACCTCCTTCCAGATGAAACACACTTCACCACAAAGGCTAGATGGGGCACATCTCTCCTTGGGAGGTTTGGCACAAGTCTCGATGACCATGAGCTGGTCAACTAAGATAATTGTTAGGGTTTGGGACCTTTTCTAGGTGTTGGTTAGTTAGATTTGGTCCATTTTGATTAGAACCATTGTATGTTCAACCTATCCTATATAAACACAGTCTATTCTACTAAATAAAGCGAATGGTTCATTTTGATTTCTCATATAATGTGTTGGTTTTTGTCTTTATATGTGGACATTTTTGGCTTTCTCTGCATTATTGCAGATCAAATGGTATCACAACACCGATACAAGGTGCTTCTGCTCCACTAGTTAGAGATTTCAGTGGTAGATTTAGGCAAACCTAGATCCCTTCCCAGGATACGCTATGGTTGATGTTATAGCAAGATTTGCCTCATCCTATGCAATCTTGCACAGAGGGATTTTTTCCATTTCCCTATGCGACTTGAAGTCCATTTTTGCAAATCCCAGAGCTAAAAACATTATTTTTCCACATATACGCACCCTGTCTATATTACAACATGCATATACGCAGGTTGCACCACTACAGGCCACGTACATCGAGAAATGTGCATAAAATTAAAAAATGGTGTCGGGTTTCCATGTCACGTCACGAGATCAATGATCCCTGACCTTCCATATATTGGAAACGTTCTGGCTCGACCCTTCAGTTCCACTTGAAGGCTATAACTGGGCCAAATCCAAGCTATGGAAAAGAAGAGAAAGAATTCAACTTTGAGAGCAAAGTTACTCTGGAGAAATTATTCACTTCACATTGAGTCTGCATCCCTTTGTCCTTTAAGTCTGAACACATTGTTCAAGCTCTTCCCTTATTGATTGAGAACTTTATTGTCTCTCTTACATGAGATTACCTTTGATGGAGGATTGAAGTGGTGGAGACCTAGCTAGAAGGAACTTAGTTTCTCGGTTCCGAACTGTGCCGACACAAAAGTTTGTAACTCATTCACTTATGATGATTATATCTTAATAGAAATACTCTTTTCTCATCCAATTAATATCTCGCAAATATTTGAATTTTTATTCCATGGAAGTATTTGTTATGAATGTTGGTGGATTATGCTATTGAATGTGCTAACATTATATATTATCACCATATGCTTGCATTGCTTGGTTGTTGAGGACTAGTTGCAGGTATATTGCTTTGGGTCGAGTGCTCAACAGTGGACTTCATCGAACGTCTGGATGAGGTAGGCCTCTTATTTTGTCTTGTTAGCATATTTGTTTATATATCATACTTGAGAATATAGTTGATTTCTACAGTAATTTTCGTCTGTTGTGGTTTACCCCTAGCCATAAAGAGATTTTCCTTGTAACAGAATTGGGGACCATACTGGAGATAAAATCTTCTTTTTTGGGGTTTGGAGTGTTTTTCTCTTTAGATTGCTCTCATTCATATTGAGTTTCTTGTCGTATGATTTCTTGACAACCTCTGTTCACTCTGAGTATGAGTTTCTTAGCCTTCTCCTTAGCCTAGCCGTGTTTTGACACATATACATGGGTTTTTGCTTTACAGTCGCGTACGTGTGTTGTACTTCTGCAAGCTGCGTACATACGTGTTTTTCCCTTGAACAATCACATACATCAATCTTTGTTGCTTGATTGTTGGGTTTGGTGGTTGTTGGGTAGGTTTTGATGATTGTCGAGTCTTCTTGGGTCTCTGTGGTGACTGTTAAGTATCTGTGGAATGACAAGAAACCTGTCTTTGGTTGAATTTTTGGGCAGTGCCTTTCTCATCATTTTTTCATTTTGATTATCCTTGCACCTTGGGATGGGTGTTTTTCTCCTTGATATCCTACTTGGGTTGTCTCTGTCTATACATGGTAGAGTCTTTATATCAAGTTGTTGTTTAGTCCTTGAATTTTCATTCTCTTATATTGAAAATACAAAAATATTATGTATTTTACATTGATTGACATTTTGATCTCTTGAGTCTTTGTCATTTATCTTAGTGCATATAAAAAAAGATTGTGTTTTATTTAGAATTATAGAATTGAATTGGGCCTAATGGTTAAGAGCATGTGTTTCCTCTTAAGAGGTCACAGGTTAAAATCCAAAGGGGGGTAGGGTATGTATACCTTCGTAGACTTTACCAGTCAAATCGCTGGGCGGAGGGGGGTCCCTTGTCCCATAAACAAGGGGGTCTCATACATCAATTTGGTGTGTTGGCTTGGTCGTGACCTTAAAAATAGATTATTATTATTATTTATTATTGGAAATTGAAGTTAGGACTTTGCATTGTATTCATATTCATTTCTTTTACTTACTAAGTCATAACATCACTAGTTTCACGACCACACATTTTGAGTAAGCAAGGAGATTAAAATTAATGCTATAATTTAAAATTGATTAGTAACGATTTTATTTTCTAGGGTGCACAAACTAGCTTAGGATTTAGAGTCTTGGAATATGATTTTGTGAGTAAACTTCTCCAAGGCTATTAAATCAATATATATGTCTGAATAAGGGAGTGAAGAAATCCATTGTATAATTGGTAATATCAATAAGCTCTGCTTAGTACACCAGAGTTAAGCACGAGGTCGCGTGAGGTTGGTTGAAGGGATATTTCCCTGATACCTTCTTAATGTCAACTATATTTTTGGGTATATATTCATATATGTGGATCTTGCTAGTGCCCTTACCTCTGTGAGAGACAATGCTTTCAAGGTTTTGAGATTTTCTACCCTACCCATACGATGGACTTGACTTACGACTGTTCGCCTATGCATCGGTTATACCCTGGTTGCTTAGTTGTTTGAATTTGGTACCACATATGTTACTTGCATGGGTTATTCTGCAGGTACCCTGGGTCAGATAAGGATCGAACAACACACAACCTTTATGGAGGATTACCTCTCTTGGGGATCTGACCGACTAATTGTTAAGCCCACGAGGTCCCTTATAACTGATTATGTTTCCTCCAATTTTTAGCAGCGGAGTCTCAGGCCCCTCTTGGGCGAGGCATACCTAATTTAGAGAGGGAGGTCCCTTTCAGCCACTTTATCCTGTTTGTGTGCATATTGGCCATTTGATTATTTTTTGGTGTGCTTTTTGATTATTAGTAGACCTTTGAGATTTTATACCGTGCTTTGAGTTTTCATTATCATGGAGAATGGAGTTCCTATGACTCCCTCCTTTACCACTACTCCCCCCATGATGTTCACTCATTTCATGGGGACGAATCCATCCACTTTTCTTGATGGTATGCATAATTATGACACTCAGTCCATGCCTTGGGTCTCTAATCATTTTTCTATTGATATGCCAAACATGCCTTCACCCTTTCCATCCTCTCCCTAGCCCACTTAGTGAATCCTAGTTTTAGATATGGGGGCACCATGGCCCGGCGTTTACGTCTTCATTTGATAGGAGTCATGTCCCTCTACCAACTCTCACTGTGGGAGGCTGGAACCTCCCCTCTTACAGATCCAATCCTAGCCATGTTTTTTCAGAAGCAAGTACTCAAATGGGTGGTTATTCTACTTATTACACCCCATCCGTGTATCCTTCGTCTGCCATGCTAGTTCCTACGAACACTCTTCCCATGGAGGGTCCACATATATCCTCGGGTATTTCATACGGGGGAATCTGTTTTATGGTTCGGGCTACCCTCTTCATGGAGCCCCTTCACATGGGGGCAATATATATCTTCACTTGAATAATCCTTATCATACTTTTGTCTCTTCACAGGCATCTGCTTCAGTGATGATGCTTGTACAAACCTCTATGGATTAATTAGGCAGAGGATACTACCTTTCCAGACAGGGATAGGGTGTAAACCAGGACCCTTCCTGGCCTACAATGTCTCAAAACCAGTCTTTCTCGGGACCTTGGTCTCAAATGCCACAACTCACCACCACCGCTTGTACAGTCACTGCCAGTCATACTGGAGCCCCATCACCAACCACTGTTAGTCATGTTGGAGGTTGGTTGACGACCTTTGCAAGTCATGTTAAAGACTTGGAACCAATCGATACTAGTCATGCTGGGGGCATCATTCTAGTTTCCATGAGTCATATCGATATCACATCTCTAACCTATGTACATCATGTGGGAGATGAACCTCCAACCTCTTCCAGTCACGCTGAGAGCATGTCACCAACCATTGTAAATGATGTTGGGGTCATTCATACGATTGAGAAGCCTAGATGTGTCATACATAAGCCCAAATTCCTTTGTAGGACTTGCGAAGGAGATCACCTTACTCGTTTGTGTCCTGCTACTGTCAGGATACTGAAAGTGTGGTTCTCACCTGGGGGCCCTTCGGGTTCTGAGGCATCTATGTTTTCCTCACACTCTATTTCTCCTTCGATTGACGACAGTCATGCCGATGCAATCCTTGCCTGACCACACCCCCATTTTTGAGGGTGTCACGTCTCCTGGCCTTGTTGGCACGCATCCTATTCAACTAACGGTTGAAGAAGTGGTCGTACCGATTCAATCTCTGATCAATCCAACCCTTCCCTTGGAGGGTGATGCGTCCTTCAACCATGTCATTATCATTTCTAGTACTGTACCTTCTGAACAAGAGAGAGTTTTACTCTCCCCGAGTACTCTCCCTTCAAGTCTTAGAGAAGTTCCCTTTGATTGGGATGGTCTTGTGGGGTATCCAATGCCTCCTCCTATGTCCTTTCAAGTAAGATACATTATCCTATATATCACGGAGAAGGTAACCTCTCCTAGCACTTTATCCTCTTTGACTTGGAGAGCTTTGGGTTTTCCCAAGCTTGTGTTGGCTATTCGTAAGATGCTGACCTTCCATAGAAGTCCAGCACGAGAGCCTTGGCCTCCCCCATGACATGCTACCTAGAAACCTCTCAATGAGTCCGATTTAATCTATTTTCTGACTCATCTAAAAAGCGAAAATAATTGTCGAGTGAATTTGTCCCTTTCACACTCGTTAATTAGACTTCAAAGGTTGTGAGTCTTGGTTAAGCTCTTTTTCAACTCGTTTTCAAAAAGTGAAAAGATCGCCGAGTGACTGGTCTCTTTCACACTCGTAAATTGGATTTGAAAGGACGTCTATTTGGTACAAGTTTATCCCTTTTCAAATCGAGTATACTAAGGTTATGAAAAATGACATTTTTTGGCATTAAGTTGTAATTGCATCTCATGCCCTTGCTTGCAGTATTGAGCCTATTACCGGTTCTCGCTTTGCGTTATAAACCATTTTCCTCAACAGTTTTGCATCCTCAACCAAGCAAAGCCTTATTTATATCCTTCGCAACTTGACACCCTATACCCAGGAGGGAACATTCCCCCGAGTGTTCATCTCTCACATGCACCTCCTTGCATTAAGCATAAGTATGTTCCACTGCTGGAACTAGTTTTTATTACTTGTGACACTCGTTTTCTCCTTTGTATCATAGCATTCATTTTACTATGAAAAAACAAAAAATACGGGAGGGAATGGAGTATTATCTTATATTGGCAGTAGTTGTGTCGCCTTTGAACATAGCACAAAATTTTTGAGTCCACTTGTCATCATAATTTTGGGTTTAGCATGACCTTAGGAAGCTGAGCTCGTTACACAGAGTTTACTCCCCTGACTGGTTACTCTTCCAGTCCTTATGGAGAATTTGATTGATGCCTCTTGCATCTCATGGTTTCATCATTGAGTCTATGCTACCAGAGTCTTCCATATGTCTCATGCTCTTGTTCAAAGGATGTCTATCAACCTGTATCGGCCATTCCTCAGAACTCTTGACTTTGCATGTTGGCCATATCCTCAGTTTGTCTCAGAATCACATGAAGCTATAGTCCTATTGCGCACCCTGGTCCTACTTTCCTCATTGGTAGGTAACCTTGAACCCAAAAGTCGACATTTCATCATTGGTCATTGATGGGGTGGTTTCCCTTATGTTCGACGGCAAGACATCTATTCAAACATTGGGATTCGTGCAGTGTCTTGGATCCCATTAGCCTTATTGGTGGTTTTCTCGCCTTTTGTCAACAATTTTCCTCATTGGCTACTATTCAGAGGGTCTTTTTCGTGTACCACTTGCACCTGCCACACGCGAAAGACGCACAGGGTCGTTGTTTCGTGAACATGTTCTTTGTTTGATTTCCTCCAAATCATCAAGCTCTTGGTTTGTACCTCATGCTGAATGATGAGAGATGCTTTAATTCTCTCCTTTCAATGGGTCTCCTTCCATCGACTTCAACTCATCTATTCTGGAGACGATACCTAGAGTCCTATGAGTAACTAGAGGCTTGCAATCATTAGTGGCAAGTTCTCTCACCATCGACAATTGAGAATACATCAATGTCTCTTGATCGATGGATTCTTTAAGTGTTCGACCCCAACTCCTTTATTCACACTTGCAAGAATGTACTCGGTGCCTTGATACCTACTTTCATCATCAATAGGTTGTCTCATGTTTGTTAACGGTATATCTCAATGACCGGTAATCAAACAAAGTCTCATTGTGTTCGACCTCAACTCCTTTATTCACATGATGTAGACTTGCACCTTTGACGAATTGTGTAGAAGACTTGAAAACATCAATTTATAGTCGCAACTTTCCTGAGTTATTGCTACATTTTCATTGGACCAGTACTTGTGTGACTTCAATGATCATGGAAGATCAAATTGTACTCCATTGTATACATATATCTTTAGATTGATTTTGAGAATGGTTTTACTGGGCCTTATTCGTGACTATGACAACCTTTGGCATTTAACCACATTTGTATTTGCCTACTCATGGCCATGGACAATTGTTTGGTATATTTTCACATGGATTTGCAGTGTAATTCAAATTGGCAGCCATGTATGCAAAGTCAGTATAGATTGTAATGAGCAACTAGTTCTTCCAGCTGGGTCTCCATTACTCCACTTTTGGGTTTTATAATGTATTTCGACCATCACAGATACTCCTCTGACCTCACACATTAGGAGACATCTGTTATAGCAATATTTTCCTCACCTTATGCAATCTTGCATAGAGGGTCTTTTTCCATTTCCCTATGTAGACTTGGAGTCCCTTTTTGCAAATCCCAGAGCTAAAAACATTATTTTTCCACATATACGCGCCCTGCCTATATTATAGCATGCATATACGCAGGTTGCACCACTACAACCCGCGTACATCAGGAAATGTACCCAAAATTAAAAAATGGTGTCAGGTTTCCATGTCACGTCATGAGATCAATTATCCTTGGCCTTCCATATATTGGAAATGTTCCGAATCGTCCCTTCAGTTCCACTTGAAGGATATAAATGGGCCAAATCCGAGCTATGGAAAGGAGGAGAAAGAATTCAACTTTGAGAGCAAAGTTACTTTGGAGAAACTATTCACTTCACATTGAGTTTGCATCCCTTTGTCCTTTAAGTCTGAACACATTGTTCAGGCCCCAAGCTCTTCTCTTATTGATTGAGAAATTTATTGTCTCTCTTACATAATCTTGCCTTTGGTGTAGGCCTAGTTGGAAGGAACTTAGTTTCTTGGTTCCTAATGCAGACCAGTAGCCCTCGGGTCGAGATCAGCTCACATGATCGTTTCAAATCTTCCCTGAGCCGAAACAACTCTTTCGGATCCCTATCGGAACATCAACATTCGATCCATAGGTCCTTCAACTTCCCAAAGACCTCCAACACAACCACGACCTTTTCCCAAAAAAACGATTTCAGATTTTGGGACTCCGCGAGTCCTACTGTCGAGAGTCTCTGCCTCCTCAATCCTCTGAAACCCGAAATGACTAAATGGCCTTAATGGTGGTTAGCCCTTGGCCAAACCTTGTTCCATTTGACCACCTTCCTTGTGACCACAACCTACCTCCAAAGGCACGTCGCTTTGTGACTTTGGGACTTCCGACGCCAAGCATCCTGATTCTGTCTTCGGGATGGCTGAAATACCGATCCCCGAAATCTCGAAATCCTTGGCTGCTTTCTCCTCCAAAGGATGCGTCGCATTTCACGACTTCAGGACTTTCGATGCGAAGTGTTCCAACTCCTTCTCCCTAGGATTGCCGAAATGCCGATTCCCGAAATCTCGATAATAGGTGTGACCGCAGCCCCACTCCTCACTACGTCACATTTTGCGACTTCGGGGTTTTCATCCCCAAGAGCCCAGACTTCTTGTCTTTAGGACTTTAGAAATCCCGAATCATGATATGCCAAAATGCCGGCTTCCTATCGCGTCCCTTCAACGCTTCGGGGTTTTGCGCTTTGAGACTTCACAATCCCCGTTGCAACCCCTTTGCTCTTTTCTTGTCTACGGGATCCCCGGTATGCCGAAATCCGGTATAATCCTTTCGGGGATTTTCCCAATGCCTCGATCGCCGCCACGTGTTCTCCTGTTGGACGGTCCCAATACTCTCGGTGTTTCGGAACTCCGCAACCCCAACGAAACTGATCACTAGTATCCGAACTCCTGGTAGCTCCCCGATCATTGCCACGTGTCCTCCACAGATGGATGACCCTAATCGCTTCGGGACTTCACAAGTTGCGAAGTCGAAAGACTCCTCCGTTCCGCTCTTCAATGCCCGAATCCCCGAAATACGAGGATCTCGTGACACGCGTCCTCCATAGATGGACGACTCTGATGTCTTCGGGACTTCGTGAGTCTAGACTTCCTCTCTCCCGAACTCCTACCTCTCTGTCTCCTGATATCCGAAACCCCGATGGGTCCTCGAATTACTGCCACGCGTCCTCTAAGTGATGGATGGTCCCAATTCCTTCGGGACTTCGCGGATCAGGAGATCGCGGTGCAACAATTCCATGACCCCTATATGCTATGATCCCCGAACTCTAAAATCCTGATGCCTCTACCATTTCGGGACTTTGACAAGCCTCCACTCAACTCATATGTGAGATTAACTTGCGTGCATCTTCTCCCAGATCTAAGGACTATTGGTGATCTACGTAGGATCTGATGGTAGCTATAGCTTCTCCCTTGTGCGCTCTTCTTCCTGCCTTGGAAGATTTTCCAATTATCAAAGGCCTCGGCCTTTGTCCCCTGCTTTGAAGCCTGCAATTTCGGCTTCTGTTGGCGTTCTTGAAACCACTGACCCTCCTGAGCTTCCTCGAACTCAAACCCTCCAAAGGGTTTTCTTGGCCTTTCTGCTCCTCCTTACAGCTATGGGCCTGTGCGTGAAATCACTGCTCCTCCTGAGCTTTGTCCTCTTTGAATCCTTAAAGGATTCTTCAGCCTCTGCACTCCTTGCAGGGTCCCTACACCCACAAAGGTGCTATCCATCCTAAGATTCTCTGTTTCTCAGACCTTTAAGAGTCTCAACCCCTTTTCTTTCCCTTCAAGGGGAATATAAGTTCCCTCTTGGCAACTTATGCTCAAGCACTCTTTGCTAAGCTTGCAGGGTATTCAACAACCCTGTGAAGGTCCTCTTGTGACACTTTTTTTTCCTCATAACTCTAAGAGTTCTTTGTGCACTCTGGCACCTGCTCAATGCCCTCCTGGCAGAGCTCTACAAAACCCACAATGGTTCTAGTCTTCTCCTTTGAACTCAAACAAGAGTTCTCTCCTTGTGCCTTCTATACACGCACTCAATGCCCTCCTGGTAGAGCTCTACAAAACCTTCAATGATTCTGTCTTCTCTTTTCCTTCTTCTGCACAATATTCACTTCCAAGGTATTTAGCAACCTTGAGGTTTCCTCCTGAGTCAATGACTTCAGCTGGTGCGCCCTCCTGACACGTCCTTGCCCAAATTCCGTAGAATTCAGGAGTGCATCTATGCACTAGCTTTTAGAACCCGCAACATTTTGTCACACCCTCTTGGCATGAAGCCTCAAAGAACCCCAAACCTGAAATCAAAGAACCCACAGATAGCAGAGCCTATCTGTCCCTGCAATTGCACATCTACAACATATAAAGAACACACAAATACATTCATAAACACATAAAGACACACAAAAACTCATGCAAGAAATATTCTCTTTATATTAATATGAAATGCCTCTTTTACAAGGTGTTCTTGAGCTCAGACTTTGGCAGAGTCTTGGCTCCTTCTCTCCTCTACTCTAACTCTCACAGAGCTCTCCTATATCTCGACTCTACTCGACTTACCCAACTACTTCTAACTCATCCTACATATAAACGATCTTTTACATGAGGGGGCTCTTCGAGCTCTTCCTTCCATCCTCACCAACCTTATTCAATTACATTAACTTTACATTGAATGGGCTGTCTAGTCCAGATCAGAGCTAGATCTAGCCTTACAACCATTAAAGGCCTTCTTTAACTACAGCCTGCTCAAAGGCATGGCTTTGGCTCTACCAGCCTTACAAACATTTAATACAAATTTCAAATTCAAAATTTGAAACGAGAGGGCTGCACCTCTCCTTCTTCATTGAATGCACGCTGTGCTGGCAGGCTGGCAGACACATGGATGGCTTGGAGCGATGCTCTTGCATCATACTCCTCTGCTGTGAAAAATTCATGAGCTCCTGCTCATGAGATTCCCAACATCATTGTTGAAATCCACCTGGATCCCAAACAACTCTTTGGAGCTCATCTACTCCACTTCTCTGCTGCTGCTGCTGCTGTTTCTGTTCTATTGCTATGGCAGACCCTCTTCTGCTCAGCCTTTCTCTACTGACAGTTTCTTGTGCTGACTTCAACATCAGCCTCCTGACCTGCTCTATCTCCTCATCCAACTGCTCCCATGGCTGGCTCTGTGTATGCAGTCTCCTTGGCTACATTTCTTCTTTGCAAATGGGTAGATCATCATGATCTCCTATGTCATCCTCTTCATCCTCTGTGGCACTAAGTGTCCACTCTGCTACAAAGTTTAGCTTCGAAGTCCTATCACTGAGCTGCTGCTCATCTTTTTCCTATGACAGCTCTTCTGCTGCCATATCTCTTTGTGTTGGCTCAAGTCCAACCTCTCTCAGCTACTCCTTGGGTTGGTATGCTCCTCCTGCATCTGCTTCCAACTTGACTTGTTGGATGTGCATTCTCTGCACTATCACCCTTCTCTCCAGGGTTTCAATCTGCTCGCACAGATCAACAAAGCTCATGCTGTCTGCCTCTTCTTTTTTTTTTGCTGCAAGCTCCAATGTTGCAGTCTTCTCAGCTTCCTGGCTGAAAATGTTGAGCCACTCCTCAGAATGCTCATCTTCCTCTGCTTGGGAAACCTCTGATGTCTGCTCCATTTCTCCGACATTCACAACTGGCTGTCTTTCCCCTGTTGCTGCATCTGCAACATAGACTCTTACCTCAACTGGGATTAATGGCAGGAATATCTGAATTCCTCCAATGATCAGATTGTCCTTCTGATCTTTTTCCTCTGCCAGCTCCTCTGGATGATCTGAACTCAACTCTGAGTTCATGAGACTTTTACATAGCCTCACCTCTGTTCCCCTGCCCATCTGGAAATCTGGAAACTTTTTGCTACCCTCTTGGCAGTCTATGAGATCCTCAGATCCCATCTCATTGCCCTCTTGGAAACATGAAATTTCCCTGCTATCCTCCTGACAGTCTATGAGATCCTGCAACGATCTCATTTCATTGCCCACTTGGCAATTGAAAATTTCTGTTCTGCCATCTTGGCAGTCTCCGATATCTTCCAGTGATCTCAGTTCATCCTCATCACTGAGATTTCTTCCAGCCTCTGGCTCATAGACGTGAACCACTTTATCCTCTGGTTCATTGAGGTCTTCAACACGCCTCAACCAACCTCTCAATAGTCTCCACTTTCTTCTGGCCAACAATTTATGAATCGACCATCTCACCTTCACTTTCATGGGCCATTCATATACCCAATGCGGCTTTGCATCCTGCTGCATCCGCAGTGCAAGTTCCTCTATCCTCGCTCTGATCTCGGTGAGTTCTTTATCCATCTTAGCCTTGCTCTGCTATTGATGGATCTTCTTTCCACCGCATGCATGGCCTTCAGTAGCTATATTCCTACCTTCAATTTACCCTCCTGGAAAATCTGCTACTATCACTCTGCAACCCTGAGTGCTTCCAGCGTCCCCGACTATCTTCTTGACTGTTGCGTACCTGCAAGAAATCACCATAGAGTCTCAATACTCTACCTTCCTTTGATACCAAACTGATGTGTATCAGAGTACTCTTTCTCCTCTCGCTTTCTCTGCCTGCAATATACAAACAGAGTCAAGCTCTGATACCACTTGATGCAGACCAACAATTCTCAGGCCGAGATTCGCTCACAGGATCGTTTCAAATCTTCCCTAAGCTGAAGCGGCTCTTTCGGATCCCTATCGAAACCTCAAAATTCAATCCACAGGTCCTTCAACTTCCCCACGGCCTCCAACATGACCATGACCTTTTCCTGAAAAAAGGGATTTCAGATTTCGGGACTTCGTGAGTCTTGCTATCGAGAGTTTTTGCCTACTTGATCCTTTGAAACCTGAAATGCCGAAATGGCCTTAATGGTGGTTAGCCCCTGGCCAAACCCTGTTCCATGTGACCACCTTCCTCGTGACCACATCCTACCTCAAAAGGCGCATCGCTTTGTGACTTCGGGACTTCCGATGCCAAGCGTCCTGATTCTGTCTTCGGGGTGGCCGAAATACCGAACCCCGAAATCCCGAAATCCTTGGTTGCGTTCTCCTCCAAAGGATGCGTTGCGTTTCGTGACTTTGGGACTTCCGATGTGAAGTGTTCCAACTCCTTCTCCCCAGGATGGCCGAAATGTTGATTCCCAAAATCTCGATAATAGGTGTGACCGTAGCCCCACTCCTTGCTACGTCGCATTTCACGACTTCAGGGTTTTCATCCCCAAGAGCCCGAACTTCTTGTCTTTAGGACTTCTGAAATCCCGAATCTGGATATGCCGAAATGCTGGCTTCCTATTGCGTTCCTTCAACACTTCGGGGTTTCGCGCTTCGGGACTTCGCGATCCTCGTTGCAACCCCTTTGCTCTTCTCTCATCTACGGGATCCCCGGTCTGCCGAAATATGGTATAATCCTTTTGGGGCTTTTCCCGATGCCTCGATCCTCACCACGTGTCCTCCTGTTCGACGGTCTCGATACTCTCGGTGTTTCGGGACTCCGCGACCCCAACGACACTGATCACTGGTATCTGAAATCCCAGTAGCTCCTTGATCACTGCCACGTGTCCTCCACAGATGGACGACCCTGATCACTTCGGGACTTCGCAATTTGCGAAGTCGAAAGACTCCTCCGTTCTGCTCTTCGATGCCCGAATCCCTGAAATACGAGGATCTCGTGACACACGTCCTCCGCAGATGGATGACTCTGATGTCTTCGGGACTTCGTGAGTCAAGACTTCCTCTCTCCCGAACTCCTACCTCTCTATCTCCCGATATCTGAAACCCTGATGGGTCCTCAGATTATCACCACGCGTCCTCTGAGTGATAGATGGTCCCAATTCCTTCGGGACTTCGTGGATCGGGAGATCGTGGTGCAACGATTCCACGACCCCTATACGCTTTGATCCCCGAAATCCGAAATCCCGATGCCTCTGTCGTTTCAGGACTTTGACAAGCCTCTGCTCAACTCATATGCGGGATTAACTCGCTCGCACCTTCTCCCAGATCTGATGACTGTCGGCGATCTGCGCGGGATCTGACGGTAGCTGTAGCTGCTCCCTTGTGTGATCTTCTTGCTGCCTTGGAAGATTTTCCAATTATCAAAGGCCTTGGCCTTTGTCCCTTGCTTCGAAGCCTGTGATTTTGGCTTCTGTTGGCGTTCTTGAAACCACTGACCCTCCTGAGCTTCCTCGAACTCAAACCCTCCAAAGGGTTTTCTTGGCCTTTTTTCTCCTCCTTACAACTATGGGCCTGTGCGTGAAAGCACTACTCCTCCTGAGCTTTGTCCTCTTTGAATCCTTAAAGGATTCTTCGGTTTCTGCACTCCTTGCAAGGTCCCTATACTCACGAAGGTGCTATCCGTCCTGAGCTTGTCTATTGCTCAGACCTTTAAGAGTCTCAACCCCTTTTCTCTCCCTTCAAGGGGAATATAAGTGCCTCTTGGAAACTTATGCTCAAGCACTCTTTTCTAAGCTTGCAGGGTATTCAACAACCCTGTGAAGGTCCTCCTGTGACACTTCTTTTTTCTTAGAACTCTAAGAGTTCTCTGTGCACTCTAGCACCTGCTCAATGCCCTCCTGGCAAAGCTCTACAAAACCCACAGTGGTTCTGGTCTTCTCCTCTAAACTCAAACAAGAGTTCTCTCCTTGTGCCTTCTATACACACACTCAATTCCCTCTTGGTAGAGCTCTACAAAACCTTCAGTAATTCTATCTTCTCTGTGCCTTCCTCTGCACAGTATTCACCTCCAAGGTATTTAACAACCTTGAGGTTTCCTCCCGAGTCAATGACTTCAGCTGGTGTGCCTTCAGAGGTTTTACATCCTTGCCCAAATTCCGCAGAATTCAGGAGTGCATCTATGCATTGGCTTTCAGAACCCGCAACGTTCTGTCACACCCTCTTGGCATGAATCCTCAAAGAACCCCAAACCTGAAATCAAAGAACCCACAGATATCAGAACCTATCTTTCCCTGCAATTGCACATCTACAACATATAAAGAATACACAAATACATTCATAAACACATAAAGACACACAGAAACTCATGCAGGAAATCTGCTTTTTATATTAATATGAAATGCCTCATTTACAAGGTGTTCTTAAACTCAGACTTTGGCAGAGTCTCGGCTCCTTCTCTCCTCTACTCTAACTCTCGCAGAGCTCTCCTATATATCGACTCTACTCGACTTACCCAACTACTTCTAACTCATCCTACATACAAATGATCTTTTACATGAAGGGGCTATTCGAGCTCTTCCCTCCATCCTCACCAACCCTATATTCAATTACATTAACTTTACATTGAATGGGTTGTCTAGTCCAGATCGGAGCTAGATCCAACCTTACAACCATTAAAGGCCTTCTTTAACTACAACCTGCTCAAAGGTACAACTTTGTCTCTACCAGCCTTACAAACATTTAATACAAATTTCAAATTCAAAATTTGAAACGAGAGGGCTGAGCCTCTCCTTCTTCGTTGAATGCGCACTGTGCTAGCTGGCTGGTTGGTTGGCGCATGGCTGGCTTGGAGCGATGCTCCTACATCAGTTTCGAACAGTGCTGACACAGAAGTTTGTAACTCATTCACTTCTGCTAATTATATCTTAATAGAAATACTCTTTTATCGTCTAATTAATATATCACAAATATTTGAATTATTATTCCATGGGAGTATTTGTTATGAATGTTGATGTATTATGCTATTGAATGTGCTAACATTATATATTATCACCATATGCTTGCATTGCTTGGTTGTTGAGGACTAGTTGCAGGTATATTGATTTGGGTCGAGTGCTCAACGGTGGACTTCATCGAATGTCTGGACGAGATAAGACTCTTATCTTGTCTTGTTAGCATAGTTGTTTATATAGCATACTTGAAAATAGAGTTAATTTCTGTACTCATTTCCGTCTATTGTGGTTTACCTCTAGCGATAGAGAGATTTTCCTTGTAACAATTGACATTTTTTTCTGGAGGCGAGGGATGCGCTAAGGTTTCTTTTCACCCTCCTCCTCTCTCTCCCCCAAGAGGTGCACTAGGGAAATCCCCTCCTCTCAGCTCAGTCGACAGAAAACGAGATGCGCTAGGGAAACCCCCTCATCCTCTCAACTCCATCAATAATCTAGAGGTGTGATAGGGAAACCCCCTCCTCCTCTCAGTTCTGTTAAGTTTTTCAGAAGTGTGCTAGGGAAACACCCTCCTTCTCTCAGCTCAGTTTACAGTCTAGAGGTTCGCTAGGGTTTCCCCCCTCCTCTGTACAAATCAGTGGCCTATCCTTCAAATCTGGATAGGAGCAACATTGTTTTATGAAGATCATTCCTACAAGATGGGACACTTTAGAGGATGATGCCTCTTTTGTCAACTATTCCCCTATCCGAGAGTTGGCCTTGGCTCTTCATGATATTATTAGTTTGAAGAGTCATACTCCAACTCCCTTGAAACTTGATGCATGCTTCCAACTCCCTAAGTTCTTTGAGCAGATCAATGGGGACACTATGGATTCTTGGATTGAAAGTCTCTTTACATACTTCAACGCTTGTCACAACATCTCCGATGAGGAGAAGTTTTAGATTGTTAGCTTACAAATGGAAGGCGTTTCCTAGGCCTGGTGGGATACTCAACCCATTAGGGCCCAACTCCTTGTGGATTTGTAGACATATGCCTCGTCTTCTACTCTTCTTATCGACACTTGGGAAGCACTTTTTCAAGCACCACATAGCATATTCTATCCTCCTGACTACCATCAGAATCTTTTGGCTCGCTAGTTGCAACTCTACCAATTCTCAGGCCAATCCATGCAAAAATACATTGAAATCTTCACCAGGCTTCGCATTTCGCTTCATATTCAGGGCTTCGAAGAGGTACTCATGGTAAAGTTTAATTCCAGTTTATTGAATTTTTTAGCTAGGGAAGTGGATCTTTTTGTGAATAGTTCTCTAGAGAAGGATTTCTTGTTGGGTATGTGTTATATTCTTTGCATGTGTTATATTTTATCGGATTTTGCTATTTTTAGCGGATTTGTAAATTAATCCCGGATTAAGGGATTATGGTTTTGGTATCTACGGAATACCTAAAAACATTGTATATATTGTATGGCAAATGGTGAAATTCGATATAATGAAAATAAGAAAGGTTTTTCCCGGTTGAGGGTTTCTGGTATAAAATCTCTATGTACTCTGTGTATGAGCCATTGATTAATTTCTGTATTGCTTAAGAATCTATATGCATTGCTTTACTTCACAGGTTAAAAACTTACATGTGGTATCAGAGATCGTTTTTGGCTTCAGAGGGACGCCTTTGTTGCTGAGGGTTTGGCTCGGTCCTGATAGATCAAGTTTATCTTGGGTCTATGATAAACCTGGGTTTAGTGGGAGCTTTTGCAGTGGAGATTCGAGCAAAGAAAGAGGAATGGCGAGCTCATCTAGAATCGAGATAGAGAAGTTCAACGGTAAAAACTTTGAGCTATGGAAGCTCAAGATGGAGGACCTTCTTGTAGACGAAGAACAATGGATCACTGTGGATCCTGGTACATAGCCTACTGGTACACCATCTACAAGCACACAGGCTACTGGTACACAACCTACCAGTACACAAACTACTAGTACACCAGCTACTGGTATGTCGAAGGAAGATTGGGACAAGTTGGACATAAGAGCAAGGAGTACTATTTGACTCTTCCTGACAGATTTGGTGTTGTTGAATGTCTCGAGAGAATCTACAACCAAGGAACTATGGGATAAGTTAGGGAATTTGTATCAATCAAAGTCCCTAGTAAACAAGTTGTTTCTTCGAAAGAA
>JZKD02S0502408.1:149038-170576 GCA_000966675.3 Picea glauca | reverse complement strand
ACCTAACATCCCTGAAAAATAATCCCATAGATCATGTCATACCCTAGTGGTTCCTAAATTTGGAATAGGACAAAGAAAGACATATGATTAAGTACATAGAATAGTTTCTAGGAAACTTGGGATGGAAGATCTACCCTTTTTTGGGAGGACTCAAGGATAATTTTTCCTCACTCAAACAAACCAAAAACACAAAGGCATACAAACCAACAACATAAAGGCATACCAAATGGAAGATAACATGGGTAAAAGTTATGTGTACCAATTTTAGGAGTCAACCTTAAATACTAACCCCCAATGTTCTTAGGAAATGGAAGTCTTGGGAATCTTGTAGGGATATATTATTATCTAGGAACAAAAAAGAGCAACTTTGCAAAGAATTAATGAAAATAAAAAGACTTATGAAAGGGGGCTTATCTGTTTTAATATGGGGCAATGAGAGGTCTAAGGAATTATTAGTCAATTAACTTACAAATTATTAATGGATCATCATCACATGAAGGATTGAGATTTAGTCTAAAATAAAATATGGAACTCATGCCAATGGGTCATTTTATTTTGTTCTTCTATGGTAATTGGTATGGGAAAGAAATATAATATGGAATAACATAGATAAGAGATGATTTTTGAGATTCTCTAAACATGCTATGTGCCATAACAAAGTAGAATCATTACATCACCATTTCATTCAATGCCCATACACTCAAATACTATGGAAATGGATACAAAGAGGGATGGGAATGACATCCCCATAGAAGACGATATATAAACAATTCTCTAAAGTTGGTAAAAGTGCGACTTTAAATACAGGGTGAGAGTGAGGATGTTGGAAATTTCCCAAGGTTAGTGACATGGAATATTTAAGATTAGTGACATGGAACATCTAGATAGAGAAAAATAGAAAGTTTTTTCAAGTCATGAAAAAATACCTAAGCAAGCTGAAGAGAAGATATCTAGAAACATGGTCAATACCACATGAAGCAAAAATTGGAAAAATGAGGTCTTAAAGTGTGTAGAAGAAGATTGAGAATTGTTTGCATATGTGGGAATCCAATTTACCAATTTATCCCACTCTAAACCCAATACTATCCAAATTTTGTTTAGTCCAACCAAATGGAAATTACCGACTATACTATATCTAAAGTTGAACTTTAAAAGAGATTTAATGGGAAATTTAAGTAGAGTACAAAATGAAGGGGTGATCCAAGGCAATTAAAAGATCCCAATTAAATTCTATGACCAAAATATAGAGATACAAAGGGCTATCCTAGAAGACATATTAAGAATAAAAAATCAAATAATAGAAGGGGTTTTGAACAGATCATTAAAAAAGTGAGAAGAGTTCAATTAATAAAGAAAATTGTGTCTACATGTAACCAAGTAACCAATTGGACATTACTTCAACCACTTTAAGAGATCCTACAACTATGATTACCCTTAATTCTATAATCACAATATGTCATGCAAAGATCAAGGAATACCCTTGATTCTATAATCACAATATGTCATGCAAAGATCAAGGAATAGGGTTACAAATGAATTATTAAACCCGATCATAGAGCTGGATTGGGGAAAGAACTAATATGGTTCAAAGACAATCTTGTAAGCACTCTCCAACTACCTAGAGAACTCAAGCGATGAATTTAGATGGAGCAACAAGGTGATGGAAAAAAGGATAGCATAATCACCATTTAAATATTAAAAATAAAATAAAATTGATAATTGAAGAAAAAAACCCAAAGAAAGAAATAAAATGCAGAAGAAAAACAAATATGAAGATTGTCATAAAAGAAAGTGTTATATACCTACTTTCACTATCTTATACTCCTTATATACCATTATCTCTACCTTCTTCACTTTTACCATGATATGTAACGGCACACTTTTAGCCCCACATCCCTTATGTTCTTGTTCTTTCTTTACTTCCATTCTTTAATAAGGAATCATATATATTGATGGGTGAGGTTGATATATGTAAACTCGTCTCAAGGTTACCATTTAAAGTGGTCGGAAATATGATATCTTATTGTTTTACCTCATTATTTGTTATTCCTTGATTTACCTTAATACTTGTTATTTATTGATATAATATGTTAATGGCATATTTATATCTTTGATGGACCTTTAAAGTGGTCGGAAATATGATATCTTATTCTTTTACCTCATTATTTGTTATTCCTTGATTTACCTTAATACTTGTTTTTTTATTGATATAATATGTTAATGGCATATTTATATCTTTAATTGTGGGTCAGGTATTCTTATAAGTGATACTAGAGAAAATTATCTTCCATTCTATTTGGCCCTTCCACCTACACCATTTTTTTTATTTGGAAAATATTTTTTAATCAAAATCTCAAAATAAAACTAATCCAACCTATGTGACACTCCTATTGTTCGTTACTATATATTCATGTATCCAAAAAACACACCAACACCATTTCTCAACCATCATAGGAAATACACTATCTAACTACCCTTATGGATTTTCCTACAAATCATTACAAGCTCAAGGATTCCATCTAACAAGAATTCCATGGATTCATTGAGAATACAAAGATCTCACTCATTTATCATATCACTGCCTTGGAAGTAGATATAAACCTCAAACCTTAGAAGTGAATCAAATATATGCCAATAAATTGAAGTCTGATTTTGGTTAGAAAGAAGTGGAATACTTGGGGCATGTCATTTCTAAATAAGGGTTCAAAGATAATCCACAAAAATATTCAATCCATTACAACAAGATCTATTCCTTAGAACATTATAAGGTTAAGAGAATTATTAGATCTCAATAGTTATTATAGAAGGCTTGTCCACAACTATGCCATAGTTTCATCTCAACTTGCAAACCCTTTGAAAAATAATTCATTTTAATGGTTTGATTAGGCGACCCAAAATTTTGTAGATCTAAAGGAAGAAACTCTAGATTTTAATAAGGGGTTAATCATTGAATTTGGTGCTTTAGGAACATGAATTGTTGTAGTCTTGTTAGAGGAGGGTAGGCCCATTTGTTTTGAAAGTAAGCACTTCAAAGGTATTAAGATATATTTCCAAGTTAACATATGAGTATGAAATTATGGTTGCCATCTTCATGCAATAAATAAATGGTGTCAATATATACTAGGTAAGCATTTCAAGGTTAATATTGATCACTTCAGCCTTAATATTTTTTGGAGCAATGAGTCTTTTGAAGGGAAATAAAAGTGGATGACTGAAATTTACTATTATTATTTTGAGGTCATCCACAAAAGTTGAAAGGATAATATTGTGGTTGAAGCACTCTCTAGACAACATGTTGATACACCCCCTATTTATGCCATATATTCTCAATTTATGAAATGAATTGAAGTAGTCAGGAAGGACTTCCATGATAAAACTTCCACACAACAATTGACAAATGAAATTCAACATGGTTCCAACCCTTAGGAACATTACACTTGGGAAGAAAAATTTTTGAGGTATACAATTCATTTGTGCCTAGATTCTAGTTTAAGAAACAAATTGTATATAAATTAAATGCCTCACCTACATAGGTCATTTTGTATTTTTGAAAACATAGCATAATCAAACACTCTTTATTTTGGAATGTCTCAATGGTGATGTTAATAATTTTGTATATGAGTGTGGGACCCTCCAATGAAACAAGGGAGAAACTATAAAATCTCCAGGTCTTAATTGAAACCTACCTATCCATCACACACCCGACCCGCTAAGTATCCTTTTAAGGGATGGGGTATACATTTTCCACTTTCCTAAAACTTATATGTGTTCCTTTAATAAGGGAGCCATTGCCTTCTTCTCTCCGAGATCTTTCCAATGACTATAAACTCGTCCAAAATCGAGTTCTGTGTCAAATGTTATCGCTCCCTGAACTTCTCGGGGTATCGTTGGTCAAAGGCCACATGGTGCCCACATGGATCCACCTCATTCATACCATCCTACATGGAACTAACATGATCTCATTCGTCATCCTATAGAGATGACATGACCACTAGAGGGGCAGTTGCAGGGGAATATCTCCCGGGCCTTCATAGGTAACATGCCTTCAACCCCTTCGATATTGTTGTACATGTCTACAAACTTCCCCGGAGTTTTGAATTCTGAAGGAATCTTTCCACTCCAGAATATATGGTGGATATTCTATCCACCCTTGGATTTGACGATTAATATTCATCCATGCTTAACACGTAGCTTAAAATTGACAAGGGAGGATGGGTCCCATACTTAATTCGTGGCCAATCCCATGATGCCACATCATCATGACATACGTGCCCTGTCCTCAGTTGGACACCACACACATGAATTTTGACACTTCAACACTTTGGCTCTTCAGTGCTTCAACGTTTAACACACCATCCTATATCCTCGCATATCCTAGAGTACCGAAGTGCTAGAGTTATGAAGTTCTATAACTCCCGCCATGTACTCCGACCTTTGACATTTCGTCGTTTGGTATGTAGACCAACATGTCAAATATCCCAAAACCCCGAAGTCTCGAAGTTCTAAATTTTTGGACTCTCGAAGAAATACTTCGATGAAGTGTCTATGCTATCTCCCACTAATTGATGAGACAGTTGAGAAAGGTTCCCAATGAACCCTCAATCAACGGTCCACAATGTCTCTGAATTCCTCCCCTCAATCTGACGATTGGTGAGATTTATCCACTTCAGGATTTCATGACTTCACATCCCTCACAAGTCTTAGCCCATTTAAGTCCCGAAGGGTTACCTCCTGGAAAGGTCATAAAGGGGATATGACTGTTTGCTATCGGTCAACATTATCGCTTACCCTATCCTTCCACTAGGCTTGATTTAACATTTGAGAGAGATATCAAAGGATCCTTAGATCTATGGCTTGTATTACTTTGCGACTTTGGAATTTAGGTGTTCTGGTCGTTTAACGCCTTTTCACTCCTGGAGTGAGTCAACACCGAATTTGATCATAATGTATATGAAATGGTCAGGAAATATCCAGAAGATCCTTAGATATACATCTGACATTACTTCGTGACTTGAAAGCTGGTAAGAGTTTAATGATAGGACGAATCCCATGATAATAGGTAAGAGACTACTATTTGACGATCAAACCGTTCGGTTTCTGCTTTGACAGGTTACCTTTAGTAAGAGTGGAGTGTTGTGAGGTTTCAACATCCCAGAGCTCTGGACCTTCAAAGTCCTGAAGCTTAGAATGCTTATCTCCCTTTAAGCGTAGTGGAGGGTTCCAAGGTCCTGGTCATTTGGGACTTTGAAAATCCCTAAGAGATACACTCTTAAATATTATCCAAAATTTGGTTAAGGCCACAGACTTGAACCTGCGGTCACTTGGGAAAATGGTTTAAAGGAAGCACCCTTTGTTTATATAACTTGAATTCCGCAATTAGGAAAAAGGTAATTTCGAGGGATCAACATGACTAGAGTAGTCTCGTAGAGTTTGTCCCGACTCTACATCTGCATATTTGGTCCTTGGGAAATCCCTTGAGGATTTTCCAACCAAGACATGGGTCGAAGTATTATGTCCCCAAATTCAGTTAAGATCCCATCACTAGAAGTTCTCCCTTTCTAAACATAGGTAGGCATACACCATATACAAAATATGACATTCACATTTTACTTCAAATTTCCCAAGTCGCTAGGCCATCAGAGCCACCATTCTATCATTCAAACAATATAACATATTTTTCCATTATTTAACTCAAGAAAATACATATTACAACAAAGAAGTCAAGACTATATGAAGCTCATAGTCACACTTATCTGAAATTGGAAATTAGTTGGAAACTGTTGAAAGGGGTGCTCTTTCCTACCCAACCATAGGCACATTTTTCTCTTTTAGTATTCCTCAACTAGCCACCCCTTAGCTAGACCATGATTCCATGAGATAGATGAAGTTTTCCTTTTTTCTTAGCTACAACAAGGGACAAATGTTACTCTCCTTTTCCCACAGGGTCTTGGCAGTTCAATTTTTTGTCCATCAAGCAAGAGAGCCTCTTGTGATTTCTCACTCAATCACTGCATCTCCATTTATCAACTTGATTAGAAAACACTTTCCAAGCACCCCTATACCTAGAATAACATATATTTCTCAGTTCTCCTCAGAACGAGAGAGCCTCACACACTCTGCTTCCTCCAGAATGGTCTCTCGACCCATTCATGTGTATCTTCTGCCCTCTGCCCATGATTTTCCTAAATTTTCTTTCCTTTCCCAACAAGATTTCATGGCTCAAATCAAGAATTTTCCTAACAGTTACTCTGCCCATCTCCTCATTTACTCTTGAGGAATACTTTCCAACTACCAGCTTGACTGACTATTAAATTTTCTAGGCTAGAAGATTGTTCTGGGTCTGACCAATTTATGTCCAACAACGTACTGGTCTAGCAGGGTCATCTCAAACATCAATGGTTCACATTACCATCCCTTCTCATTCATCATGATCCATACTAGCCACCTCCTTTCAACAATTATGCCACAATTTTCCATTTTTATCTTAATAACAATATATATATACAATACCTTTAATAACAAAGGTTCATTGTCTTTCCAAAATTCTCATGATGGGTCTGTCCATAGTATTTTATCCAATTATAATTATATTTACAAGCTGGGGGAAACATGGGTATTACAATCCCCTCTTCCTTAAAGGAGCACCGTCCTCAATGTTCAACATCCCGTTGTGGTCTTTATATACAACAATGAACAAAAATGGGTATGCATGTTTCATGGAATCCTCCAATTCCCATGTAGCTTCATCTGAACTAAAGTGTTTCCATTGCACCTTGACCTATGCAATGGTTCTGTTCCTGAGTGGAATGTCCTTCCCGTCTAGTATGCATTGGGGTTCTGGTAGGAATTCTCCCTCTGGTTCCACTTGGATCATAGACCAACCAATTATATGATTAGAATCATGTACATATTTCTTCAACAATGAAACATGGAAAACATTGTGTGCTTTCACTGTGGGAGGAAGTGCTAGTCTATATGCTACAGGTTACACTCTGTCCAAAATTTCAAAGGGTCCACAAACTGAGGGCTCAACTTGGCACAAGTTCCTATTCTCAAAGAACTTCTTCTGGGTCTACTCCAAAGATACACATGATCCCCTACTTTAAACTCCCTAGGAGTTCTGTTTTTGTCTGCATATCTCTTCTTCCAGTCTTGAGCCACCTGTAGATTCTATCTTATTCGAACTACTTGATGTTCCATTTCTTTTAATAGGTATGGCCCGAGTGTTATTCTATCCACTAGGTTATTCCAGTTGATTGGAATGTTTCATTTCCTACCATAGAGAGCCTCTAAAGGACTCATCTTCAAGGATTCCTAATAGTCATTGTTATAAGCAAAATATACCAGTGGTAGGTAGTTTTCCCACTTCCTGGGATGATGCATCACATGCATTATTAACATATCCTCTAGAACCCGGTTTACCCTTTCTATTTGTCCATCAGTTTGAGGGTGAAAAGTCGTACTAAATAGCAATTTAGTTTCAAAACCAACAAATAGAGATTTCCAAAAGTTTGAAGTGAATTTTGTATCCATGTCTGATATGATCTCCTTAGGCATGCCATGTAATATGGATATTTATTTCATGAAGATATTGGCAATATATATTGCCTTGCAATTTGAATTTACAAGAATGAAGTGAGTAGCCTTGTTCAACTTATCCACAATTACCATAATATCATCATTCTGCTTGGTGTATTTAGGCAATCCTGTGATGAAATCCATGGAGATGGTTTCCCATTTCAACTCTGGAATTGGTAGGGGCTGCAACAACCCTGTTGGATGTCCGTGCTCCACCTTAACCAATTGACATTCCAAGCACTTAGCTAGGTAGTCAGCTATGTCCTTCTTCATTCCTGACCAATGTAATAGTTTCTTAGTGGCTATAATCATTTTCTGATAACCATTGTGACCAGTGTATGGTCTTTTATGTAGTTCATCTAGTATGAACCTCTTCAAGTTGTCACACTTTGGGATATACAACCTACCTTTGTAAGTTAGCAGGCCATCATTCAACAATTTATATCCCTCATACTTTAGCCCCGTGGGCTCTTGCTTTAAGTATGATTTCATAGTTTTGAAAAAATCATCCGTTTCTTGTGCACTTTTAACTCTCCCCTTGATGTTTGGTTCATAGGTACTTACAACTGCCAAATGAATCACTTTCATACTTCTAGTAAGGGAATCAACCACTATGTTTTCCTTTCCTTTAATATGTTTGATTTCAAAATCAAACTCACTAAGGAGATCCATTCACCTAGCTTGTCTAGCATTGAGTTTGGGTTGGTCAAACAAGTATCTCAACCCACTATGGTTTGTCATAAGTACGAATCTTCTTCCTAGGAGGCAATTCCTCCACATTTTTAAAGCATGTACTATGGCATCCAATTCCAACTCGTGTGTCACATAATTGATTTCATGCTCATTAAATTTTTCGAACGCGTAGAAAATCACATGCCCTTCTTGCATAAGGACTCCTCCGAGTCCTTCCTTGCAGGAATATGTACACACAAGGAAGTCCTTGTTTGGGTTTTCAATTTTTAGTACTGGTGCATTGGTTAAAATGAATTTCAATTGGTGAAAACTCTCTTCACATTCCATGGTCCAAACAAATTTATCTCCCTTTTTCTGTAGGGAGGTGATTGGATAACCAATCTAGTAAAACCCCTTTATGAACCTTCTATAGTATCTTTCTAGGCCCATAAATGATATAATATCAGATACATCCTTTGGTGTAGGCCAATCCATGATGGCTTTGATATTGTTAGGGTCAGCTACCACTCCTTTCTTAGTGATGACATGGCCTAAGTAATGGACCTTCCTTTGAAAAAAGTCACACTT
Organism: Picea glauca; assembly: GCA_000966675.3. Taxonomy (NCBI): domain Eukaryota; kingdom Viridiplantae; phylum Streptophyta; class Pinopsida; order Pinales; family Pinaceae; genus Picea; species Picea glauca. Next base: position 161,738 of record JZKD02S0502408.1, on the reverse strand, counting down.
ACTAAACTTCACATAGAGCTTGTTCTCTCTTAGCACTTGAAGCACTAACTTGAGGTGCTATTCATGCTATTCTCTTCTCTTAGAATAGATCAGAATGTCATATATGAAGACCAACACAAATCTATCCAAGAATTCATTGAGTACATTATTCATCAGGCACATCAAGGTGGTTGGTGCATTAATAAGCCCAAATGGCACCACCACAAATTCATAGTTCCCATATCTTGTCCTAAATGTTGTTTTATGGATGTCTTCATCCTTAATTCAGACTTGATGGTACCCCAACCTTATATCAATCTTAGAAAACATTGTAGCACCCCTTAGTTGGTCAAACAAGTCATCAATTTTGGGCAAGGGATACTTATTCTTAATGGTCATATTGTTGAGTTGTTTATAGTCTATGCACAACGTGAGTGTGCCATCCTTCTTCTTCACAAATGCTCCCCAAGGAGACAAACTGGGCCAAATGTAACCTTTTCCCAACATCTCCTTCAATTTTAGTTTGAGCTCAACTAGCTCTGGTGTACTCACTCTATAGGGTGCTCTATACATTGGTATCACTCCAAGTACAAGTTCTATTGAAAAATCGATATCTATTCTTGGAGGTAGACCTGACACCTCTTCTGGAAACACATCTTTATACTCTGTTAATATGGGATGGCCCACTAGGCTTGTATAATTGTCCTCAACAGAGTTCAACAATTGTTTTGCATACACATGAAATCCTTTTCTGCAATACTTATTCACTTGAAGGGTTGATATTTGTCTCGCTAAGACAAGATTTTGAATTCTTAGTAGGGTTCTTGTCCTCCCTTCCTCATATTCACACTCCAATGTTTTATTATAATAGTCCAACTTGGATTTATGGGCATCCAACTAGTACATGCCAATCAACAGGTCATAAGATCCTAAAGGGAACATGTTTAGGGTTGCTTGGGTGATAAATCCATTCAAAATGAATTGGCATGCTAGTACGAACTTTGTTACTTTTATTTTATTTTCAGTGGCTAGTTGTACCAACCATGATTTAGCATGTTTTACTGGTTGCAAATTACATTTCTCCACAGTTTGAGGGGCAACATAAATCATGTTAGAAACAGGGTCAATCAAAATAGAAACAAGATGGTTGGAAATCCTACCTTCCATCTCCACTACTGAAGCTTGATGACCAGATTATCAGTTATCCATGGATGCATAAATTTGTGGCATGCCCCTAGCCACATCATTGACTGTGGTAGCTTCTTGGATGTTGTAGACACTCCTATTGTCTTACTACCTATGTGGGCAGTCCCTCAACAAATGTTCTTCTCCGCATGCCCAAAATTTCAATGGTTCTCTCCTTTTATCATCAATCTTTCCTAGGACTGATCCAAAGGGTTTATTTCCACTTGGAGATGGAAAATTCTACTCATACACACTTTAGTAGGAAGGCTCATCTTAGAGCCTTTCCCATGGTTCCTAAACCTTGAAGGTTTAAACCCCTTCTTCTTGAATCCCAATTTGATTTCCTTTTTCCAATCCTTATGAGGTTCTTCCTTATGCTTGAATTGCTCATATCAGTTCCTTGCTTTCCTAATGGTGTCTTCTAGAGTCTTGGGTTCATCAAACTCAATTATGTCTCGATAGGATTGAGGCAGCCCGCTAGTGAATCACTGTACCTTCACCTTTTCATCCTTGATGTAGGGATAATACCTCAACCACTCAAGGAATTTGTTGACATATTCATCAATGATGAGTTGTCCAAGTTTGAGTTCATAGAACTCCTCAGTCCTTTCATCATAGTCCCTTTTAGATAGTTACTTTTTCTTAAAATACTTTTCAAATTGCTTCCATGACAAATCCTTCTCATGAATTCCCTTCACATTTCTAAGGTCCTCCCACCAGATGGAGGCCTTTCCATTCAAGTTAAATATGGCTATTAAGGCCTTTAAGTTCTCAGAGTAGTCATGGCCTCTAAAGTACTTCTTTAGGCCAAGTAGCCAAGCTCCTGATTCTTCCCCCTTCNTCCATAGTATTTTATCCAATTATAATTATATTTACAAGCTGGGGGAAACATGGGTATTACAATCCCCTCTCCCTTAAAGGAACACCGTCCTCAATGTTCAACATCCCGTTGTGGTCTTTATGTACAACAATGAACAAAAACAGGTATGCATGTTTCATGGCATCCTCCAATTCCCATGTAGCTTCATCTGAACCAAAGTGTTTCCATTGCACCTTGACCTATGAAATGGTTCTGTTCATGAGTGGAATGTTCTTCCCGTCTAGTATGCATTGGGGTTCTGGTAGGAATTATCCCTCTGGTTCCACCTGGATCATAGACCAGGCAATTATATGATTAGAATCATGTACATATTTCTTCAACAATGAAACATGGAAAACATTGTGTGCTTTCAATGTGGGAGGAAGTGCTAGTCTATATGCTACAGGTTACATTCTGTCCAAAATTTCAAAGGGTCCACAAACTGAGGGCTCAACTTGGCACAAGTTACCATTCTCAAAGAACTTCTTCTGGGTCTAATCCAAAGATACACATGATCCCCTACTTTAAACTCCCTAGGAGTCTTGTTTTTGTCTGCATAGCTCTTCTTCCAGTCTTGAGCCACCTGTAGATTCTATGTTATTCGAACTACTTGATGTTCCATTTATTTTAATAGGTATGGACCGAGTTTTATTCTATCCACTAGGTTATTCCAGTTGATTGGAATGTTGCATTTCCTACCATAGAGAGCCTCTAAAGGACTCATCTTCAAGGATTCCTGATAGTCATTGTTATAAGAAAAATATACCAGTGGTAGGTAGTTTTCCCACTTCCTGGGATGATGCATTACATGCATTATTAACATATCCTCTAGAACCTGGTTTACCCTTTCTATTTGTCCATCAGTTTGAGGGTGAAAAGTCGTACTAAATAGCAATTTAGTTTCAAAACCAACAAATAGAGATTTCCAAAAGTTTGAAGTGAATTTTGTATCCATGTCTGATATGATCTCCTTAGGCATGCCATGTAATATGGATATTTATTTCATGAAGATATTGGCAATATATATTGCCTTGCAATTTGAATTTACAAGAATGAAGTGAGTAGCCTTGTTCAACTTATCCACAATTACCATAATATCATCATTCTGCTTGGTGTATTTAGGCAATCCTGTGATGAAATCCATGGAGATGGTTTCCCATTTCAACTCTGGAATTGGTAGGGGCTGCAACAACCCTGTTGGATGTCCGTGCTCCACCTTAACCAATTGACATTCCAAGCACTTAGCTAGGTAGTCAGCTATGTCCTTCTTCATTCCTGACCAATGTAATAGTTTCTTAGTGGCTATAATCATTTTCTGATAACCATTGTGACCAGTGTATGGTCTTTTATGTAGTTCATCTAGTATGAACCTCTTCAAGTTGTCACACTTTGGGATATACAACCTACCTTTGTAAGTTAGCAGGCCATCATTCAACAATTTATATCCCTCATACTTTAGCCCCGTGGGCTCTTGCTTTAAGTATGATTTCATAGTTTTGAAAAAATCATCCGTTTCTTGTGCACTTTTAACTCTCCCCTTGATGTTTGGTTCATAGGTACTTACAACTGCCAAATGAATCACTTTCATACTTCTAGTAAGGGAATCAACCACTATGTTTTCCTTTCCTTTAATATGTTTGATTTCAAAATCAAACTCACTAAGGAGATCCATTCACCTAGCTTGTCTAGCATTGAGTTTGGGTTGGTCAAACAAGTATCTCAACCCACTATGGTTTGTCATAAGTACGAATCTTCTTCCTAGGAGGCAATTCCTCCACATTTTTAAAGCATGTACTATGGCATCCAATTCCAACTCGTGTGTCACATAATTGATTTCATGCTCATTAAATTTTTCGAACGCGTAGAAAATCACATGCCCTTCTTGCATAAGGACTCCTCCGAGTCCTTCCTTGCAGGAATATGTACACACAAGGAAGTCCTTGTTTGGGTTTTCAATTTTTAGTACTGGTGCATTGGTTAAAATGAATTTCAATTGGTGAAAACTCTCTTCACATTCCATGGTCCAAACAAATTTATCTCCCTTTTTCTGTAGGGAGGTGATTGGATAACCAATCTAGTAAAACCCCTTTATGAACCTTCTATAGTATCTTTCTAGGCCCATAAATGATATAATATCAGATACATCCTTTGGTGTAGGCCAATCCATGATGGCTTTGATATTGTTAGGGTCAGCTACCACTCCTTTCTTAGTGATGACATGGCCTAAGTAATGGACCTTCCTTTGAAAAAAGTCACACTTACTAAACTTCACATAGAGCTTGTTCTCTCTTAGCACTTGAAGCACTAACTTGAGGTGCTATTCATGCTATTCTCTTCTCTTAGAATAGATCAGAATGTCATATATGAAGACCAACACAAATCTATCCAAGAATTCATTGAGTACATTATTCATCAGGCACATCAAGGTGGTTGGTGCATTAATAAGCCCAAATGGCACCACCACAAATTCATAGTTCCCATATCTTGTCCTAAATGTTGTTTTATGGATGTCTTCATCCTTAATTCAGACTTGATGGTACCCCAACCTTATATCAATCTTAGAAAACATTGTAGCACCCCTTAGTTGGTCAAACAAGTCATCAATTTTGGGCAAGGGATACTTATTCTTAATGGTCATATTGTTGAGTTGTTTATAGTCTATGCACAACGTGAGTGTGCCATCCTTCTTCTTCACAAATGCTCCCCAAGGAGACAAACTGGGCCAAATGTAACCTTTTCCCAACATCTCCTTCAATTTTAGTTTGAGCTCAACTAGCTCTGGTGTACTCACTCTATAGGGTGCTCTATACATTGGTATCACTCCAAGTACAAGTTCTATTGAAAAATCGATATCTATTCTTGGAGGTAGACCTGACACCTCTTCTGGAAACACATCTTTATACTCTGTTAATATGGGATGGCCCACTAGGCTTGTATAATTGTCCTCAACAGAGTTCAACAATTGTTTTGCATACACATGAAATCCTTTTCTGCAATACTTATTCACTTGAAGGGTTGATATTTGTCTCGCTAAGACAAGATTTTGAATTCTTAGTAGGGTTCTTGTCCTCCCTTCCTCATATTCACACTCCAATGTTTTATTATAATAGTCCAACTTGGATTTATGGGCATCCAACTAGTACATGCCAATCAACAGGTCATAAGATCCTAAAGGGAACATGTTTAGGGTTGCTTGGGTGATAAATCCATTCAAAATGAATTGGCATGCTAGTACGAACTTTGTTACTTTTATTTTATTTTCAGTGGCTAGTTGTACCAACCATGATTTAGCATGTTTTACTGGTTGCAAATTACATTTCTCCACAGTTTGAGGGGCAACATAAATCATGTTAGAAACAGGGTCAATCAAAATAGAAACAAGATGGTTGGAAATCCTACCTTCCATCTCCACTACTGAAGCTTGATGACCAGATTATCAGTTATCCATGGATGCATAAATTTGTGGCATGCCCCTAGCCACATCATTGACTGTGGTAGCTTCTTGGATGTTGTAGACACTCCTATTGTCTTACTACCTATGTGGGCAGTCCCTCAACAAATGTTCTTCTCCGCATGCCCAAAATTTCAATGGTTCTCTCCTTTTATCATCAATCTTTCCTAGGACTGATCCAAAGGGTTTATTTCCACTTGGAGATGGAAAATTCTACTCATACACACTTTAGTAGGAAGGCTCATCTTAGAGCCTTTCCCATGGTTCCTAAACCTTGAAGGTTTAAACCCCTTCTTCTTGAATCCCAATTTGATTTCCTTTTTCCAATCCTTATGAGGTTCTTCCTTATGCTTGAATTGCTCATATCAGTTCCTTGCTTTCCTAATGGTGTCTTCTAGAGTCTTGGGTTCATCAAACTCAATTATGTCTCGATAGGATTGAGGCAGCCCGCTAGTGAATCACTGTACCTTCACCTTTTCATCCTTGATGTAGGGATAATACCTCAACCACTCAAGGAATTTGTTGACATATTCATCAATGATGAGTTGTCCAAGTTTGAGTTCATAGAACTCCTCAGTCCTTTCATCATAGTCCCTTTTAGATAGTTACTTTTTCTTAAAATACTTTTCAAATTGCTTCCATGACAAATCCTTCTCATGAATTCCCTTCACATTTCTAAGGTCCTCCCACCAGATGGAGGCCTTTCCATTCAAGTTAAATATGGCTATTAAGGCCTTTAAGTTCTCAGAGTAGTCATGGCCTCTAAAGTACTTCTTTAGGCCAAGTAGCCAAGCTCCTGATTCTTCCCCCTTCTTAATCTCTCCATCGAAAGTGGGTGGTTTGGATTTCTTAAAATCTTCAGGGTCATGGCTCTTGGAATGTTTCCTCCTCTTTCTTCTCCTCTGAGAATGTAAACTAGTCTCACCGCTAGACAATTACTTGGAGTTGTTAATTCCCTCACTAGAGGATTATTCAATTGAATCCTTGATGTCAGCATGCCTCTTGGCTCCATGTTGGCCCTTCTCTGAGGTGTTTCTTCTTGTGTTTCTATTTTTAGGGCCATGCTTTTGTATCTCAGGTGGAATTTGGTTTCTCTTAGTATTATGTTTGTCCACATTACTAGCCATCGGTCCATGTTGTAGTTGCCTTTGTATGTATGCTAGGCTTTGCAACATGACTACATTTATTTCAATGTGATTTTCTTGTTCTCTCATTGTCCGCTTTAAAGATTTGTAATTATTCCATAAGGCTTCTTACAGTTTCAACTAAATCTGGAGGGGTTTCCTCCACCCTCATCTCAACAAAACATTCTTCTCTATTGTGGGTGCTTTCCCCCAACTCATGGTGTGTCACCATTCTTTACATTGTATTTTTCCTTGCTATCCAATAACCGTTTAAGTGCTAATAACAACATTTTATGTTAGTCAGATGTCCTCAAATTTGATGAACAACACATGTAATTTTTGTAAGGTAAAATTAGCTTCATTATTCCACATATAACATCAATATGCAGTTCAGATTCAGAACATGTAAACAACAGGAGGTCTCACTCTTTTCAGTAGTAAATCTAAAATAAGGTCTCACATGTGGGTAGGGTAGAGTGCCATTTTGTTAAAGGTTTTCTATTAAAATTTGTTCCACTCTTTCATGAGCCCAAGAAGGCCAAGTGTTGTTGCCTACTCTAATACCAATCTGTCACAAACCCAACCCCCTAAGTAACTTTTTAAGGGATGGGGTATAAATTTTCCACATTCCTACAAATTCTATGAGTTCCTCGAATAAGGCCACCATTTCCTTCTTGTCCCAGAGAGATTTCTAATGACTATAAACTCATCCAAAACTAATTTTCGAGTCGAAAGTTATGGCTCCCTGAACTTCTCAGGGTATCATTGGTCAAAGGCCACGTGGTGCCCACATGTCTCCACCTCATTCGTACCATCCTACATGGCACTGAAATGACCTCGATCATCATCCTCTAGCAATGACATGGACATTAAAGGGGCGATTGTAAGGGAATATCTCCCGAGACTTCTTGGGTAATAGGTCTTCGACCCCTTCGATATTCTTGTACAAGTCTACAAACTTCCCCAGAGTTCTGAAGTTCGAAGGACTCTTTCCACTTTAGAATCTATGGTGGAGATTCTAACCACCCTTGGATCAGACGACTAAGATTCATTCATGCTTAACATGTAGATTAAACTTAAAAAGGGGGGAGGGGTCCCATACTTAATTAATGACCAATCCCATGACACCACATCATCATGGCGTACGTGCCCTGTCCAAATGAGGTTGGACACCACACATAGGAACTTCGACACTTCGGTGCTTTGACGCTTCGACGTTTAACGAACCATCCTATATCCTCACATCTCTTGGAGTCCCAGAGTCCTAGAGTTCTAAATTTATAGAACTCCTGCCACGTATTCCGACCTTCAATGCTTCGACGTTTGGCCTGTGCACCAACATGTCAAATCTCCCGGATCCTTGAAGTATCAGAGTTCCAAAGTTTCGGACTCCTGAAGTAAGACTTCGACGAAGTGTCTATGCTATCTCCAACTAGTTGATCGGACAGTCAAGAAAGGTTCCCAACGAAACCTCAATCAATGGTCCAAAATGTCTTATAATTTCTCCCCTCAATATGACGGTCGGCGGGATTTCATGACTTCACGTCCCTCACATGTCTTAACCCATTGAAGTCATGAAGCGTTACCTTCTGGAAAGGTCATAAAGGGGATACGACTGCTTGTTGTTAGTCAACATTATCGCTTTCCCTATCCTTCCACTAGGCTCAATCTAACATTTGAGAGAGATCCCGAAGGATCCTTAGATCTACAACTCACTTTATTTCTTGACTTCGACATTCAGGAGTTCCGATCATTTAACTCCTTTTCACTTTCAGAGTGATCAATGTTGAATTTGACTGTAACATATATCCAACGTGCAGGAAAGATCCTGAAGATCCTTATATCTACGACTCGCGTTACTTCGTGACTGGAAAGTTGATTAGAGTTTAATGATAGGACAAATCCCATGAAAATGGGTAAGAGACCGCCAATTTCCGGTCAAACCGTCTGATTGTCAGTGCAACAAGTTACCTTGGACAGGAGTGGAATGTTGTGAAGCTTCAACATCCCAGAGCTCCAGACCTCCAAAGTCCCGAAGCTCATAAGACTTATCTCCCTTTGAGCATAGTGCAGGGTTCCAGGGTCCTGGTCATATGGGACTTTGACAAGTCGCGAGGGCTACACTCTTAAATATTATCCAAGATTTGGTTAAGGCCACAGAATTGAACCTACAGTCACTTAGGAAAATGGTTTGAAGGAAGATCCCTTCATCTACATAAATCAAATTTTACAATTAGGAAAAAGGTAATTTCGAGGGATCAACAAAACTGGAGTAGTCCCATAGAGTTTGTCCCGACTCTACATCTGCAGATTTGGTCCTTGGGAAACCCCTCGAGGACTTTCCAACCAACACAGGGGTCAAAGTATTATGTCCTCAAATTCGGTTAATAACCCATTGCTAGTAGTTCTCCCTTTATAAACAGAGGTAGGAAGAGACCATCTACAAAATATGACATTCACGCTTTACTTCAAATTTTCGAGGCTGCTTGGCTATCAAAGCCACCATTCTATCATTCAAACAATATAATAGATTTTTCCATTATCTAACTCAAGCATATACATATTACAACAAAGCAATCAAGACTATATGAAGCTCAGAGTCACACTTATATGAAATTGGAAATTAGTTGGAAACTGTTGAAAGGGGTGCTCTTTTCCACCCAACCATAGGAACAATTTGCTCTTTGAGTATTGCTCAACTGGCCACCCCCTAGCTACACCATTATGCAATGAGATAGATGAAGTTTTCCTTTTTTCTTAGCTACAACAAGGAATAAAGGCTACTCTCCTTTTCCCACAGGGTCCCGACAGTTCAATTTTCTATCCACCAAGCAAGGGAGCCTGCTATGATTTCTCACTCAATCACTGCATCTCCATTTATCAGATTGATTAGAAAACACCATCCAAGTGCCCCTGTACCCAGAATAACATATATTTCTCAGTTATCCATAGAAACAAAGAGCCTCACATGCTCTACTTCCTCCAGAATGGTCTCTCAACCCATTTGTGTGTATCTTCTGCCCTTTGCCCACGATTTTATTGACTTTTCTTGCCTTTCCTAGAAAAATTTCGTGGGTCAGATCTTGAATTTTTCTGATGGTTACTCTTCCCATCTCCTCACTTACTCTTGAGGAAGACTTTCCAACTACCAACTTTACTAGTAATTAAATTTTCTAGGCTAGGAGATTGTTATGGGTCTGAGCATTTTATTTCCAACAATGTACTGGTCTAGAAGGATCATATGAACCATCAATGGTTCCCGTTACCATCCCTTCTCATGCATCATGATCCATACTAGCTACCTCCTTTCAACAGTTATGCCGCAATTTTCCATTTTTTATTTTAATAACATTATATATATATATATATATATATATATATATATATATATTATAGGTAGTGTGTATATGTGTGTGTATACACACACACACACACACACAATTTTGTAGGCTAGGAGATTGTTATGGGTCTGAGCATTTTATGTCCAACAACGAACTAGTCTAAGACGATCATATGAACCATCAATGGTTCCCGTTACCATCCCTTCTCATGCATCATGATCCATACTAGCTACCTCCTTTCAACAGTTATGCCACAATTTTCCATTTTTTATTTTAATACACACACACACACACACACACACACACACACACACACACACACTACCTTTAATAACAAAGGTTCATTGTCTTTCCAAAATTCTTATGGTGGGTCTGTCCATAGTAATTTATCCAATTATAATTATATTTACAAGCTGGGGAAACATGGGTATTACACTATCCCAAATCAATGTTGAGAGGAAATTTCAATAGATTTCATTATTGAACTTCCCCAATAAAAAAGGAAATGATACTTCCTCTGTTGTTATTGATCTACTAAAAAATATGCCCATTTCTCAATGGCTTATTCTTTGCCAAAGCTATCCCAATTACATATTTTCCTTGAGGATTTTCACAAACTTCCATGATGCTCCAAAAAGATCATATATGATTGGGATCCTAAATTTACTAGTAACTTTTGGAAATACTTATTTAATCTCAAGGGAATCAAATTAGCTACGAGTGCTTCTTCTCATCCTCAAACAAATAGCCAAATTTAGGTAGTGAACTAGTACCACTACTAACAAACAATCCAAAATATGGCTACCTGTGGCAGAACGGTGGTATAACATTTCATACTTTACAACCACCAAGATAACCCATTTTGGAGCACTTTATGGTCACCCATTCATGACACTTACATTCCTTCTACCTCTAAGGTTCAAGCTATCACAACTCATAGTCATGAGGTTCAAGGTAGTCTACAACTTCTACTGGACAACCTTATGATAGCCCAAAACAAGATGGAATATCAAACATATAATAATTGTGTAGGATGATATTTTGACATTGTTAATTGGGTTTACCTTCACATTTATCCTGGCAAAAAATGATCTATGAAGCACACATGTAGCTAATTAAAGTTAACTCCAAAGTTCTACGGGCCTTACAAGATTGCTAACAAAATATATAACATATATCCCTTAAAATTATCCTTATCTTCATGCATTCATGATGTCTTCCATGTTTTTTGTTTAATTTTTTTTAATAGGCAACACATTAAATTTTAGACATCATTACTTGAATTAAATGGCGAAAGAAAACTCATGTTGGAGCTATAATTAATTATAAACACCTGAAAATGACATCTATGTCACAAGACCATCACTCAATGCTTTATCAAATGGAAATTTTTTCCGTCAAATAATACCACATGGGAAATATGAGATTTCATTGAAAATTACGTGAGATTACCAAAAATTCTAAGGAAAAATTCTTCAATAAGAAGGTCATGTTATTTACCTACCCACACTATTACTCTCTTATTTTTTTATTTTTTATATATAGATTTATATATATCTTCTTCTTGTTTTCCCATCTCATAACATGTAAGGAATACACGATTAGTGTCACATCTATTATATTCTTCTTTCTTTATTTCCACCCTTTAAATAAAACATCATATATTGAAAAGTTAGATTAATATATGTTAACTTATTTGGAAGTTACCTCTTTGAAATGGTATTGGAAGTTACTCTTTGCATATTTAATCAACATGACAAATAAAAGCACATGTATACCATTTCCTTAAAATGCCATAAAATAAGCAAAGGATAAGATTAAATGTTAATGTATGATTAACAATTCCCCATACTAGTGATAATAACATATGAATTCTTTTAGCTTTCAAATACAATTAGTTACACATTAGATATCCCTTGCCACAAAGACAATGTGGGGTTTATAAGATGGAAGAGTGTAGTTTTAATTGCAAGCTATTACCTAAATAACATTTTGTAGAAAACGTTTGAGTACTTTTTCATAATTCATAAATAGTAAATAGGGTAAACAATTGATTTTGATTAAAAGTTGAATCTGTGAGTGACTTTTCTAACTGATCACTAAAAAAATCTCAAATTAAATTCAAAACTACTTGAACTAACTCTTAAAATCTTAAAACTAAATTATAATAAATAAATAATACTTATTAAAACTAAATTATGATAAATAAATAAATAATACTTATTAAGTAGTCCATAGACTTAGTCCAAAAATAATATTTTAAACAAAACATTTTTTTAGTATCCAAACGCATAATTCTATATGCCACCATTTTTTTTTAAATTATAAAGTAATCCCAATTGGCATTTATCTTCATACAATCTTAACCGCCTCTCCACTAAAGTGATGCTTGGCAAGGTCTGACCTTTGGAGATATTTAAATTTTTTCGATTTAAAGTGTTTGGATTCTTCGCTAAAAAATAATTTCAATGCAATCGGCAAAGGCCATGACGGTCTCCTCTTTATGCTTTATTTAAGAGAAGTCAACTATCTATATTTAACACCGACTCTAAAGAAAGTAGATGCCACGGAATCCTTAGTAAACATAGTATTTATAAAGTAGATGCCACGGGACATAGTATTGAGAGTTCTTCCATACAGGAACTCTAAAAGATGTATTGAAATTGTAAATTATTATTCCAACGCATGTTAATTTATTGAGAGAATATTTTTTTTATTAACATAATTTTAAAAAAATAATTATTTAAAAGATGGGAATTTT
>JZKD02S0502408.1:131974-148731 GCA_000966675.3 Picea glauca | reverse complement strand
TTTCCTAGAAACTATTCTATGTACTTAATCATATGTCTTTCTTTGTCCTATTCCAAATTTAGGAACCACTAGGGTATGACATGATCTATGGGATTATTTTTCAGGGATGTTAGGTTCGCACTTTATCTTCCATATTCGACCCCACGATGTTGAGCTCTCTTTGTGCTATCTCCACATTATTTTCTTGAACAAGTTTGTGTTAAAATGTTTCATTTTCCATATACATAGTCCTCCCATTTGGAGTACATATAGTTTTCTAGGATATCAAGAGTCATTTATTCTCTAGTTATTGGTTGCCCCATAATTACTTTTTTATATTTTTTTTTCCAATTGTTTTATGATCTTTTTCAATGCAACTATGACCGAAAATAGGAAAACTTGAAGTGCTTGCAAAATTGATTTTAGTGAGGTTATTCTTGCAATAAATTATAGATATTGGAATGTCCAATATTATAATTTACTATAAATCTTTGAGAGATGCTCCACCCTATTTTTAAACTGTTTTGTTGTTAGCTATAGGGGACACACCTAGAAGTATTCTTGGTAGGGAAGCTTTCGTAAAATTAAGTATCTAATTATTATGCATTTGTGCATTTAATTGAGCGTTGAAAGAGAGGATTTGGAATTGTACTTGTTTATTTGACCTCGTGAATATTTGAGGAACAAACTAAGGAATTTTATGAAATGATTTGGCTTTCTTAAATCTTTGAGAAATACTCTAAGGGATTTCTAAAATGATCAAGGTCTTCCCAAATAGTGACTTTTATCATAAAAAAAAATGTTTTATCAACAAATTGTAAGTGTGTGATTGGACCCTGGATGGGGTGACAACTAGCGAACATGTGTGCTAAGCAGTTAATAACCTGAGCCACCACCCTTTACCTCTGTCCCTTCTGCATGAGTAGCATTCACTTGATGGGAACGGTGGTGCACCTACGTTGGAAGAGAGATTTAATGGTGCACTCAAAGTGTGAGTCGAAGTCTTCTTGGCCCAGTACAAGTCGAATGCGTTCTATCAACTCAAAATTAATGGCGCTCTCTACTATCAATTTGACAGTTATCATGGAGGTAAGAATTGGAAATTTTCATTTTTCTCTTGTTCTTGTTTAGGTCTGAACTCTGGCTTCCCCCTCCCATTCTGGTATTTTCTCTTTTGGGTGTCCTCTCCCCCTTCTGGTTGCCAATCTTTCCCTAGTTATCCCAATTCCACAAGAAATGGGAAATCCCAAGAAGGGGTCGGCCTATTACATCTTTGTTTCTCAACACTACCATATAGGCCCCTCCTCTGCACCAATTTCACCCCCCATCTCTAATGTTCACCTTGTTGGTCCTTCTTTGAATAATTTACCCTGCTATATTCAAAATTGGTTGGAAGACAATAAATACATGGCTTATGTTGAGGAAGAGTTCCCTCAAGATCCTCCTCAGGCACCTCTGGACTCCTTCCTTTTCTTAGCCTCTGACATACTGACTCAGCCCCACACTCCTAGACAACATTCCCTGGAAGGTGATTTTTCTCTAGAACCGAAAAGTTGCCTCGTTGAAGAAGAGATCCCTACCGTTGGGCAGGAAGAGGAGGCTCAACCTATCAATGAATATCAACCAACTTAAGCTTCAATACTAGAGATTCCTAGCATGTGCCATTTCTCAGAGGAGCATCTGCAACTTATCTTTGAAATGCAGCAAATCAGCTTCACCTCCAAACTACTCTCTATCGGTGCCTGGATGCTTTGTTTGACTCCCTTTCAACAAATCATGTCAAGCGCAGATGCCCAACCTGCTGCCAATCTTATGTGTTTGCTACAACTCCTCCAAATGGTGACGAAAATCAGGTTCTCCCACAGTTTAATTTTTTTTTTTGTTATTATGTATCTATGTTCAGAACAGCCATGGCTGTAGATATGTTGTTGCATAGTTTTTGGTTTATAGTTTTTTATCAAACTTCAACAAAAACTTGAAAGCATGCCACATGTTCTAGTTTCCATATGTATGGCAGAACAGGTGGCTAGTTTTTCCATGTATATCGGTTTGTTGATGATTTAAGGAAATACAACTTTTTATTTACAAAAAAAAAATTGTGTCATTGATTACATTTTGTTAGCACTAGAAGTCACACCTAGACTGTTGTAGGTGTAATCCTAATGCCCATAAAAATTTTGTAGGTTTTTAAAAGATAAGGTTTTTTAATTCAAGTGTAACGAATGGATGAGAAACTCAGCTTTAAAATATCAACACAAAATTTCCACAAAACATACTCCAACAAGCAAGGCTTGAACAATCTTAGATCAGTTTTAAGAATATCAGTGAAAAGATGGAAGACTGAAGGAGAAAGATGAAATACATGAACCAAGTTACATTAGGAACGTTTGGCACACATACAGTAGAATTCTTATTAGCAAGGAGCCTCCTAGTCAACAAGAAGACGTGCTTTGACAATACTTGCACCACCAAATAGACAATAAATCAGTTACTGCATTTCATGAACACAAGTATTAAAGATAAATCCTTTATCAATAGGTAACATCAAAGCAAGACAAGAATATAGCATGTAACAGTAGAAAAAGGAGTTGATCTTCAATTATCCAAGAGTCTTAAGTCTGTACATACATTGTCTAGAAACGTTATAGTCTGAAACAAAAAGATATGAGTCTCTCAAAAAACCACTCGAACCTTATTTTGGAGTCACGTCACCCATTAAATAGAAATTTACATCAAAAGTCCCTCTATGAATCACCACCTAGCTCACGCATAGGATTTTGTGCCTTGGAGAGGCGTGGAAGTAGACAAACAAACATAAACTTAACTAACTGCTAGATTCCTGGAAGTTGTTGGTGATCATAAATGTGACTGCAACCAACTCATGTTTGGAGATCTACTGGAGTTGGATATCAGGTACAAGTGTCCCTTGATGTCTAAATGCTTCCTAGGGAACCATTCAAACCTCCTTTTATAGCTGGAAACTCTCCCATAACTTTGGATTTATCAGACTGTTAGAGTTCGTAGCAAGTTCGCTACAAATTGTTTCACTTTCAGCAGGTTCGCAACGCATCTGCAGGATTCGTTGCGAACTTTCTTGTACATGAGATTTATGCTTTTTTATCATTGCAACTGATGTAAAAAAATGCAAATAATCTATGAGCCTCTGCTAATGCCTCCTAAAACCTCTGAGCCATGAAGAATGACTTCCAAAACAACAAGTGGGAAAAATTATAAGCAACATAAGACAANTTGGAAAGACAATGAACCTTTGTTATTAAAGGTATTGTATATATATTATTATTAACATAAAAATGGAAAATTGTGGCATAATTGTTGAAAGGAGGTGGCTAGTATGGATCATGATGAATGAGAAGGGATGGTAATGTGAACCATTGATGTTTGAGATGACCTTGCTAGACCAGTATGTTGTTGGACATAAATTGGTCAGACCCAGAACAATATTCTAGCCTAGAAAATTTAATAGTCAGTCAAGTTGGTAGTTGGAAAGTCTTCCTCAAGAGTAAATGAGGAGATGGGCAGAGTAACTGTTAGGAAAATTCTTGATTTGACCCATGAAATCTTGTTGGGAAAGGAAAGAAAATTCAGGAAAATCATGGGCAGAGAGCAGAAGATACACATGAATGGGTCGAGAGACCATTCTGGAGGAAGCAGAGTGTGTGAGGCTCTCTCGTTCTGAGGAGAACTGAGAAATATATGTTATTCTAGGTATAGGGGCACTTGGACAGTGTTTTCTAATCAAGTTGATAAATGGAGATGCATTGATTGAGCGAGCAATCACAAGAGGCTCTCTTGCTTGGTGGACAAAAAATTGAACTGCCAAGACCCTGTGGGAAAAGGAGAGTAACCTTTGTCCCTTGTTGTAGCTAAGAAAAAAGGAAAACTTCATCTATCTCATGGAATCATGGTCTAGCTAAGGGGTGGCCAGTTGAGGAATACTAAAAGAGAAAAATGTGCCTATGGTTGGGTAGGAAAGAGCACCCCTTTCAACAGTTGCCAACTAATTTCCAATTTCAGATAAGTGTGACTATGAGCTTCATATAGTCTTGACTTCTTTGTTGTAATATGTATTTTCTTGAGTTAAATAATGGAAAAATATGTTATATTGTTTGAATGATAGAATGGTGGCTCTGATGGCCTAGCGACTTGGGAAATTTGAAGTAAAATGTGAATGTCATATTTTGTATATGGTGTATGCCTACCTATGTTTAGAAAGGGAGAACTTCTAGTGATGGGATCTTAACTGAATTTGGGGACATAATACTTCGACCCATGTCTTGGTTGGAAAATCCTCAAGGGATTTCCCAAGGACCAAATATGCAGATGTAGAGTCGGGACAAACTCTACGAGACTACTCTAGTCATGTTGATCCCTCGAAATTACCTTTTTCCTAATTGCGGAATTCAAGTTATATAAACAAAGGGTGCTTCCTTTAAACCATTTTCCCAAGTGACCGCAGGTTCAAGTCTGTGGCCTTAACCAAATTTTGGATAATATTTAAGAGTGTATCTCTTAGGGATTTTCAAAGTCCCAAATGACCAGGACCTTGGAACCCTCCACTACGCTTAAAGGGAGATAAGCATTCTAAGCTTCAGGACTTTGAAGGTCCAGAGCTCTGGGATGTTGAAACCTCACAACACTCCACTCTTACTAAAGGTAACCTGTCAAAGCAGAAACCGAACGGTTTGATCGTCAAATAGTAGTCTCTTACCTATTATCATGGGATTCGTCCTATCATTAAACTCTTACCAGCTTTCAAGTCACGAAGTAATGTCAGATGTATATCTAAGGATCTTCTGGATATTTCCTGACCATTTCATATACATTATGATCAAATTCGGTGTTGACTCACTCCAGGAGTGAAAAGGCGTTAAACGACCAGAACACCTAAATTCCAAAGTCGCAAAGTAATACAAGCCATAGATCTAAGGATCCTTTGATATCTCTCTCAAATGTTAAATCAAGCCTAGTGGAAGGATAGGGTAAGCGATAATGTTGACCGATAGCAAACAGTCATATCCCCTTTATGACCTTTCCAGGAGGTAACCCTTCGGGACTTAAATGGGCTAAGACTTGTGAGGGATGTGAAGTCATGAAATCCTGAAGTGGATAAATCTCACCAATCGTCAGATTGAGGGGAGGAATTCAGAGACATTGTGGACCGTTGATTGAGGGTTCATTGGGAACCTTTCTCAACTGTCTCATCAATTAGTGGGAGATAGCATAGACACTTCATCGAAGTATTTCTTCGAGAGTCCAAAAATTTAGAACTTCGAGACTTCGGGGTTTTGGGATATTTGACATGTTGGTCTACATACCAAACGACGAAATGTCAAAGGTCGGAGTACATGGCGGGAGTTATAGAACTTCATAACTCTAGCACTTCGGTACTCTAGGATATGCGAGGATATAGGATGGTGTGTTAAACGTTGAAGCACTGAAGAGCCAAAGTGTTGAAGTGTCAAAATTCATGTGTGTGGTGTCCAACTGAGGACAGGGCACGTATGTCATGATGATGTGGCATCATGGGATTGGCCACGAATTAAGTATGGGACCCATCCTCCCTTGTCAATTTTAAGCTACGTGTTAAGCATGGATGAATATTAATCGTCAAATCCAAGGGTGGATAGAATATCCACCATATATTCTGGAGTGGAAAGATTCCTTCAGAATTCAAAACTCCGGGGAAGTTTGTAGACATGTACAACAATATCGAAGGGGTTGAAGGCATGTTACCTATGAAGGCCCGGGAGATATTCCCCTGCAACTGCCCCTCTAGTGGTCATGTCATCTCTATAGGATGACGAATGAGATCATGTTAGTTCCATGTAGGATGGTATGAATGAGGTGGATCCATGTGGGCACCATGTGGCCTTTGACCAACGATACCCCGAGAAGTTCAGGGAGCGATAACATTTGACACAGAACTCGATTTTGGACGAGTTTATAGTCATTGGAAAGATCTCGGAGAGAAGAAGGCAATGGCTCCCTTATTAAAGGAACACATATAAGTTTTAGGAAAGTGGAAAATGTATACCCCATCCCTTAAAAGGATACTTAGCGGGTCGGGTGTGTGATGGATAGGTAGGTTTCAATTAAGACCTGGAGATTTTATAGTTTCTCCCTTGTTTCATTGGAGGGTCCCACACTCATATACAAAATTATTAACATCACCATTGAGACATTCCAAAATAAAGAGTGTTTGATTATGCTATGTTTTCAAAAATACAAAATGACCTATGTAGGTGAGGCATTTAATTTATATACAATTTGTTTCTTAAACTAGAATCTAGGCACAAATGAATTGTATACCTCAAAAATTTTTCTTCCCAAGTGTAATGTTCCTAAGGGTTGGAACCATGTTGAATTTCATTTGTCAATTGTTGTGTGGAAGTTTTATCATGGAAGTCCTTCCTGACTACTTCAATTCATTTCATAAATTGAGAATATATGGCATAAATAGGGGGTGTATCAACATGTTGTCTAGAGAGTGCTTCAACCACAATATTATCCTTTCAACTTTTGTGGATGACCTCAAAATAATAATAGTAAATTTCAGTCATCCACTTTTATTTCCCTTCAAAAGACTCATTGCTCCAAAAAATATTAAGGCTGAAGTGATCAATATTAACCTTGAAATGCTTACCTAGTATATATTGACACCATTTATTTATTGCATGAAGATGGCAACCATAATTTCATACTCATATGTTAACTTGGAAATATATCTTAATACCTTTGAAGTGCTTACTTTCAAAACAAATGGGCCTACCCTCCTCTAACAAGACTACAACAATTCATGTTCCTAAAGCACCAAATTCAATGATTAACCCCTTATTAAAATCTAGAGTTTCTTCCTTTAGATCTACAAAATTTTGGGTCGCCTAATCAAACCATTAAAATGAATTATTTTTCAAAGGGTTTGCAAGTTGAGATGAAACTATGGCATAGTTGTGGACAAGCCTTCTATAATAACTATTGAGATCTAATAATTCTCTTAACCTTATAATGTTCTAAGGAATAGATCTTGTTGTAATGGATTGAATATTTTTGTGGATTATCTTTGAACCCTTATTTAGAAATGACATGCCCCAAGTATTCCACTTCTTTCTAACCAAAATCAGACTTCAATTTATTGGCATATATTTGATTCACTTCTAAGGTTTGAGGTTTATATCTACTTCCAAGGCAGTGATATGATAAATGAGTGAGATCTTTGTATTCTCAATGAATCCATGGAATTCTTGTTAGATGGAATCCTTGAGCTTGTAATGATTTGTAGGAAAATCCATAAGGGTAGTTAGATAGTGTATTTCCTATGATGGTTGAGAAATGGTGTTGGTGTGTTTTTTGGATACATGAATATATAGTAACGAACAATAGGAGTGTCACATAGGTTGGATTAGTTTTATTTTGAGATTTTGATTAAAAAATATTTTCCAAATAAAAAAAATGGTGTAGGTGGAAGGGCCAAATAGAATGGAAGATAATTTTCTCTAGTATCACTTATAAGAATACCTTACCCACAATTAAAGATATAAATATGCCATTAACATATTATACCAATAAAGAACAAGTATTAAGGTAAATCAAGGAATAACAAATAATGAGGTAAAAGAATAAGATATCATATTTCCGACCACTTTAAATGGTAACCTTGAGACGAGTTTACATATATCAACCTCACTCATCAATATATATGATTCCTTATTAAAGAATGGAAGTAAAGAAAGAACAAGAACATAAGGGATGTGTAGCCTTTACATATCATGATAAAAGTGAAGAAGGTAGAGATAATGGTATATAAGGAGTATAAGATAGTGAAAGTAGGTATATAACACTTTCTTTTATGACAATCTTCATATTTGTTTTTCTTCTACATTTTATTTCTTCCTTTGGGGCTTTTTCTTCCATTATCATTTTTTATTTTTTTTTATGTTTAAATGGTGATTATGCTATTCTTTGTGCTTATAAGATTGTCTTTGAACCATATTAGTTCTTTCCCCAATCCAGCTCTATGATTGGGTTTAATAATTCATTTGTAACCCTATTCCTTGATCTTTGCATGACATTGTGATTATAGAATTAAGGATAATCATAGTTGTAGGATATCTTAAAGTGGTTGAAGTAATGTCCAATTGGTTACATGTAGACACAATTTTCTTTATTAATTGAAGTCTTCTCACTTTCTCAATGATCTGTTCAAAACCCCTTCTATTATTTGATTTTTTATTCCTAATATGTCTTCTAGGATAGCTCTTTGTATCTTTATATTTTGGTCATAGAATCTAATTGAGATCTTTTAATTGCCTTGGATCACCCCTCCATTTTGTACTCTACTTAAATTTCCCATTAAATCTCTTTTAAAGTTCAACTTTAGATATAGTAGCGTCAGTAATTTCCATATGGTTGGACTAAACACAATTTGGATAGTATTGGGTTTAGAGTGGGATAAATTGGTAAATTGGATTCCCACATACGCAAACAATTCTCAATCTTCTTCTACACACTTTAAGACCTCATTTTTCCAATTTTTGCTTCATGTGGTATCGACCATGTTTCTAGATATCTTCTCTTCAGCTTGCTTAGGTATTTTTTCATGACTTGAAAAAACTTTCAATTTTTCTCTATCTAGATGGTCCATGTCACTAATCTTAAATATTCCATGTCACTAACCTTGGGAAATTTCCAACATCCTCACTCTCACCCCATATTTAAAGTTGCACTTTTACCAACTTTAGAGAATTGTTTATATATCTTCTTCTATGGGGATGTCATTCCCATCCCTCTTTGTATCCATTTCCATAGTATTTGAGTGTATGGGCATTGCATGAAATGGTGATGTAATGATTATACTTTGTTATGGCACATAGCATGTTTAGAGAATCTCAAAAATCATCTCTTATCTATGTTATTCCATATTATATTTCTTTCCCATGCCAATTACCATAGAAGAACAAAATAAAATGACCCATTGGCATGAGTTCCATATTTTATTTTAGACTAAATCTCAATCCTTCATGTGATGATGATCCATTAATAATTTGTAAGTTAATTGACTAATAATTCCTTAGACCTCTCATTGCCCCATATTAAAACAGATAAGCCCCCTTTCATAAGTCTTTTTATTTTCATTAATTCTTTGCAAAGTTGCTCTTTTTTGTTCCTAGATAATAATATATCCCTACAAGATTCCCAAGACTTCCATTTCCTAAGAACATTGGGGGTTAGTATTTAAGGTTGACTCCTAAAATTGGTACACATAACTTTTACCCATGTTATCTTCCATTTGGTATGCCTTTATGTTGTTGGTTTGTATGCCTTTGTGTTTTTGGTTTGTTTGAGTGAGGAAAAATTATCCTTGAGTCCTCCCAAAAAAGGGTAGATCTTCCATCCCAAGTTTCCTAGAAACTATTCTATGTACTTAATCATATGTCTTTCTTTGTCCTATTCCAAATTTAGGAACCACTAGGGTATGACATGATCTATGGGATTATTTTTCAGGGATGTTAGGTNTTACTGCATTTCATGAACACAAGTATTAAAGATAAATCATTTATCAGTAGGTAACATCAAAGCAAGACAAGAATATAGCATGTAACAGTAGAAAAAGGAGTTGATCTTCAATTATCCAAGAGTCTTAAGTCTGTACATACATTGTCTAGAAACTTTATAGTCTGAAACAAAAAGATATGAGTCTCTCAAAAAACCACTCGAACCTTATTTTGGAGTCACATCACCCATTAAATAGAAATTTACATCAAAAGTTCTTCTATGAATCACCACCTAGCTCACGCATAGGATTTTGTGCCTTGGAGAGGCGTGGAAGTAGACAAACAAACATAAACTTAACTAACTGCTAGATTCCAGGAAGTTGTTGGTGATGATAAATGTGACTGCAACCAACTAATGTTTGGAGATCTACTGGAGCTGGATATCAGGTACAAGTGTCCCTTGATGTCTAAATGCTTCCTAGGGAACCATTCAAACCTCCTTTTATAGCTGGAAACTCTCCCATAAATTTGGATTTATCAGACTGTTAGAGTTCGTAGCAAGTTCGTTGCAAATTGTTTCACTTTCAGCAGGTTCGCAACGCATCTGCAGGATTCGCTGCGAACTTTCTTGTACATGAGATTTATGCTTTTTGATCATTGCAACTAATGTAAAAAAATGAAAATAATCTATGAGCCTCTGCTAATGCCTCCTAAAACCTTTGAGCCATGAAGAATGACTTCCAAAACAACAAGTGGGAAAAATTATAAGCAACATAAGACAAAAATTGTTTCTTAGGGTTTGTGAGTCAGCACATGTAAGGAACCATAGAAAAACCGATATACTATTGCAGAAATGAAGATCCATGATCTCATTTAATGGCTTCCTGAGCCAACAGGTCCAGATTCCTTCTAGATATCTATTCCTTTGCTAGTTGCAATTCTTTTTTCAACTTTCTGATCTCAGCTTGAAAAGATATTTTCTTCCTGTACACATTTTTTACTTGTGTATACAGGGGAAGTGATCTCCTCCCCATATGTTTTTCCTTTGCAATGATTTCTTCACACATGCCTATGTTTTCTTTCAACTAGATTCTAGCTTGTAGATTTTCCTTTTTCAATTTTCTATTCTCATCTCTTGCCTCTTTCAGTTGCTTCCTGAGTCTTTTGAAGGTGGGATTTCTTTCCTCAAAAGGGGACTTTATTTCAATGATTCCTATAGGCTCTTTATGATATTTGGATTTAGTTGTTTGTTGAATTGGCGCTTCAGATGTATCTTCTTCCACAGGGGCATAATGTCTTGTTGTTTCTCTAGTAAATGGTTTTCTAGTCTTAGCTGGTTTAGCAACAGGTGGGTTAAAAACCAATTTCTTTCCCTTTAACTTTCTTCCTTTACTAGAAGATGGTTCTACATGTGAAGGATCTGATATGGGAGAGATTTCTTCAGCAACACATTGTGTAGGGACTTAATCTATCTAAAAATTTGGCTCCGATGGCTTGTCCTCCTTAACTATATTTCTCTTTTTGCTTGATTTAGTGTGCACAACACTCTCAACTAAGGTAGGGTTTCTCCTTTCAGAATGTGGAGTTTTAACAATCTATGACTGAAATCCTGATGAAGTCAAGAAAGTATCACAATCACTATCAATGTTCTTCAACTCTTATAACACCAGCATCTTAATGAGTCCAAAATGAAAGACACTTCTCTCTACCAGCTTAGACTTGGATTGTACCTTATCTGGAATTTTTCCAAGACTTCTCAACAAGTAAAAGGGTAGATTAAGGAATTGTTTTCCAGTGAAATGCATCAATAGTATAATATGGTATTGATAAAACATATTAAATCTACCCTCACATGTAAAGTACCTCTTTATAACCCTAAGAATCCTATCAAATTATTCCATCATATGGATTCTAGGTACTCCTTTGGATAAGTTGTCTTCTTCATATTTTGGCTTTAGGAAATATTTAGAAAAATGAGATTTCAAAGACATAGCTTTAAACCATTTTTCTCCTTGAATTGGTATCTTTGTAGTTGTGGCAATGGATTGTTTTTTCACTTCAAACTTAAGTGTACCAATTTTTTTCTTTACTCCACTGAAGTTTAATGCAAATTGTTTGGCCACTTCAAGGTGTCCTTTCTGCATTTTTTCACAAAAAGCTAGGTAGGCTACTCTCTAAAAGGATTCTTTGAAAAGTGGATTTGAATTAATGAGTTGCGGATCATGGGGTTCAACTCTGACAATATCCCCTCCTTTATGGACCTTCTTCATTTTTTGAGCTTCCATGGAAAATCAAATAAGAGTAAAACTTTTCTGATAATTGTTGCCAACAGACTGTGTGATGAAATCTAGTGAACTTAGGGTTTTGCTGCAAGTAGGGTTTATAGGTAGAACAATATTGCAGAGACTAAAAATGTAACTCGATCTAGAAGATGGATGAAATGATGAAAACTTGAGGCTAAATGAAGTCTCACATAGTAAGACTTTGAAGCAACTATGTAAAAGAGAGAGATTGGAGCGCTAAATCAGTTTGCAGCAGCTGGTTTTGTGACCAGGGTTTTCATCAAAAGAAATTGTAGTTCATAGATTAGGTGTGAGCCAAGATTTTTGAACGAAATGGTGGTACCTAAAACCTGAGTGCATGTGAGGTATGCTAGGGTTTCATATTATGTATGAAATAGGGGATTTGCAACGCTAACTTGTGAAAACAGTTCGTAGCATCTAAAGTTATGTAGCAAATAAGTTTCTTGATGACTATAATGGTTTCAAAATGATGGAATTTGAGTATCAAGGAATGGTACCTGGCATATGATGTTTACCTTTTGATACAAAAATTTAAATCATCAACCCTAACTCACCACCAGCCACTACAGGAAATTTTGCAGTGCTAACAAACTACAGCAACACATAGTATGCAACGACTACCTTTGCAAATGAAAATAGCATGAAATGGTTGAATCTTCCTTTTGAAACCGATTTCTTGGAAATGACTGATGATGACAAGGCACTGAAAATAAGAATCCATCAAGTGACACATTTCCCAAATTGTGATTATGTACGATTTAGCGCATTAGGTGTTTTTGAATTGTTGTGGACTTTTAGGAGAGTTTGCAGCGAATGTATTTGACTAGTGACATGACACTTAAACGGTTAAGTGGATCTTTAAAACCTTTTGTACACCTGTTGGACAAAACACTTGATGGTGACCTTCAAACTAAGCAGATATGTCCAATACCTTCCCTCTTTACAAATTATGACTACCACCATCATGACATCAATACTTTTGTAACTGTACTCTGATCAGCTTTCTAGACCTAAGAAAAAATCAAAATCATGATGTATAGACATGAAGCATGACTCAAGACTTTGAGAACATGACTTTATGACTTAAGCCTACAAGTTTAAACAAATGTCTTAAAAGAAGGACAAGACACATGACTGACAAAGACCAAAAGAGTCCTTCTGAGACTAGACTAACAAAACTTTAAAACATGGGATAAAACCTTGACTCATGTACATCCTATGTGTTAACAAATTCTATGACAATTGTATGCCAATAGTTTCCTCAATTTCCTCTTTTTCTTTATAAGCATTTATCATTCTGCAATTAT
This sequence comes from Picea glauca, assembly GCA_000966675.3. Classification (NCBI taxonomy): domain Eukaryota; kingdom Viridiplantae; phylum Streptophyta; class Pinopsida; order Pinales; family Pinaceae; genus Picea; species Picea glauca. Next base: position 135,630 of record JZKD02S0502408.1, on the reverse strand, counting down.
TATAAAGAATATGGTGATAGAGAACCTCACGTATAGTTCTTGTTGGAAGTGTACTATTGGGATATCTTTCCATGAGTGATCTGGGCAAATCTCCACACATGGAGGGAACTTTAATTTGTTCACCAAGTTGATTTGAAGTTGGCGAGAAAGGGTGAAAGGGTGAACTTATGCGTTTATGAGTTTTATTTTCTCATGCATTTTATTAATGCTTTGTGAGAAAAAGGTCTCATGCATTCTTATGCTTTTATGAGATGCTCATGCATTTAATTATGCTTTATGATTTTGGAAAAACTCATACATTATTATTCACTTTTGATGTAAAATGATTAATACTTGTGAGGGAAATTAGACTCACGTATTTATCATTAAATTATAATTTTGGAAATTGGTGTTTATGTGAGAAACCACCTCACACCAATTTGCCATTATTCTCAATTATAGGTTGAGAGAAGCAAGGGCATGGTTGAAGAGTCTTTGGGTGGTTTTGAGACTTTTCCCATTATGTGCTTGAAGATAGTTTGAGATCCTTTATTCATGGATCTTGTTTTTCCTCTTTTGTAATTAGATCCTATTATTGTGGATCTAGGAATTAATGCTCTTTTTTAAGAGAGAGTGAGGAAAAACAATATAATGCCTTATGTGAGCCCTATGTAAGGGAGGAGAGTAATGAGGAATCAATGAGTGGAGTTAGAGAGTCATAGTGCAACTACTCCTAAGCATTGAGAGACTTATTCATGTAAGGAATTATCCTTCTTGATGTATGAAGAGATATGAGTGTGCGTAGTCTTCTTGAATCCTCATTGAAGGAGAAGGCATCTCTTATGTAATCACTTATGAGAAGGTCCCGACATATTTTGAAGAAGGAATGAAAGCGATTTGTATTCCAATTGAAGCGGATCCAGAGACGTAGCCCAGGAGGGGTGAACTCTGTTACCAACATCGCTTGTCTCTCTCTTGTCTTTTCATATGCTTATTCCATTTTGGTTTCATGTGTGTTATGTATTATTGTTTAGAAGCATGGTTAATAATGGACTCATATGCCCTTTAATCCTTATGCAAATAATTCGTCAGAAAACGATCTCGATTGAAAACTTACGTAGAGTAAGTACTCACCCGTTTTCAAATCAATGAGATTTAGAAGACAACTAACAAAATGAAATTCAAACCCATTAAACTTGGAAATCACTAAACTCAAAGTCCCTTTAAAGTTGGCTTATAAAGTTCCAAACAAGTCTTTTATATACCTTAGACATATCAATTTTTACTAGCATTCCATTTATTTTCTATTTTTTCATCGATTATATTCTTTCTTAGGCTACAACAATTCCACCTACAATTTGTTTGTCTTTGACACGCCCTCCTTACTCTTTAGAGATTATTGCTAAAAGGATTTGTCTAAGCCTAATGGCCAATGTCTTGCAAATTATTTTATAGATCATATTACATAATGTTATAGATATGAACTTGTTAACTATGTATCTTTCTCCTTCAAGACAAGAGTGATAAAAGTAGCATTAGGGGCTCCATGAATATTTCTATCGTCTCTTTCCCTTCATGACAAGAGTGATAAAAGTAGCATTAGGGCTTCCATGAATATTTCTAAATTCTCATGGAATACTTTATGATATTTCAAATTATCTAACTTTTTTCTTTTTTTAATTGAGAAATACTTTAAGATCTTTCTGAGGTGATATGACTTTTCTCATAAATATCATGTCATTAACAAATTGTAACTGTGGCACTAGCTCTATACTTTTTGACAATTTGATATCACTAATCTCCACTTTTTCATTTACAGGAATTGAACGTTGTACCAAATCCTTCTACCATTATTATACATAAATAAAATGATAAGGGGTTCCCATGTATAATCCATATTAGGTTGGAAATGAACTATTCAAATAACATTCAATATCATAAAGAAGAAAAATGATGAAATACAATTACAAATCCATTGAATCTAAAAATCACCAAACCCAAAGGCTCTCCTGAGGTGGCTTTTACTAGCATTCCACTTATTTTCTATTTCTGAGTAGAGTGTATTGGTGTTTAAATTGCAATGGCATGTCTAGAATTTGTTTGCATATGACAAACCCTCCTTCCACTTTAGGAATAACGCTATAAAAATCATTTCGAGCTACCTGGACATAGCCTCGAAGATTACTTTGTATATTATATTGCATAATGTTATGTTCTACTTCTATTATGATTATTTTGTAGATTGTATTGCAAAATGTTATAAGTGGGTGGCTCGATAGCTATAAAATCTAAATAAAGGTTGGCCAATTATTACTCTCATTTAAGAGTCTCAAAAGAAGGTTTTATTTTTGAAATACCATTATTTTGGGGGGTTAATTGTATGTATGTATTATTATAAAATAACACTTTATTCCGAGGAAAAAATAAAATAACACTTTATTCATAAATTGAGTATTTGGTTATATATATTTGAGTGTATGTATTAATAACATTGGCACAACCAACTCACTTGTATATCGTTGCCCAAATAAATTGGAAAGTTGAAAGCACCACAACCAAAGTGCATCATGCTTTAAACATTTCTTATAAATTTTATAATAATAAATTAGGGGACATATTTATTTGCTTATAAATTTTATAATAATAACTTAGAGAACATATTTATTTGAGGTATGAATGTTGTGTATTACAATTATGAATATAAATATTGGTTAAATAATGTTATATATTTTAGATTTGGAAATAACATTACATATTAGATATCCAAAAATATTATAGAAAAATACTTTTAAGGTAGAGAAAGATCTTATAATTAATCTTTTTATGGAAGGAATGTATTTCTCTTCACTTGTCTCTTAAGGTTGGGCATGTTAGAATATGAAAGAATGTGTTCGTTTTACCATTGACAATATTATTATTATCACTCAATCATAGGCCTAAGCCACCCTCTGAGCACCTTGACCTTGACAGAGAAGAATCCTGGTGGCAATCCAATAGCCAAGCAAGGCTAATGCACCAAGCAAGAAGTAACCAAATCTAATCAGAGAGTCCAACCCAAAACTGGTGCAACACCTTCCCTGGGACTTGCGCAGAAGACTACCAAACTGCAGTGTGCACAAGTGACTTATGTGATTCTGAGAATGTGTCAAATGAGAGACTGGTGTATTTATAGTATTGTTGGTAGACTTGCCTTGGCTGACTTCTTTCTCTGGGTACTAATTAATTCATATTAATTATCTCTCTTCAACCGACATCTCATCTAGGGTTACTTTCATTTCTTTGCTTTCTTCTGGAACATTCTAATTTTGTCAAAGGTCACAATAGAGGTTCATACCTCCCGAAGCTACCATAATATCAACACTCCTTCCTAGATAGGGAGGTATCGTCTTGAGCACAAATAGACCATTCAACTGGTATCATCATGAGCACCGTCATTATTATCCAACTAGATAACTCCATGACATAGGTACAATATCAATTGATACAACACTACTGTGTTTATCGACGGTAGTACACAACTTGTTAAGAACCAAATATCAATATAGCATAGAAAAACCTCAGAAAAAAGTACTCAACGCCTTGAAAAAGAGATAATTTCAAATAATAAGCCTCTTCGAGGGGGCAACCTCATTTTACCCCACTTAAATGTTCAAGTACAAGATGATTCAAAATGAAAA
>JZKD02S0502408.1:81589-115247 GCA_000966675.3 Picea glauca | reverse complement strand
AGGAGATGGATTCGATGCATGGAAACACAACTGCATGAGTTGCTATCTTGTGGAGCTTAGAATGCCTAATTATCTGGTAAATGCCCAATTCTTGGTCACCCTCTGGTAGCTTAAGATATGATTTTTTTTGGAACATATGGTGTTTCTCCTCAATGGTAGGACACAACTTTATCAATGATACATCTTTTGGGAGGCACCATGTCACTAAAAAAAATATCTTTTGCAACGATATATTGCTAAGGGAAATAATTTTGATAGCGACGTATCAGCAAGAAAAAATATTTTTTCAGGTGATATATCATTGGGAGAATTTTTAGGGAAGTAATGTATCAGCGAGGAAAAACAATTTTTAGAGAGACATTTTTTCGAGAAAATAGATTTCGGGTAGCGATACATCGGCGAGGAAAAATATTTTGGGCAATGATACATTGACAAGAAAAAATATTTTGGGGAGTGATACATCGACGAGGAAAAATATTTTGGGTGGAAATACATCGACGAGAAAAAAGATTTCGGACATCGATAAATCAAAGGATGGAACTTGGTCTCTTTGTCTAAGTTTGGGAATTTTCAGGGAGAAAAAGAATTTTGGGACCTTTGTATCGCTAGAAAAAATCTTTATCAGCAACATGTGGCATACCACTAAGAAATAATTTTCTCATTTATATAATTTGTGTCGTTGGAAACAATTGTTTTGGGAGAGACATTTTGAAGTAGATTTCATGAATTTATAAGGCAAGGTCGGTACTAGTGACTTCAAAAAATTGCAAGACAAAAGGAGTTGGCTAGATTAAATAAAGATGAGAATGCAAGCCTCAAAATTTTGAAGACCAATGTTCTTCTTAGAGGCCTCATTCCTTTAGAAAGACCATTTGACCTAAACGATATACATATAAATCCTTCCATTCAACCTGAATGGTTAGAAGAGGAAGACGTCAATCTTGGGATAGATTTAGAGCTTAAGTATGTGAAGCTATATAAGCCTCTATCGGATCTCCCTGGGAATCTAGGCTTTGAGGCTTCAATTGGGATAATCTTTGCATCGCTTCAATTGGTATAATCCTTGCACTGGGGGTTTAAAGAAAAGGTTCATTAGTAATAGGAGTTCATGAGGAAAGGGAAAATATTGAAATTTGATCCCATCAATTCAAAGCAAAAAAATAGGGCAAACTAAGGGGCCCCATACTATTTCATCCTTAATAACAATGAAGTTCAAAGAAATAGTAGGGGGGGGGTGTTGTTGCTAGCACACCAAGATGGAAACTTATTTTTAGCAAGGGATGGTGCCACCAATGTTGAGCCAAAATGAAAGCAACCCCACAAGCTTGAATTATGTGGGAGTAGACTGGAAGGATGCAACAGTCACAATGAAAGCCACATAAGCCATTAAATCCCCACAATCATATGTTTCCAAGCCACAATTAAGCACACTAACAATCGAAGGTTGATTCAATTCCACCAATTCCCTCAAACCAATGAAAAAATTAGAAAGAACCAATGAAAATCCAAAGCTAGGATCCCACAAAGGTGGTCTAGAAGGGAAAATAAGCAATGTTGAGACTCGATTCAAATATGGAATGCAGTAGAATCATAAGCCATGAATCCACAATAAGAAAGAATGCATCATGCTTCGGGGCCATTATCCCACCTGTAAGGAAAATCATGATCCAAGGTGGTTGAAGAGGTCACACCAACATTGAAGTATGCATGTTTAAGGGAGTGCACTGTGAATGTGTATTGGCCATTGGCTTGATACAAAACCACCCCATTTGAAATCATGTCACAAGTGTTTGACATGCTAAGGTTCATCATAAATCTTATTAAAATAAAACTTAGGGGATAGGGTAATATACTTCCCCACTTTTTAACCATAATTTTTCCACAATCTAATTCAGTTGCCTTGTTGGCTAGAGTGTTAGCTTGGTAGTAGAGCGTCCTAAGAACATGATAGAACTCAACACTATCAGACAGGGTAACTTCTCTTTTGATTAAAGAGATTATTATAATTATAGTGTCATTGTTTGAATGGAAGGGTTTGAGCATTAGTTTAATGATTAGATTTGAATCCTCAAGTACAATTAGGTCTTTGCTTTACATATTCTCAATGAGCCTTAATCCTTCATACAAAGCTAGTGTCGCTACTTCATTACTTGTGGCTTTCGCCCATCCCCATTCAAAAGTGTTTTTCATATTTCCCTCAAGATCAAGAATGATCCCACTTGCACCTTCCACCCCAAAAAAAAAGTGTGGTCATAATTATAACGGTTAGTGTTTGGTCTTGAGGATGAAAAAAGGATGGGCTTTGATCCACTTATGTGTGTTGGGGGGGTGCAATGCAAGCCTCACTCATTCGACCACTACCTCCAAGTTCCCCCATGGAAACCTCAAGAGTCAAATGCCCTCATGAGAATTAAACCTTTGGTCATTGGTGAAAAACCCCTCACTCATCACCGGTGTATCCAACCCATTTGAGCAAAAACTTAATTTTAAATAAATTAAATAATTAATTACAACTCTAACCTATTAAATTGTTTTTCTTCTTTTAGCAAACAATTTTCTTGTAAGTAAATGAAGAAATAAAATTTTGATTACAACTCTAACATATTAAGTTATTCTTCTTCCTTTAATAAAGAAATTGAAATTTAATATTCTTTTATAGAGAGGAAATACTTACATAATATATAAATAAATTTATTCAAAAATTTGTATCTTACATTTATTTATTTTTTTACGAAAGAAATCGTGGGAAACCCTGTGAGTACTTCCCATGATTCATGGATGGTAAACGGAGTAAATTCTCGACCCTGATTATGAAGCCTAACCCCAAGGGGATCAAGAGAGTCGAACCCATGACCTCTCGACCCTGATTATGAAGCCTAACCCCAAGGGGATCAAGAGAGTCGAACCCATGACCTCCTGAATTGATCACTAGGGGAGAGATCTCATGTTAGGCTCAAAACCACTTGAGCTAACCCTTGGAACTTTTATATTATATATAAAAAGATATATATAAATTATGTAAATTTTCATATGAATATTATATTTTAGATTTCAATGATAATTTAATTGAAATATTAATATTGGATTTCAAATTTCAATTATGTTTAATTGATGTATTATCTATAATATAAATATTGTTCATAATGTATTAATCATTTTTCATTCATTTTAAATATTATTTGATTATTTCCATCTTTCCTCGTGGTCAATTTCGATCATATATATTTATATTTCCTTATTTTAATTTTTCTTCTAAATCCCTTTCCTTTCAAATATATACCACTCTCTTCTTAAATCACTTTAAACATTAATATTACTTTAATTCAATAAAACCATAAAAACAAATCATCCCATACACCATCATAATCGCAAGATTTGGATATATGCAATTCATTCATTTTAGTTTCCTTAAACAGAATACTTGAGACTAGAAAAGAGAAATCATCAATATTACTTAAATGCACTAGATTAACGCATTTTTTTTAATTTCAAATTGGAATCGAATATTTTTTCTTTGGTACATAATTTTTTTTAAATTCCTTGCTATTAAAGTACATCCCATACTTCCCCGGATCGGGTGCTATGAGAAAGATCATGCTAAGACGTGTGGTTAAAATGTACCCCGCTAGGTGTTCGTTCGAGCCCCAACATGAGCACATGGAGGGGACTTTTAATCTTCATATTTATCAGTTCATCACTTCAATTCAATGTTCGCATCAAGTGATGACGGTAGGAGAGGAGTTCAGTGGTACAGGTGAGGTAATAGGAAGTTATTCCAAGCACATTGCAACAAGTATGGCTATCTATCAACATTTACGGACAAGTCAGTCGGATATGATGGCTATGCGGGCTAGCGAGTCTACTCATGCGATATATGTGGTATGGAAGTTCATTTTAGCTGGAAGTGGTTGAAGGCTGGGAATTTACTCTTCGAGATTCTCCCCTTGTGTTGTTTACTCTCTTTTGGATTCGATGTTGCGAGTTTGGGAGAGAGGTAGATCTTGCAGAGCTCGAGGCTCTCAACGAAGAATTCCTATGCACCAGCATTTCAAAAGGCATCATAGCAGTAATAGGGAACAGGGGGGAAATGATCCATTGCCACCACTTGAGATCCCTTTGGACAATTCACAGCTTGTAGATGAGATTCTCGAATGGGGTTGTCATGTCGAATGGGTTAAGGATGAGGGTTGACCTCACTCCCATTGATGAGAGATTTAATTGAATTTGAAGGTCCTATCAAGTCAACCTTTCCCCAGTGGGTAATCCCTTCTTCTCCATCGAGGCATTCCGAGTAGGAGGAACATCACCCAAACATCGAACCTAGGGGGGGTGGACTGATAAAGGAACAATTGCAACTCATTTTCGACGTCCACAAAGAGATGGCTGATATGAATTTTAAAAATGAATAGTTGGACGCCAAAATATATTTTATGTTAGGTCTCCAAGCAAGTCAAGGGTCGAACGAGCCAGTACACGACCGGTGTTCATTGCATATGCCTTCCACAACCTCTTTGATCTGTCTACCGTATGATGACCATGTTCCTCCATAGTTGATCTGCAATACTGCGGAGAAAGCCAAAAAAATCCATGGAGAAGAACAAAAACCAACACATGATATGAGCAAGCAAAATGAACCGCCCTATTATAATTATGCTAGACAATGTGGAGGGTGGCATCCCACTGTTTAGATTTAGTAAACTAAATGCGGAGGGCATGGACTAGGCTACAGTTAACAACTTTGGTTTTTCCATCCATCTACGGATGGAAAGAAGTGGAGTATTTGAGGTGACACCCCAAGAGAGACCAACAAGTTTTCCAAAAGGTATTGAAGAAATGGGCATCACAATCAAAGATAATGTTAAAGGGGAGACCAAAATGAGTCCATACATAGGTGAAAAAGAGATCTGCAATTTGGGTAGCATTTGTAGTCTTAGTGTAAGGGACAAAAATGGCCATTTTGGAGAAGTGGCACACAACCACCCAAATGGCATCATGATGACAAAAGTTCATAGGAAGACCGGTGATGAAGTCCATAGAGATAGATTCCTAGGGATGGGAGGGAATAGGTAAGGGATTATATAGGCCATACTTGCAGTTGGTCGGCTTATGTTGACTGCAAAGGGTACAAGATTGGATAAAATGCTCAACTTGACGGTGTAAAGTAGGCCAAAATAAGTGACGCTGAATATTCTAAGTAGTTTTGAATGTGTCGAAGTGCCCGCCATAAGAGGAGGTGTGGGATTCGCAAATGAGAAAAAGACGATCATCAATAGTAGGCACATAGAGCTTGTTGAGCTTATACAACCAGCCATCCCGAATGTTGTAGTCTAGAAAAGGGGTATGATTAATAACAATGGGTTGTTGCAAGGCAGTCCATATGGTACTAAAGAAAGGGTCAGAGGCATACAGAGGCTTCCAATCTTCATAAGTAGCACAATAGACAGACAAGATTTGAACTATCTAGGGAGGAGGGTGGCTAAAGATCACCCATGCGATTGGTGGCCCCTTTATTATATTTGATGATCAAGTGGAACTGTTGTAGATAAGCAACCCACTTCAAGTGGCGTTGTTCCTAGAGCTTAGATTGAGAATTAATAAAAATCAAAGGATGATGATCAGTATGAAGAATGGTCTCCTTACCCAAGATATAGTGGTGCCATTGTTTTAAGGCCTGGACCAAGGTGTAGAATTCTTTATCGTAGGTATTGTAGTGTTGTTTGGCTTGAGCCAATATCTCAAAATGATAAGCAATGGGATGTCCTCCATGTTTAAGAACTACACCAATTGCATGTTGACAGGCATCAATCTCAATTTCAAAAGGTTGTTGAATATCAGGAAAACAGAGGATAGGTGTTGAACAAAGGTCCTATTTAAGGCATTGGAATTGTTGCTAAGCCACCAGAGTCCAAAGAAGAGTGGACTGATTGACCAAATGATGAAGGGGCTTGGCCAACTAAGAGAAGTTTGGAATGAATTTCCTGTAAAAATTGATGCCACCGAGAAAACTTTTAAGGTCCAGCGCTAACTAAGGAGCAGGCCATTGTGCTAGAGCCTGAACTTTAGAAGCATCAGGACATACACCTTCTCAATTGATGATAAACCCCAAATAAGAGATAGAATTTTGTCCAAAGGAGGACTTGCGTTCCTTGACCTGAAGGTGATTGGTATGCAACAATTGGAGTATGGTGTGCACATGTTGTAAGTGCTCCTCCCAAGTCTGACTAAAGACTATAATGTCATCCAAATAAATGACCACAATGCAACCCAACAGAGGATGGAATATATCATTGATGAGCCTCTACAATGTGGCAAGGGTATTGGTGAGGTCAAAAGGCATCAGCGTCCATTCATAGAGCCCAAATCGGCTTTTAAAAGTTGTTTTCCAAGTGTCGGTAGCAGCCATGTGCACTTGGTGATAGCCCGTCGTCAGATCCATATTTGTAAAATACTTTGTGCTTTTGAGCTAATCAAGAAAGTATTCAATACAAGGGAGAGGATAGCAATTTTTTATAATAATATTGTTGAGAGCCCAGTAATCGGTGACTAAATGCCACTTGCCACTCTCCCTTTTGGGAATAATGAAGGAGGGGGAGGCGCAAGGAGAGAATTTGGGTTGGATATGGCCGACGTTGAGAAGTTTTTGGAGCTGGCAGTCAATTCCCTTAGCCTCACGAGAAGCCAAGTGGTACGAAGGGGCATTAGGAAGAGTAGCACCAAGAAGGAGGTCAATAGAATGGTCAATAGGGAATTGAGGTGGAATGCCTTCCGGAGGAGAAAACACATCAGAAAATTTGGAGAGAACAGAAGACAGATCATGTGCAATGGAATGGGGTGTCTGATATGGCTTAATAGGGTGCACAAAGCATAAGGAGATGGATTTATTGAGGCTTACTTGGCAAATGGAATCTTGGCCAACGAGCAGAGGAGGAGCTTTCAGTGATGAAGAGGTAAGAACATAATTTCAACCATTTTGTTTGAGGTGATATTGATGGGTGTGAGCATGATAGATGGCATCACATTGTTCCTGGTATGGGATGCCCAAAAGAAGATCTGTGTAATCCAATGGAGACAGGTCACAAAGGATAGAATCATGAAAGGGTCCAATGGAAAAAGTGATGGCACAATATTACGAGGAAAATCTCTCTATTGCTAGGGGAAAACCACAACAGACGGAATGACACCCAGAAACCAACTCTAATCTCAAGTATGCTATATAAATGAAATGCTAACAAGACAAGGCTAGAAGCCTACCTCGTCCAGACATTCGAAGAAGACCACCATTGAGCACGCAACTCAAATTTTTATACCTGCAACTTGTCCTCAACAACCAAGATATGCGAGCATATGGTGATAATATATAATGTCAGCATATAAATTAGCATAATCCATTAACATACATGAAAAATACAACCATGGAAAATAATTCAAATATTTGCAAGATATGAATTGGACGAGAAAAGAGCATTTGTATTAAAGTAATCAACAAAAGTACATAGGTGACAAACTTATATAACTGCACATATCGGAATCGAGAAACTAAGTATGTCTAGTTGGGCCTCCACCACTTCAATCCTCCACAAAAGCAAGCTCATATGTAGGAGTCAATGATGTTCTCCATCACAAAATAGGAAGAGCTTGGGGGTTGAACACAAGAAGTTTAGACTTTCAAGGACAAAGGGATGTAGACTCAATATGAAATGAAAATTTTCCAAAGTATCATTCTCTCAATGTGTTGAATCCTCTCAAGGCTTGGATATGGGTCAATTTATAGCCTTCAAATGGAACTGAAGGGTCGAGTCGGAGTGTTTCCAATATATGGAAGGTCAAAGATCATGAATCTCGTGACATGGCATGGAAACTTGACATAAGTTTTAAGTTTTTAGCACCAAACCTGATGTACGCGTTCTGTAGTGGATCAACCTATGTAAGCACGTGTTGTATAAATGATAGGGCACATATATGTACAAAAATGTGTATTTTATCTCTGGAGTGAACAAAAAAAGGGGACTTCAAGTCTATAGAGGGAAATGGAAGGCCATCTAATCAAGATGCATGGAGTGCAGAAAAATTTGCTATAACACAACATTGTGTGACCATGAGACTAGGTTTGTCATTATGAACCCACCCAAATTGATAAGGAGAGTGATGAGGGGTGGTGAGGAAGTTTAATCAATTCACCAAATCTTGAGCTACTAAATTCTTCTCACTTTCATTATCAATAATGATTGTAGCAAGAGACTGTTTGATTTGGAAATTGTGGGTGAAGAGAGGGGCAATCAATGTAGCATTAGAATCAGTAGCCATCAAAAGAAAAGAGGGGTCTGCAGTCGTGGGATTGTCTAAAGAGATTGACTCAAAAGGATAGGGCATTGAAGATGAGTACTCGAGAGTATCAACAAAAAGAGTTTTGGTAGTAGACAAATTATGTAGGACACGATAATCGATGGTGTTATGGAAAGACGGATTATGGAATGTGCACAATTTAGTAGACTTGGAGGAAGAGGGAGACTTTGGAAAGGAGGGGGCGGAGGCTCAGTTAGGATGAGATTGAAGGGATTTCAAGTGGTGGGCTAGCTTACGCTCAACTGCTAGAGCACGATAGAAAGCCTTCTCCAGAGAACTACTCACAAAAAGATCCACTTCCCTAGCTAAAAAATTCAATAAACCAGAATTAAAATTTACCATGAGTACCTCTTCGGAGTCCTGAATATGAAGCGGGATGTGGAGCCTGGTGAAGATTTCAATGTATTTTTGCATGGATTAGCCTGAGAATTGGTAGAGTTGCAACTAGCGAGCCAGAAGATTCTGATGGTAGTCAGGAGGATAGAATATGTTATGTGGCGCTTGACAAAGTGCTTCCCAAGTGTCGATAGGAGGAGTAGAAGACGAGGCATATGCCTACAAATCCACAAGGAGTTGGGCCCTAATGGGTTGAGTATCCCACCAGGCCTAGGAAACGCCTTCCATTTGTAAGCTAACAATCTAAAACTTCTCCTCATCAGAGATGTTGTGACGAGTGTTGAAGTATGTAAAGAGACTCTGAATCCAAGAATCCATAATGTCCCCATTGATCTGCTCAAAGAACTTAGGGAGTTGGAAGCATGCATCCAGTTTCAAAGGAGTTGGAGTATGACTCTTCAAACTAATAATATCATGAAGATCCAAGGCCAACTCTTGAATAGGGGAATAGTTGACAGAAGAGGCATCATCCTCTAAAGTGTCACATCTTGTAGGAATGATCTTCATAAAATAATGTTGCTCCTATCCAGATCTAAAGGATAGGCCACTGATTTGTAGAGAGGACGGGGGAAACCCTAGCGAACCTCTAGACTATAAACTGAGCTGAGAGGAGGAGGGTGTTTCCCTAGCACACTTCTAAAAAACTTAACAGAACTGAGAGGAGGAGGGGGTTTCCCTATCACACCTCTAGACTATTGATGGAGTTGAGAGGATGAGGAGGAGGGGGTTTCCCTAAGGCATCTCGTTTTCTGTCAACTACGCTGAGAGGAGGGGATTTCCCTAGTGCACCTCTTGGGAGAGAGAGAGGAGGAGGGTGAAAAGAAACCCTAGCGCATCCCTCGCCTCCAAAAAAAATGCCAACTGTTACGAGGAAAATCTCTCTATGGCTAGGGGTAAACCACAACAGACGGAAATGAGTACAGAAATTAACTCTATTTTCAAGTATGCTATATAAACAAATATGTTAACAAGACAAGATAAGAGGCTTACCTCGTCCAGACGTTCGATGAAGTCCACCGTTGAGCACTCAACCCAAAGAAATATACCTGCAACTAGTCCTCAACAACCAAGCAACGTAAGCATATGGTGATAATATATAATGTTAGCACATTCAATAGCATAATCCATCAACATTCATAACAAATACTCCCATGGAATAATAATTCAAATATTTGTGATATATTAATTGGACGATAAAAGAGTATTTTTATTAAGATATAATTAGCAGAAGTGAATGAGTTACAAACTTCCGTGTCGGCACTGTTTGGAACCAAGAAACTAAGTTCCTTCCAGCTAGGCCTACACCAAAGGCAAGATTATGTAAGAGAGACAATAAATTTCTCAATCAATAAGGGAAGAGCTTGGGGGTTGAACAATGTGTTCAGACTTAAAGGACAAAGGAATGCAGACTCAATGTGAAGTGAATAGTTTCTCCAGAGTAATTTTGCTCTCAAAGTTGAATTCTTTCTCCTCCTTTCCATAGCTCGGATTTGGCCCATTTATAGCCTTCAAGTGGAATTGAAGGGTCGATTTGGAACGTTTCCAATATATGGAAGGTCAAGGATCATTGATCTCGTGACGCGACATGGAAACCCAACACCATTTTTTTAATTTTGGGCACATTTATCGATGTACGCGGGTTGTGGTGCAACCTGCGTATACGCATGCTATAATATAGGCAGGGCGCATATATGTGGAAAAAAATGTTTTTAGCTCTGGGATTTGCAAAAAGGGACTCTAAGTCTGCATAGGGAAATGGAAAAAGGCCCTTTGTGCAAGATTGTATAGGGTGAGAAAAATATTTTTATAATAGATGTCTCATAATGTGTGAGGTCAGAGGAGTATCTGTGATGGCCGAAATACATTATAAAACCTAGAAGTGGAGTATTGGAGACCCAGTTGGAATAACTAGTTGCTCATTACACTCTGTACTGACTTTGCATACATGGCTGCCAATTTGAATTACACTACAAATCCATGTGAAAATATACCAAACAACTGTCCATGGACATGAATAGGCAAAGACAAATGTGGTTACATGCCAAAGGTTGTCATAGTCATGAATAAGGCCCAGTAAAACTATTCTCAAAATCAATCTGAAGATATATGTATACAATGGAGTACAATCTGATCTCCCATGATCACTGAAGTCACACAAGTACTGGTCCAATGAAAAGGTAGCAATAACTCAGGAAAGTTGCGACTATAAATTGATGTTTTCAAGTCTTCTACAGAATTCGCCAAAGGTGCAAGTCTACATCATGTGAATAAAGGAGTTGAGGTCGAACACAATGAGACTTCGTTTGATTACCGGTCATTGAGATATACCGTTAAAAAACGTGAGACAACCTACTAATGATGAAAGTAGGTATCAAGGCACCGAGTACATTCTTGCAAGTGTGAATAAAGGAGTTGGGGTCGAACACTTGAAGAATCCATCGATCAAGAGACATTGATGTATTCTCAATTGTTGATGGTGAGAGAACTTGCCACTAATGACTACAAGCCTCTAGGTACTCATAGGACTCTAGGTCTCGTCTCCAAAATAGATGAGTTGAATTCGATGGAAGGAGACCCATTGAAATGAGAGAATTAAGCCATCTCTCATCATTCAGCACGAGGTACAAAGAAAGAGCTTGATGATTTGGAGGAAATCAAACAAAGAACATGTTCACGAAACAACAACCCTATGCGTATTTCGCGTGTGGCAGGTGCAAGCGGTACATGAAAAAGACCCTCTGAATAGTAACCAATGAGGAAAATTGCTGACAAAAGGCGAGAAAACCACCAATAAGGCTAATGGGATCCAAGACTCTACACAAATCCCAATGTTTGAATAGATGTCTTGCCGTTGAACACAAGGGAAACCACCCAATCAACGACCAATGATGAAATGTCAACTTTTGGGTTCAAGGTTACCTACCAATGAGGAAAGTAGGACCAGGGTGCACAATAGGACTACAACTTCATGTGATTCTGAGACAAACTGAGGGTATGGCCAACATGCAAAGTCAAGAGTTCTGAGGAATGGACGACACAGGTTGATAGACATCCTTTGAACAAGAGCATGAGACATATGGGAGACTCTAGTAGCATAGACTCAATGATGAAACCATGAGATGCAGGAGGCATCAATCAAATTCTCCATAAGGACTGGAAGAGTAACCAGTCGGGGGAGTAAACTCTATGTAACGAGCTCAGCTTCCTAAGGTCATGCTAAAACCAAAATTATGATGACAAGTGGACTCAAAAATTTTGTGCTATGTTCAAAGGTGACACAACTACTGCCAATAGAAGATAATACTCCATTCCCTCCCGTCTTTTTTTGTTTTTTCATAGTCAAATGGATGCTATGATACAAAGGAGGAAACGAGTGTCGCAAGTAATAAAAACTAGTTCCAGCAGTGGAACATACTTATGCTTAATGCAAGGAGGTGCATGCAAGAGATGAACACTCAGGGGAATGTTCCCTCCTGGGTTTAGGGTGTCAAGTTGCGAAGGATATAAACAAGGCTTTGTTTGGTTGAGGATGCAAAACTACTGAGGCAAATGGTTTATAAAGGGATAAACTTGTAATAAATAGACGTCCTTTCAAATCCAATTTACGAGTGTGAAAGAGACAAGTTCACTCGGCAATCTTTTCGCTTTTTGAAAACGAGTCGGAAAAGAGCTTAACCAAGACTCACAACCTTTGAAGTCTAATTAATGAGTGTGAAAGGGACAAATTCACTCAGCAATATTTTCGATTTTTAGATGATTCAGAAAATAGATTAAATCAGACTCGTTGAGAGGTTTCTAGGCGACATGTCATGGGGGAGGCCAAGGCTCCCGTGTTGAACTTCTATGGAAGGTCATCATCTTACGAATAGTCGACACAAGCTTGGGAAAACCCAAAGCTCTCCAAGTCGAGGAGGATAAAGTGCTAGCAGAGGTTACCTTCTCTGTGATATATAGGATAATGTCTCTTACTTGAAAGGACATAGGAGGAGGCATTGGATACCCCACAAGACCATCCCAATCAAAGGGAACTTCTCCATAACTTGAAGGGAGAGTACTCGGAGAGAGTAAAACTCTCTTGTTTAGAAGGTACAATACTAGAAATGATAATGACATGGTTGAAGGACGCATCACCCTCCAAGGGAAGGGTTGGATTGATCGGAGATTGAATCGGTACGACCACTTCTTCAACCATTGGTTGAATAGGATGTGTGACAACAAGGCCGAGAGACGCATCACCCTCAAAAATGGGGGTGTGGTCAGGCAAGGATTGCATCGGCATGACTGTCGTCAATCAAAGGAGAAATAGAGTGTGGGGAAAACACAGACGCCTCAAAACCCAAAGGGCCCCCATGTGAGAACCACACTTTCGATATCCCGATAGTAGCAGGACACAAACGAGTAAGGTGATCTCCTTCCCAAGTCCTACAAATGAATTTGGTCTTACGTATGACACGTCTAGGCTTCTCAATCGTATGAATGACCCCAACATCATTTACAATGGTTGGTGACATGCTCTCAGTGTGACTAGAAGAGGTTGGAGGTTCATCTCCCACATGATGTACATAGGTTAGAGATGTGATATCGATATGACTCATGGAGACTAGAATGATGCCCCTAGTATGACTAGCATTGGCTGGTTGTGGGTCTTCAACATGACTTGCAGAGGTCGTCGACCAATCTCCAACATGACTAGCAGTGGTTGGTGATGGAGCTCCAGAATGACTGGTAGTTACTGTACAAGCGGCGGTGGTGAGTTGTGGCATTTGAGACCAAGGTCACGAGAAAGACTGGTTTTGAGACATTGTAGGCTAGGAAAGGTCATGGTTTACACCCTATCCCTATCTAGAAAGGCAGTATCCTCTGCCTAATTGATCCATAGAGATTTGTACAGGCATCATCACTGAAGCAGATGTCTGCGAAGAGACAAAAGTATGATAAGGATTATTCAAGTGAGGATATATATTGCCTCTATGTGAAGGGGCTCCATGAAGAGGGTAGCCCGAACCATAAAATAGATTCCCCCCGTATGAAATACCCAAGGATATATGTGGACCCTCCATGGGAAGAGTGTTCGTAGGAACTGGCATGGCAAACGAAGGATACACGGATGGGGTGTAATAAGTAGAATAACCACCCATTTGAGTACTTGCTCCTGAAAACACATGGCTAGGACTAGATCCGTAAGAGGGGAGGTTCCAACCTCCCACAGTGAGAGTTGGTAGAGGGACATGACTCCTATCAAATGAAGACGTAGACGTCGGGCCATGGTGCCCCCATATCTAAAACTAGGATTCACATAAGTGGGCTAGGGAGAGGATGGAAAGGGTGAAGGCATGTTTGGCATGTCAATAGAAAAATGATTAGAGACCCAAGGCATGGATTGAGTGTCATAATTATGCATACCATCAAGAAAAGTGGACGGATTCATCCCCATGAAATGAGTGAACATCATGGGGGGAGTAGTGGTAAAGGAGGGAGTCATAAGAACTCCATTCTCCATGATAATGAAAACTCAAAGCACGGTATAAAATCTCAAAGGTCTACTAATAATCAAAGAGCACACCAAAAAATAATAAAATGGTCAATATGCACACAAACAGGATAAAGTGGGTGAAAGGGACCTCCCTCTCTAAATTAGGTATGCCTCGCCCAAGAGGGACCTTAGACTCCACTGCTAAAGATTGGAGGAAACATAATCAGTTATAAGGGCCCTCGTGGGCTTAACAACCATTCGGTCAGATCCCCCCAGAGAGGTAATCCTCCATAAAGGTTGTGTGTTGTCTGACCCTTATTTGACCCAGGGTACCTACAGAATAACCCATGCAAGTAACATATGTGGTACCTAATTCAAACAACTAAGAAACCACGATATAACCGATGCATAGGCGAACAGTTGTAAGTCAAGTCCATCGTATGAGTAGGGTAGAAAATCCCAAAACCTTGAAAGCACTGTCTCTCACAGAGGTAAGGGCACTAGCAAGATCCCCATATACAAATAGATCCCCATAAATATATTTGACGTTAAGAAGGTATCATGGAGATATCCCTTCAACCAACCTCACGCGACCTCGTGCTTAACTCTGGTGTAATAAGCGGAGCTTCCTAATATTACCAATTATACAATGGATTTCTTCACTCCCTTATTCAGACATATATGTTGATTTAATAGCCTTGGAGAAGTTTACTCACAAAATCCTATTCCAAGGCTCTAAATCCTAAGCTAGTTTGTGCACCCTAGAAAATAAAATCGTTACTAATCAATTTTAAATTATAGCATTAATTTTAATCTTCTTGCTTACTCAAAATGTGTGGTCGTGAAACTAGTGATGTTATGACTTAGTAAGTAAAATCACTGAATATGAATACAATGCAAAGTCCTAACTTCAATTTCCAATAAATGATATGTTTTTCAAAAATACAATTTTCAATTCAATTATGTAATTCTAAATAAAACGCAATCTTTTTTTACATGCACTAAGATAAATGACAAAGACTCAAGAGATCAAAATGCCAATCAATGTAAAATACATAATATTTTTGTATTTTCAATATAAGAGAATGAAAATGCAAGGACTAAACAACAACTTGATATAAACACTCTACCATGTATAGACACAGACAACCCAAGTAGGATATCAAGGAGAAAAACACCCATCCCAAGGTGCAAGGATAATCAAAATGAAAAGACGATGAGAAAAGCACTGCCCAAAAACTCAACCAAAGACAGGTTTATTGTCATTCAACAGATACTTAACAGTCACCATAGAGACCTAAGAAGACTCAGCAATCATCAAAACCTACCCAGCAACCACCAAACCCAACAATCAAGCAACAAAGATTGATGTATGTGATTGTTCAAGGGAAAATCACGTATGTATGCAGCTTGCGGAAGTACAACACGTGTACGCGACTGTCAAGCAAAAACCCGTGTATATGTGTCAAAACATAGCTAGGCTAAGGAAAAGGCTAAGAAACTCAGACTCAGAGTGAACAGAGGTTGTCAAGAAATCATACGACAAGAAACTCAATATGAACGAGAGCAATCTAAGGAGAAAAACACTCCAAACCCAAAAAAAAAAAGATTTTATCCCCAGTATGGTCGCAAATTCTGTTACAAGGAAAATCTCTTTATGGCTAGGGGTAAACCACAACAGACGAAAATGACTACAGAAATCAACTCTATTCTCAAGTATGTTATATAAACAAATATGCTAACAAGACAAAATAAGAGGCCTACCTCATCCAGATGTTCAATGAAGTTCATTGTTGAGCACTCGACCCAAAGCAATATATCTGCAACTAGTCCTCAACAACCAAGCAACGCAAGCATATGGTGATAATATATAATGTTAGCACATTCAATAGCATAATCCATCAACATTCATAACCAATGCGCCCATGGAATAATAATTCAAATATTTGCGAGATATTAATTGGACGAGAAAATAGTATTTCTATTAAGATATAATAAGCATAAGTGAATGAGTTACAAACTTTCGTGTCGACACAGTTCGGAACCGAGAAACTAAGTTCCTTCCAGCTAGGCCTCCACCACTTCAATCCTCCACCAAAGGTAAGCTCATGTAAGAGAGACAATAAAGTTCTCAATCAATAAGGGAAGAGCTTAGGGGTTGAACAATGTGTTCAGACTTCAAGGACAAAGGGATGCAGACTCAATGTGAAGTGAATAATTTATCCAGAGTAACTTTGCTCTCAAAGTTGAATTCTTTCTCCTCTTTTCCATAGCTTGGATTTGGCCCAGTTATAGCCTTCAAGTGGAACTGAAGGGTCGAGTTGGAATGTTTCCAATATATGGAAGGCTAGGGATCATTGATCTCGTGACGTGACATGGAAACCCGACACCATTTTTTAATTTTAGGCACATTTCTCGATGTATACGGCCTATAGTGGTGCAACCTGCGTATATGCATGTTGTAATATAGGCAGGGCGTGTATATGTGTAAAAATAATGTTTTTAGCTCTGGGGTTTGCAAAAAGGGACTTCAAGTCGCATAGGGAAATGGAAAAAGGCCCCCGGTGCAAGATTGCATAGGATGAGGCAAATCTTGCTATAACATCAACCATAGCGTATCCTAGGAAGGGATCTAGGTTTTCCTAAATCTACCACTAAAATCTCTAACTAGTGGAGCAGAAGCACCTTGTATCGGTGTTGTGATACCATTTGATCTGCAATAGAGCAGAGAAAGCCAAAAACGTCCACATATAAAGACAAAAACCAACACATTATATGAGAAATCAAAATGAACCATTCGCTTTATTTAGTAGAATAGACTGTGTTTATATAGGATAGGTTGAACATACAATTGTTCTAATCAAAATGGACCAAATCTAACTAACCAACACCTAGAAAAAGTCCCAAACCCTAACAATTATCCTAGTTGACCAGCCAAACCTCCCAGGGATAGATGTGCCCCATCTAGCCTTTGTGGTGAAGTGTGTTTCATCTAGAAGGAGGTGAACCTTTGTGGTAGAACCTTGTTCGTCTACCTCGAGATGCATGCTCTTTTCCTTGGGGAGTGAGCCTTCCAACCTGCCCAATAGCAGTCCTGATGATCATGGCATGTTGGGTGCTTTTTTGCAATTTCCAAGTTTTTAGGATTATTCTCTTCTTTGTTTTGGTGTTTAATTTAAGTCATCTTTTAGTACCTTTTATGGACCAGTTACAGAACAATGGCCTTCCTAAGAAAGATAGTTTTTTTACTTTTGGTTCGGCTTGGGTTGGTTTCCATCTATGGTGACCCAAGCTCATGCAGGCTACCTGTACATATTTGATGTTTTACATAAGGTAATATAATGTGCTTACTTACAAACAAGAAAAAAAGTACATCCCACACTATATTTTTAGGCAAGGGTTACTTAGTGTGTATGTAACTTAAACATGTGTTTGATGTTTCATGCATCTTTTGACAAATCGACCACGCCCATGAAAATACAAACGTATTTGTTAATAATTTAAATAAATAAATTTGATTGTAGAAAAGTTAACCAAATTAATAAATGTTGCATAAAAAGGAAGATAGCTGGCGGTGTGGTGCAGGAATGCTCTTCAAAACTCTTAAAGGTGTGGGAACCCCAATGGTGCATGATTATTTTCGATGCAGTTTTCATACTTCAGTGATTAAATGGAAGGTAGTGAGCAGCACAAGTGCAAATGAAGAAGACAGACAATAAATGCAACAAGTCTTACATTTATGATGTGAGATCTTATTTAGGGTTCTTGTTGGACAACAAACCTTATTTTCTAAGGAGCATGAACTACCTAAAAGCTAAGCATTGCGTTCAACGAATTTCAACCATTAAGTTCTAAATTCATCGGTTTTCATTCAATCCAAAACATATTCGATCAATTTTGTCGAACTTCAAGACAAACTTTAAGGCAAACTTGAATACGTACATGAACACAAAAAAAAATTCATCCAAATTCATTGACGCTCAGCTAGGGTTCGATTAGGTTCGACCACTCGTGATTTTAAACAAAAAAATAAAACGAAAAAACAAAAACAAAACCTGAAAAAAAAAAAACCTAAATTGTCGCCACCAAGCTTCATTACCATACTCTTCCACCTACAACCTGTGCCCATTCTCCATTCGATTTGCAAATCACATTTGGAATTTATCTTTCATACTTTGATCTGAACTGACCCACGACCAAAATCTCGGTGCCATTGAGTCTTGACCAAGTCCAGCGGCTAGCTAGCTACCATCTGACTCTAATGGTCGACCCGACATTTCTAAGTTCTAACTTAATTCTTTTTGTTTCCTACACACCTCCAATCATGGTCTGTGGTCGATCTGGGCAAAGTTCAAACTACAATCTACAACTTACAAGTGCAATGAATAGTAGAGGGTGAAGGCTCTTGGAAGTTGGTACCTTCAATCTAGTTCAGTCAGTTGCCACATTAGCTAAGGGCCAACAATTCTAACTTATGAAGTTTGAATAGTGTGTCAGGTGCATGTGGTTGTGGCACGTGGTCTATTTGGATAGATTCCAGACTACAATGGAAACTTGAAAGAGGAGGGTCATGGCTAGGGACAGGTGGGTAATGTTTTTGGTTCCATTGTATAGGAAAAGTAGCAAAGGGCACTAGAAGTGACTTGTGTGAAGAGAAGGCCCTGGGGATACTTGATATATCAGTGACCAGTGAGTAGAACAAGCCCCAACAACAGTGAGCAGAGCTATACATCAGTGAGTAGAGCTGACCCTAGGGTACATCAGTGAGCAGCACAATCATTTTTCAAGCTTCAAGTGCATTTTTTTTAATCAATGTATATTTTGTTAGAACTTGAAACCCTGTCCTTTTAAACTTTAATTTTAAAATCTAATTACTGTAAAAAAAAGAAAATTAATAAGATGCAAAACCTTCATTTAATGGCACCTCCAAAATCCACAACCAAGGCATGGAAACATGTCAAGAAAGAGGGGAAAGATCTTGTCTATTAGTTATGTGGGCATACATTCACTGGCTCTTTAACAATAGCAGTGGAACACCTCCTTGGTATCAGTTATGGAAGTGGAGGTGGTGTGGAAGGATGAAAAAAGATATATGATGAACAGAAAGATGTAGTGGAGCAAAACTATAACAAATCAAAGAAAGAAAGGAAAAAAAAGAAGATGAAGAGGTAGTGAATTCAAAAGGAGATTGTCATGTCTTTCTCAAACACCATTCATTCTTATTCAAACATTGGTGGCTCAAGTTCTACACCAACAAAAATGGGTGGAGCCACAACATTTCATCAATTTTAGAAACATGTGGAGAGACAAGAAGTTGATGATGTTATTGCATATTTTTGTATGCATGTGTAATTCCATTCAATGTGGCCAAGGGTCCATATTTCAAGCTTGCATTCAAAAAAACCATTAATTTTTGCAAGGCATATGTTCCTCTTGGATCCGAGGCTTTAACGACCACTTTTCTAAAGAAAACAAAGGACAGAGTGACAAACAAGTTGGATCAATTTAAACAATCTTCGAAGCATACATGTTGCACAATTTTGAGTGATGGTTGGTTAGATTTGTGGCATAGACCATTGACTAATGTGTTGGTTTATTGCCCTCAAGGAGTATTTTTTTAAGGCAGTTAACACAATGGATAAAGAGAAGATAGCAAAATTTATTTTTAGAATTTTGGATGAAGCAATTCCAAAGGTTAGGGAGAAAAATGTTGTCCAAGTTGTCACAGATAATGCATCAAATTCACTACCTCACTGCTTGGATTTATTGTTGCGCAATTTAGACAAATTTCTATGAGTCAATGAAACAATCTGGAGAGCAAAAGCAACTGCAAACTTTATCTTCAACCATCGTCTCACTTTGAGCATATATAGGAAATAATGCATCTAGAGAGTTGTCGAGGCCTTGTGATACAAGGTTTGCCACATTTTACATTACTCTGAAAAGAGTTGTTGAGGAAAAAACAAACCTAAGAGTTGTTTTATGCACTACTAAGTGGGAGAAATCTCACCTTTCAAAAGAATCGAAGGGAAAAAAGTGGAACAAATAGTGCTCAGCAATAGCTTTTGGGAAAATATTGACAAAGTTTTTAAATGTGTGATCCAAATGTTGATGTGCTCCGCATGGTTGACGGTGACAAACCTTGTATGGGTTTTGTTTATGAGGCCATGGATCATTGCAAGGAATCCATTACAAGTGCCTTTGATAATGTGGAAGTTGATTACCGAAAGATATGGGAGGTAATTGATAATAAAAAAATGGAAGATGATGCATAGCCCTTTACATGCAGTAGCATGCTATTTAGACCATAGATTGTTTGGAGTATCAAGAGATTAAGATGAAGAAATCATGAGTGGACTTTATGAGGCTATTGACAAACTAATTTCAGATCCATCAATTGCACATTTGGATCTCGACTCAAAGCATACAAGTCAAAAGAAGGGATATTATACCTTCAAATATGGGGGTGGATGAAACCCCACTTTTAGTTATTATGGCACCACAATCTAGTTGAGCAAACCTGGTGGTCAATTGATCTGCTTTTTTGTTAAACTCTCTTAAGATCTAACAATGTTCCAACACTTTCAAACCTAGCAACTACCTTTCTTATATTCTTATAAACTTGCCATCACTCGAAGAGAAGGTTTTGAAATTCAATTTGATAACTAAAGCCAAATCCCATATTACAATACGTCTTTTGATATAACTTTCATCAAAAAAAACTTAACCCCTAAAATAGAGTCAATGCTTCCACATGATCATTTGATACATATCCAAACCCCAATCGAAAAGTGTTTTTTTATTTCCTCCAAAATAAAGAACAATTTCCCACACCAAGCACCCCATAGCCACTAACTATTATTAAGATATTATAGGGAGATGGTTAACCCTAACCTTGAACATCAAAAGTATCTCTTCGTTTTGTCTAGCATACATAAGAGAATCAATATTGCTAAAATGAGAACTAATACTCTAATACTCATGACTTGCATAATGAAACTGGGCATTAGGAAATCACCAAAACACCATGGCAAAAAAGAATGTCACCTTTGTGCAACCAAAAAGGTTGAAGATGAAAAGCATTTTCGCCTAGAGTGCCCTGCATATACTTAAATTAGATAACAATTTCAAAATATTTGTCGCAATACCGACCTTCCTAACCTTCTAATGTTTTTCAAGCATCGAAATAACATTTTAAATAAATCCAAGTAATATCTTACTTTTCTTAAGGTTCGATAGACCAATTTTGGTCTCAATGGACGTTAATCATCATCATCATTAAAAAAACAAAAACAAAAAAATATTTTTTAAATAAAAACAAAAACATCCTATACAAATTTAAAATATTATTTTATTTTATGCATAATAAAATTCTAAAAATAATTAAGGGAAAATTTGTTATTATCTTTTCCAAAATAAATTGAAAGCACAATGCACAACAAAACCATTGGTGATTCATATGTTTTGTGGGCATCATAAAATATTGTGAATATTAAATTATTTGTTGATGTTTTAGTAAGCATGACAGTTTTAGTAAGCATGACAAGTACTTCCATGTCGGTTAGTGTCAACACGTTGGAGTCGACATTATTACTTCTCAAAACCTTAGAAGATTCACTTTATTAAGTGACTAATAAAATGAATTTTTTTTGTAATAAAGTGAGTTTAATTTAATTTAATGCCGAAGTATTTAACATTAGTATTTAAATTAAGTATTAGTCATTAGATCTAAAGTGAACATGAGATTAAATCTCAATAGTTGATCACTTTAAAAATCTAGGGTTAGGATTAAATTCACTTTATAATTTCTTTGGGTTCACTTCATAATTTTTCCATAGGGTAAATCCCTAATCTTCAAAGTCATAGAGGAAAGTGATAGAGGAAGCGATTTTCTCAAGAAGTGAGATTAGGGATTTTCCCGATGGAGAAATTATAAAGTGAACTTAATCCTTTAGGTTCACTTTATAATTTCTCCATAGGGAAAATCCCTAATCTTCATAGTGATAGTGGCGATTTTCTCGAGTGAGAGACTCGAGGATTGTAGAGAAGGATTTCAGGGAGAAATTTTCCATGGTTAATATAGTGAAGGAAGATGAACGAAGATTCTTGTTGGGTGAAAAAAAATTGCTGTTATGTGTTTGATTTCTCTAGTTATTTCCACTGCATTTCTGTAGTTATACAAGTATATTTATTTTATCAAAAGCTTTCAAATTTTGAGGAAAATAATTTATGGGTTCTAAATGAATTGTTGAAGTAAAATAAATCAGATGTTGTATAAGAGAATTAATACTATTCTCATAAACATTATTAAACCATGTAAACTATCCTCATGAACATTATTTAGATTCTCATAAACATTATTAAACCATGTAAACTATCCTCATGAACATTATTTAGACGTTGATTGAAATAAAAATCCTTAGCACATGATTAATCACTAAATCCATTAAACTATCATCATGAACATTATTTAGACCTTCATTGAAATAAAGATCCTTGACACAAGATTAATCACTAAACTTATTAAGAGATGTCAAAAAGTTTTTCAACTTTAACCATAAGCCATTTAATACACATCAACCCTTTGGGGTGGTGAAATACTTCTCTTCTTAGAACTAAGAAAAATATAATCCCAAAATTAAAATATTATTTTATAAAATCTTTAATAAAAATGATGTCTACTTTCAAATTTGTATTTGAACATGTGACTTTCAAAGAGGAAACTCATGTTCTTAACCATTAGGCCCACTCTAATTGTATATATAAATTAATTGTTTAAATTCTTTTTACAAATCAATATAATCATAATATATTTTTCTATGATCATTTTTAACAAAAATTTTACCATCATTTCTATTAAGTAGATTTAATCACATAATCTATCCATGGTTGGGGTTGGAGATAAAAGAAAAATTCACTATTTATTATTTTGGTCTATGATTTATTATTTTGGTCTATGAATTGAATATGTTGTAAGCCATTTTTCATTAAAAAACTAATGATTATAAATCAATTCTCATTAGAAAAATAGAGTTATAATGGAGAATTAAAATTGCATATAATGTTAAATATCTAAATATTATATCATGAATATTATAAATGATAAAATTAAACTACTGAATCTCTAAATATTATTATAATATTATTGAATCTCTGAACATTATAATATTATAAATGGTGTAACTCTCAAACAAGACGATTTTAATTCAAAATATCTTTATTATCTTGAATTTTTTTTGTTCAGTCATTAAACTCTTGAATTACTTTCAAAATCAACTAGAAAAATCCAATTCCTAAATTTAAATAAAATTTATAAAATACTTTAAATCGTTCAAATAAAGTATAATACATAACTCTAATCATGATTTTAATTCAAAATATTTTTTTTTTCAAAGTCACTAAACTCTTAAATTACTTTGAAATTTTATCAACAAGAAAAATCCAATTCCTAAATTTAGATAAAATTCATAAAATATGGTAAATCATTCAAATAATGTATAATACGTAACCATAATCATTAAATGCAGCGAAAAAAATAAAAAAAAGCACGGGTGTAAGAAGAGATCATTTTCTTAGACAAATCCTGAAAAGATTGTCCAAATATAGATAATAACACTTGACCCTAATCATCAAACGAAGCCAAAACAAGACTCATAGAGCTGCTTCAGCTCTAAAACGAGGGCTACTAAAGTGTCATGACATGGTTTTTAGATCTTCAAAATAATGCAACTGAGAAAACTTTACTTCTGTTCCTTTTGCAGCCAAGCATCCGGACGTTGTTCCCCTTTGCATACACTCTCTCCCCACTTTCTTGCCGGATTCCCGAAGTTTAAATTCTCCTCATTCAACAAAAATACCACGGCACTCGTTTATCCAAACTTTGAAAGTAATGCACAAAGTTGTGCGAGTAAGATGCTCTATCCAAGTCTCCTTTAGAATATTTGTCAGGTCGTCTAAAAGAAGAATGTCACCAGGCAAACTTATAGTTTCTGTTATTGCAGGTTGCTTTATCTTGTATACTTGTTGCTCAGACTTTGTTTTGTCTTACCTATCATTAGTTTGCTCAAGCTTCAGAAGCTCAAGCTTCAGAAAAATAATAGTAGTATTAATATAGGAATTCACAATTGGAAAAATCTAAAGAGGATATTAACTATTCTAAATCCATCTTAATCCCAAATTTATTAAAAATCTAAAAAGGATATTAACTATCCTAAATCCATCTTAATTCCAAATTTATTAAGCACCAAGAAAAATCAAATCTTTCAAAGATACAAACCTCCTAGAGTGCAATTTGGATAATTTGCAGCTTGAAACATTTGATTCCTAACGATACTTGATAGATCTAAAATTAAAATGACTCTAAGATGGTTAGTATCCTCTTTAGATTATTGACAAATGTAAGTTCTTATATTAATATCACCATTATTATTTTGGAGGTAGCCAGAAGAGAATTAACGATAAATATAACAAAACAATGTCTGAGCAACGAGTACAAGACAAGGAAACCTGAAATAGCAGAAACACAAGTTTGCAAGGTGACATTCTTGTTTCAGAGAACCTGACAAATGTTCTAAAGGGGACATGAATATGTTACTCCCACATAGAGAAGCGAATTTTGTGCATTGCTTCCAAACTTGTTGGAACAAGATAAAGAGTGTTGTGAAATCTCTGTTGAATGGGGAGACTTTAAACTTTGGTAACCCGATGATGAAAAGGGAGAGAATGTATGGAAAGAGAAGCAACGTGCGTATGCTTTGCTGCAAAAAAAGGGCAGGAGTTGAAGCTTTGTCAGTCACAATATTTCAAAGATCTGAAAGCATATCATGACACTTTCATAGCCAGCATTGAAAAGCTGATGCAGCTCTATGAGTCTTGTAATGGCGACTGAGAAGAGCTCGAGCAACGGAGGGCGAAGGAGTTGAGGAATCAAAGAGAGCGTAGAGAGTAAGGATGCCGCGTAGAAGACACGGATTTCTTCTGTTTGAACGATTTTCGTTTAATGGAATGTTTACGCAAAGGTAAAGTTCCAACTTCAACTCAAAAACTTGTAATCACATATTCTTCACAAGTGCAGAAAAGCAAATCATGTCGAAAAGTTCAACTCAAAATACTTGAAATCACATCTTACTCACCAGTACAGAGAAACATGAATCATGTTGACTCAACACTCACACGTACAGAGAAGCGTGAATCAGGGTAAGCACCGAGAATCATGAAACAAGTTGACTGGATTGAGCACTAAAGTTCAGACTCCCATATACGACAATACTTTTTCATCTCGGTCCTTATAATCTGTTCTGAGAGACCATGACATCCCTCTCTCATCTCTATCTTTATTCCATGACATCCCTTTCTCGTCTCGATCTTTATTTCTCTGAATCCCATTTTCAGAGATAATTGAAGCTCGAATCATGTTGATATCAAACCAAAATTTTCACAGATAATTTAACAAAGGAATCAAATAATGTTGATTAGCACCAATGTCCAAAGTCGTCGCTTCGAACACTTGAAATCACTTATTTTCTATAATCAAATTCCACTAAAATATAAAGTTCCTTTGTAATAATGGTGTAAGAGACCATAGCATCCTTTTCTCTTAATTACTTTTTTCTGGTGGCATCCATTTTCTCTTAAATTTGCACCATTTAATCAGACTTACTTGACTTCAACGCATCCATTTTCTCTTAAATTGGCACCATCTAATCAGACTTACTTGACTTCAACCTAGTTTCAAGCAATCAAACTCGAGCTCATTCTTATTCAAATCAATCAAACTTTCTGCTAGACCGCAAGCCAATCTATGAATATGTGCGCATACAGAAATATGCAAATTACTTAATGGTAACATTTCCTCATCAAAAACAGAACTATATAGTTTGAGTTTATATATTTTGTCCATAAAGACACATCACACGTTTATTAAGGTTGGGTTCACTTCTCTTTCTCATTGATTGTCCATTTTCCTATAGTTTAAATATTGAGTGCCATAACCTTGTCCATAAGAAGATACATTGCAATAATGGCTCTTGTAAATAAGGAACTATAATTTATCAAAACCCAATTCATCACGGTTTCAATATGAATAGGAACAAAACTGAATTTCCAAAGAACTCGATAAATTTTCCATCCAACACCTGCAATTATCAATGCTTGGTGACATGTTAAAACCTCTGGTTGCACTGACTCACATGCGGTTATTCATGGAGATAAAAAAACTAGGCTACGAGATTTAATGAATGGTATGCTATAAGAACACTCCCCTGTCCTAATAAAAAGTACTTTATTTTCTTTCTATGTATGTGAGATTTTACCATATAAAACCCTAATATGTACCTCGAGGTTGAGAACAGCAAATCAAACCTAGGCGTTGATGGAGATTCAATGCACCATTAAATTGGCTGACAACCATGTAATAAACTAAAGCGTTTTGGTTCAACAAGGCAGGACAAATAACCGTCAGTTCTTCTTAAGCATCAAATTCACAATTTCTGGTTCTTGCACTGCCTGCACTTTTGCATTTTCTGTAGTAGTAGCTCCATTCATTTAGCCCAGTACTCCATCTGAGATTCAATGATTTATCAGCTATCCTAGGCAATAAGAGGCAATGCTTCAAATTTATATTTTATTTGCTTTTACGCTTCTTTATGACAACTACTTTCCTACATAAACCAAAACTAAAAAATAATTCAAATAAAGGCAATAAAACTTTTTAGCTAGAAATATGCCTACTTAACTCGCTCTTTGTCCACTAAAATCTTTGATGCATGCACATTAAAGCAATATTTCTTCAATTTTCTTGCTTACAATCAATGTATTATTTCCAATATAGTTGAAAAAGATATCTAAGGCAAAATTGCATTCCAACTTCAAGTTGCGTAAAATTGAGACTCTTTGCAAGTTGAGACTTTTTGCAAATTTATATTGGCTACCCAAACTAACAAACTACAAGCATGAGATCAGCACCTAAGTTTCCCTGCCATCTCCAAACACTCTGTCAAATTGTTTAACAAAACAATTCAAACTGCCTTCACTAGAATCAAAACTGTGTACCCTGACTGTAGGCAAACTCAATCCTGCAAGATGCCAAGAATGTCATCGTCTCGATACAAGTGGTACCTGAAACCAGATCCAAAGATTAAAACAAATTCAAAATTTATAACTTCAAAGGGAATGATTAAATTAGGAAACTAGAAGAGATAAGTACTAAACATAAAGATGTTTGAATTCACATATTTTAAGTCAAGGTGCCATATCCAATAAGTTGCTAAAATCTTAGTTAAACATCATTAAGCAAACTACAACTTATTAAGATTATTACCATCTCAAGTATCACAGAAAATCCTAAATGCCAATACAAACAAGACAACAATAGGCACTGTCCTTTATCCAATGCAGTGTCTAACAGTGTTCTGTCTTCAACATTTAGTAAAATGTATACCGTTTTTTTGACTCGCACATGTATCCACTTTTGTCCACTTTTGCGTGTCGTCATGCAGGCAACTGCCCAGAGTTTTAAAATATTTCTGATATTTCTCTTGTATAAATATTTCACGTGTATATGCATTTAACTTGCGAGTACATATATTTGTGTGTTTGTGTGTGCAGTTCCTACCTACACAGTTTTGTCGACAACAATTCATCATATAGAAAAGGAGATAGTGCAACCTGCTCTGGATGCATAATATATCAGAACAGAGCATTCCCATATAGCAGAATAATGCATCTGCTAGAAGTGTATCCAGCACAGCATTGATAGTCTTCTCCCGTCATATGAGCCACACCACACGTCAATGTGGTCTTAAAACAGAGTGGTCTATGAGATATAGCCATCAAACAAAGTAGTCTATGAGATATAACCATTAAAACTATATACTTACTCTTTTTCTGCAAGTTTTACTTCTGTGCCACCATATTCAGGAAGAAGAACATGGTCACCCTCCTTAACACTAACAGGAATAGTGTTTCCATCCTTGCCACGAGAACCAGCTCCAACTGCTATAACCTTTCCCGAGTTCAACTGGAAGCCATAACACATAACATTAAAAACTACAAAACAAGATTTTATTCAGGCGTATTAACAGAAATCCGATATTAACAGTAACATGCAACTCTCGAAAGATGACCTGAGAACCCCATAGCCAATACCCCAAAAATGTAACATGAAATATCTTCTTCGAGTGTGGCTGACAGACAGTAAGCAAAATCCCGAATGCTTAATAGGGCAGAACCTGACAGCCACTGAGATTAAAAGATTGATAATGTGCTCACACACACACACACACACAAGCATGCAATATGCACAAAGGCCCAGGGCTTGTACTGCTAATGAAGGGCATGTTGTGCTACTGTGAATCCATCACAGATAGATATATTGAACTACATTCTCAAGTGAAATGCCCTTTCAGTAGGTCACCATGAAAAGTAGCCCCTTGTAGATTTTTCACTTTTGCCCTTTCAGTAGGTCTCACCCATGCTTCTGGGTGAGACATACACACTATGTCTGTAATCAAACATACAAACCCATATTTTGTGTGCAATGTGCGCACACACAACTCGTTTACATAGTCTCTATTAAAAAGACCTGTGCTTCTACTACAAATACATGTATATCTACTACCTGCGCACCCAAAAATAATATACATCTACTACACATATACACTATATATATAATCAGTAACAAAGACCTTTGTTTCTGTGTGCATACAGACTGTGTATATAGCCAATAGACACCTGTGTTTCTGTGTGCCCTGCGGACATATACACACTGTATATATAGTCAGAAATAGAGACCTATGTTTCTGTGTGGACAACAGAGACAAAAGTAATGTACATCTAATCTGCAATAGAAACCTATGTTTCTATGTACACGACACACAATATCTAATCAACAATAGGAACCTATGTTTCTATGTACAAGACAAACAATATCTAATCAACAATAGAAACCTATGTCTGTGTGCATCTCTCTCGCACACACGGAGTATATATAATCAATAATAGATACCCATGTGGTGCACTACACATAAACACTGTACAGCTAATAGTAATAAATAAATATAGACGCATGTTTATGTGTTCATTACACACACAGTATATCTAATCAATATTATAGACCTACGTTTCTGTGTGCATTACACCCACACATACTATATATCCAATCAGAAATTAAAAAAACTACATTTCTGAGTACAACACATACTGTTTATCCAATCAGTAATAGAGATCTACATTTCTGTGTATAACACATACTGTATATCTGATCAGTAAAAGAGATTCACATTTATGTGTACAACACACTGTAAATCCAGCAATAATATAGACCTATATTGCTGTGTGCATTAAACACACTGTATATCTAATCAGTAATACAGAACTATTTATGTGTGCATTGCACCCATACATTGTATATCTAACAATCATATACAGTGTACCTACCGATTTAAAATAAAAACAAAAGAGGAGGGCTCTGTTCTTTCATCCTGTGATTTGTTTTTCATTTTATTTTTTTGAAGAGTTATACAAAGATGTCTCCCCTACTTGGGCTGTGGAGCATCCGGGTTCTCTTGTTGCTGTCAGTAACAGAGACCTATGTTCTGTGTATACTTCAGCACTATAGGCACCACCTGCATATAGACAGTGTATACGCACCGTGTACATGCTCGCTTAGGCGTATGCATATATGTTGGGTGGACTAGACGCAAAGAGAACTTCGTCTTAGGGTTGTGGGTGCCACAGTAAGGCCACCTAAATTGAGAAATCAGCCCAACGTATATCTGTAAACCAAACAACTTGTAGCACAAACGCCTGTGTGTGAGTGTCCATGTTTTATATTCACACCGATATCCTGAATTCATTTTTCAGGTGGGTTGGTCTCAGACTTCAGTGCAACACAAAAACCCTACTTCGTAATGAAACTAAAAAGAAAAAACCAAGGGCAGCTTGGATTATCAATAGGATTAACAGAACACGACTGACCTCAATACTCGGCTCTGCTATTGAAAATCATGCAAATTCAATGGCCGGATCCAGATTGGAGCCACAAAGAAATTAATACACACGGCAAGAGCTAAGATCTAAGAGAGAATACGCATAAACACAAATATTTCAAGAAGATGCTTTCATAAATAAATGTATCCATACCTTGCTAGTGCTTTCGGGCAGCAAAATGCCTCCGGCGGTCTTGGTTGGAGCAACAACTTTCTCTATCAAAACCCTGTTAAACAATGGGATAAACTTCTTCGCCATTGTCTTAATACTGTAAGGGCATAAACCCTAATATCCAGTGGCCTTCAATAGAAACCCTGCGATTGCAAAATCCTGCTGCCTCCAATATATACAACTCCAGATCTATCTGTTGTTCCTTCCAAGAGCTTTCCTAAAACCCTTGGCAATTGCATTGGAGGCTTCTCGAAGGGTTTAGAGTATTTTACTAATGGCATACGGTATTTCTATACGTGTATTTTTTCATACGCACGTGAGTGTTGGTCTACGGTGTGTATGGGGAAAATGAAATTTAGGGCAAACAACAATACCATGAGAGGGTAAAAGAAAAGTCGGTGGGTGTTTCACTATGGAAGCGTCTAGAGCATTATTTGGGGATATTAACCTTACATTGCCTTGATGGCGGTCTCCTATTTCAATCCTGATTTAGAAATTGGTGGCCATACATTATAGAATCCAATTTTTATATATTGTTTTATAAAAATAAAAATAAACTATAATTAATATTAGTAATTAAAAAAGTTAGAAATAAAGAGAAACATTTTAGAATCTAACTTATATATTAGTTTACAAATTTTTAGAAATTACAATTAATATAAATACATGCATTTGTTTTTTCAAGAATATGTGTTTGTATTATGTAATGAAGAATGAGCAATTTAAAAAATGTTTTATTTATTTTAATTGTGTTTCGCATACCTATAAAATCTTTTCAAGAATATGTGTTTGTATTATGTAATGAAGAATGAGCAATTTAAAAAATGTTTTATTTATTTTAATTGTGTTTCAAATACCTATAAAATCTTTTCAAGAATATGTGTTTGTATTAAAGAATGAGCAATTTAAAAAATGTTTTATTTATTTTAATTGTGTTTCAAATATCTATAAAATCATATTATGGCATTGAGATATATGTGATTTATGAATTCCTTGTAGTAGAGACTTTTTAGTGCAAAGCTTCTGTTTCATTCAAGTCAATTGGTAGTTGAATCAAGTCATCCAAATAATATTACATGAATATAGTGCGAGAGAAATTTCTATATAGTTTATTAAGGTATATCTTAAATTATCGTTTCATTGGAACCAGGTTTGAGGTGACAGTTACATTGCAATTTTGAATAGAAATCCTTATGTTTTCATTCAGGTCTTACATGCCTTGAGTTGTGTAGACTAGAATCTGCAAATTTGCTAGGAGTCTCCAGCTCAGGTGATTGCAATTATGCATAATCGGGATTGTGTTTCCGAAGAAGAAACATATGGTGCCATGGACATCACATTCTTTGTCAAACTAGTGAAGAGAATGGACATAAAGGATGCTCGGTACCCCTTGAAGCTGCATTGATATAATTTTAAGAGATTTGATCCAATGCATAGTGCCACTACCTGATGCTTTTTAGCTCCCGATGTGTTCTTGAAGGTTGCAAGAACAAAGAAGTGGATGGAAGGTTTCCATAAGCACTAAAATAGGGTTTCTACTGAGGTCAAAAGGTGGTGACAAAGCTTTTCTAGGTGGCAAGGAACATGGTTTTAGATGTTGATTTGGAGAAGGAGGATCTAGACTATATGACCTACTGGAGAGCCAGATGATATGGTCCGGCCTAGCGTTGTGCCCACCTAGAGCCTTGTTAGACCCATGGTCTTAACGCCACCTAAGATCGAGACCTTTGGAGGAGGAAATGGTGGACATCATCAATGAACTAAATCAAGTTTTATCAGGTCGTCGTATTTCGATCGATGATCAATCACGAGAAGGGGTGATGGAACGGGTTGGATCAACTCTTGAGAGCTATCACCAAGATGGTTATACTCCTAAGAAGATTGCATTAGAGGAAATTTGCTCCAAAAATGGG
The DNA here is from genome assembly GCA_000966675.3 of Picea glauca. Taxonomy (NCBI): domain Eukaryota; kingdom Viridiplantae; phylum Streptophyta; class Pinopsida; order Pinales; family Pinaceae; genus Picea; species Picea glauca. The sequence continues at coordinate 82,964 of JZKD02S0502408.1, read as the reverse complement.
CCTTATAAGAAAAAATGTGTTTGTTGAATTGAAAATTCAATTACCAATGGAATTTCAAAGAATTGAATCAACCATGATACTTGAGTTGAACATATAAAAGTCAAGGATGATTATGTGTTATGTTTTTATTTGACAATATTTAACCATATGTACACCTCAATTTAGTTAAGATCTCGGAATATGTTCAATATCTTTGAAATACTCAATATGAAATATTTTGTATTATTAGTACTTTTGTATTATGGTATCTATTATCATTTATTAATTATATTTCCATTATTATTAATATCAATAATATTGTAATGTTGAGAGATTTGATCCAATGCACAGTGCCACTACCTGATGCTTTTTAGCTCCCCATGTGTTCTTGAAGATTGCAAGACCAAAGAAGTGGATGGAAGGTTTCCATAAGCACTAAAATAGGGTTTCTATTGAGGACAAAAGGTGGTGACAAAGCTTTTCTAGGTGGCAAGGAACATGATTTTGGATGTTGATTTGGAGGAAGAGGCTCTATACTATTTGAATGACCTACTGGAGGGCCAGACGATATGGTCTAGCCTATCGTGTGCCCACCTAGAGCCTTGTTAGACCCATGGTCTTAACGCCACCTAGGATCAAGACCTTTGGAGGAGGAAATGGTGGACATCATCAATGAACTAGCTCAAGCTTTATTAGGTCATTGTATTTCGATTGTTGATCAATCACAGGAAGGGGTGATGGAATGGGTTGGATCAACTCTTGAGAGCTATCACCAAGATGGTTATATTCATGAGAAGATTGCATTAGAGGAAATTTGCTCCAAAAATGGGCCTTTTAAGAAAAAATGTGTTTATTAAATTGAAAATTCAATTACCAATAAAATTTCAAAGAATTGAGTCAACCATAATACCTGAGTTTTTGCAAACTTAGCAAATTCATGGATGCTAACCGACCAACCCATTTCAGTTTGCCCATTTCTTTGAATAATTTATTCTTTCGTTTCTAATTCCCACGGGAACCTTCAATTGATACAACAAAATCATCAGCCACCTCTTCCATTGATGGCAAAACCAGATAACCTTCACTCATTTCCACAATGTTCATTTCTAATAAATCAGTGCGATTTGTTGAACTATCCGCTCAACTCGCAAGACTAGAGGAAATCGTAATACATATTCAATGGCCATGTGGGCATCTCCTACAATAAGCAGAACACCCAGACACAAATTCAATGAAATCCCAAGCAATAAGGAATACAGGTCATTCAAAATCTCATATTAGAACATATTTCAATCAATCACAATCAATCAAAAGAAAATTAAAAAATGGTGGATAAATAAATAATTCAAAATGGGCACGAGACTAGTTTCAACCAAACACATTGAATGTCTGAGGG
>JZKD02S0502408.1:71298-81539 GCA_000966675.3 Picea glauca | reverse complement strand
AACCCATTTCAGTTTGCCCATTTCTTTGAATAATTTATTCTTTTGTTTCTGATTCCCACGGGAACCTCCAATTGATACAACGAAATCATCAGCCACCTCTTCCATTGATGGCAAAACCAGATAACCTTCACTCATTTCCACAATGTTCATTTCTAATAAATCAGTGCGATTTGTTGAACTATCCACTCAACTCGCAAGACTGGAGGAAATCCTAATACATATTCAATGGCCATGTGGGCATCTCCTACAATAAGCAGAACACCCAGACACAAATTCAATGAAATCCCAAGCAATAAGGAATACAGGCCATTCAAAATCTCATATCAAAACATATTTCAATCAATCACAATCAATCAAAAGAAAATTAAAAAATGGTGGATAAATAAATAATTCAAAATGGGCACGAGACTAGTTTCAACCAAACACATTGAATGTCTGAGGGGACGTCCAAATTGGACAGGTGGAACAATGGGGAAACATCCCATCTAACTCCATTTCGTACAATGAATAACCTACGCCCATGTGATAGCATTATTATCTTGTAAGTTTTTAGTTTCTAATTTCTCGTTGATATAGGATTTGACCAGAACATCGACCTCATCAATTGTCGACACATAACCGTACACAATCTCCCTTGGAGTGGTACTTCGCGGGATCCACTGGAGTCTTGCTGGAATAAGCCATATGATCCTTCTACAAGGTTAAAATTGGATAGAAACGAGGCACGCAGATCTTCAAAAAAAAAGTGACCTCTCTCAGCAGACATATTTACTTTGGTTCACTCCAGGCATGGAATTTGATGGGCAAATTGCCCGTCATGGACCAATTTGCTCATTAACTACTATTAAAAATTGTGCGTATCTGTCAACCTCCTTCCTTAAAATGGGTAGAATGAGCATTGGAGTAATTGAAACAGTCAAATTTGATGGACTTCCCCCATTTGAAATTCGCTCACACGGGTGTCGACCTAGAGAGTTAGGGTTTCACAATGCGTGCTAAGAAAAAAGAATGCATCATTGGAGTTGAGATTTAAACCAACTAGGATCTGCTCGGATTTGTTGTTCCACACACCCCCATCACCTGGATTTGTTGTTTCAATATGCCTCTAATACAATAAGTTGGTATACACTCTTCAAAATTGACAGTCGAATTCAATACGCCTCGAACACAATATGTTGTGTGATGCGTTGCATTTTAATTTGATGTCAAATACAGAGGAATTACAATGTCGATTAAGGACAATTGTTAAAGTTAGACAGTGTAGTTATGAGGAGGATATGTGGTCTCTGTGAGCATTGAGGCCTTCACTCGAGCGGGCACCACCCAAGAAGACGCACTAGAGAGATCATATATGGCTGCCAAAGCTGAGCCTTTAGAAGGTAGAATAGTATTGGGTGAAAGCTTCTTCACACACAACATTGACTCATATGCAACTTGTACACTATTATTCTTCAAATAAGTGGGGTTCTCATTCAACTCTATGCCTCCTTGGTAGCCTGACTGTTACACATCAAAATTACTCACTTCAATAGTGTCGCAAGTGTCGTCATTACAAGTGTCGCATCTTGACCACAAGTGTCGCAAGCATCATACTTCCATCTTTCCTATGTCATGTCTCTAACAACATCACAGGGACACTTAAGACACCCTCAAAGACTAGTTTTAGGAAGAGAAATCATTTGATGAAGAGTACAAATCATTTGCCATGAAGAAAACCACTACAAAATGGATTTTGGAGGGCAATGCTCCCCTACCCACTGTCAGGGAATGTCAGCGCTCCCTGGCCTTCTTTGGGGGAGCATTGCAACGCTATGTGCACCATTTTGGGGGAGCACTGGCCTTTTTCAGCAAATATTGGGTTGTTGAGGAAAATCAGGGGAAAATCCCCTTCATCTCTGAAGTTGGTTGGATTTGGATCTGAGGTCAAGGCTCGATCTTAGGGAGGATCCATAACTGAAGGAGAAACATCCTCAACCTATTCCAAGGATCTCTAAGGTGGTTAGGCCTCTCCAATCTTGTATAAGGAGGCCTTTTCATGGTAAAATCATATGGAGAAATAGGAAGGCATCAAACTTATTATCTCATAAGAAAGATATCAGTGAAGTTATAGGCATTTTGTTGGTGGATCATTTGAGTAAAGGGTCTGGACAAAGAGAGCCTGGTGAAGCTACTGCATCTACATCTATGGTTGTAAGCACTTTGCTTTGTTTTCATTAATATAAATATGTGCTTGGCATGTTTCCTTTAAGTTTTTGTATGTTTCATGAACTTGTTTCTTTTGATAGATCTATTATGAAGCTAATCATGGTGGAGTAGGAAGTATGTCTCGTTGTTGTTGCTCATTGTATTGTAGGACCTTCTGAAGAACTTGGAGATCAAGATCAGCCTGGATCGAGCAAGGACAAACATCGGTAAAGGTATTTACCCTTATTTCTTCTTCTTCTTTGAATATTTTAGCTTCATGAAAAGGAATGTTAGTGTCCACATTAGCACTTTTTTGCCTTGGTCATAGGGGTCTAGTATCCAAGAGGAAATCCACTTGTCCGCAAGGGGATTTTTCTGTAACAGAAATTGGCGACTCCATTGGGGAGGAACTTTGATTTTTGATTCCTTTCCTAGGTCTTGTTTTGGCCTTCGCTCATTTTTTGACCTTCTCCATACTGGGTCTCTGATTCTTAGGTGTGTTGATTGTCTTTTTACTTCATCCCATACACTTTAGATTTCTGAATTTGCTTGAAATTTTGCATTTTGGGGCATTTTTTTGAAGTTTGAGAGGCTGGCGCTCCCTTGCCTCTGCTACCATAGCACTAGAGCTCCCTGGAAATCTTCCACAGAGCGTTGCAACACTCTAGTGCCCTTGACACCAGAGCGCTGCCCTTTTTTCTGAGGAAAATCATGTTGTGAATTGGTCTTTGAGTCCATTTTTTTGTTGTTTGCATATGCTCAAAGTTCTTACAACCTCAATGTATCCTTGATTTGTCATTCAACACCTTGATTTCTGAGAATTGATTGTACTTTTGTTTGGATCTTTTGACATTTTTCTTCTTTACTTTGAGTCACTCTTCTTCTTTCGAGATTTAGGGTCGATTTACCGCTTTCTCCTTTATCTTATGGTATGAAATTTGTTGTAAAGGAATTCAAGGATCTATGCACTGTTCCATTTGATATTTGAGGTCATTTTCCCAAGAAATTCCTCGTTGTTCATCATCCATTATCCTTCTCCTACCTTCACTTGAAATTTCACCAATTTTCATGCATTCTGGGTGAGTTTTTGCATGGTTTTTGGCTTTTTTTCTGAGTTTCTGGGAGGACCAACGCCCCCCTGTAGGCCATACCAGAGCGCCAATGCTCCCCTACAGTGTCTTAGGGAGTGTTGCAACACTCTGTGCACCCTTCTGGGGGAGCGCTAGTTTCTTTTTTGAGAGTTTTTGCCTTCTTTTGCTCAGTCTTTTGCAACCTGTTTTGCAGAGCTCTTTACCCAAAGTATGTGGTTGGTTTGTGAAGTTGTGTGGATTGGTTTTTAATGGTTTTTGAAGTTTTTCACTCTCTATTGTCTTGCTTGGAGTTTGAAACCTTTTTCAGAAATGTGAAACTTCCTTTTCTAGCTGCTTTTTTGACAGGACAGTTTTGAGTGATTTCTCTTTCTCCCTATCATTTCTTGGATTATTCCCTACATTTTATTGTATTCCTTGAATGCTTGATTGGTTGTAGAATCCTTGATGGTGTTCTTGCTTGTTAGAACAAGTTTCTACTTGTTTTCTTTCATACCTCATTGCCTTGAGTGCATGCTTTGTTTGTAGCCCTTTTGCTTCTTGTCTTTTGCATCTGCATAGGACTCTTTCTCATGATTGAAAGTAGTGGAGCATTAAAGGATTTGTATTTACTTTCTGTATACATCATAATCAAACAAAGAAGATACTTGCATTTTTTTCTTTTGGGTAGTGAAACTAGCTTGCATTTGAAGTAGCAGAATTGCATGGTTTTTGGCTTTTTTGGGACATTGTGCATCTGTAATGATGAATGTTTTCTCCTTCTTGTAGCATATCTTTCATCGAAATGTTAAGATTTCATATTCATCTCTTTTCATAACTTTTGAGTCGGTCAAAACCACCATATTGTCCACGCCATTTTCCTTTTGAGTAACAACAACCTTAAAAATAAAGCGCTAAACTAAAAATTGATTAGACATTTTTATATTTTCTGGTAGCAAACCTACATTGGATTAGTTGTAGGGCTTTGGAATAGGTGTGAAAGATAACTTTCCAAAGCTGCAAACAACATAGGATCTTGTGTTAGGGAGTGGTGAAATCCAATTGCTACATTTTGTCCTAGGAAGTCCATTCTCACACAAGGGTTAGACCTAAGGTCACATTAAGACTGGCAGAGTTACTCACCCTGCTTTGTTGGTCTTGGTGTAGATATTGTGCGTATTATGGGGGTTGCTTGAAGGTATACCCACAATGATGAGTGGAAGCCTTTCAAGTTGATTTCGGGCTAGATACCTTGCCCTTGCGCGTGGATTGGACTGTCAATTGTTTCCCCAGGCATCATTGTTGTACTTGGTAACCTTATTGGCCTATCTCTTTAGTGTCTTTACACAAGGTGACTTTGGAGGAGAAAGTTTTCACGGTACCTGGAATCGACGTTGGCTAGACGCACTCAAGCTCCTTGGAGGGTATACCTGCGATTATGTGTGGGAGCTTGCACCAGGGTGTAAGTCTATTAAGTAGGTCGTCAACGTAAATTTTCCACCCGCTCTATCTCAGCGCCTCTTACTTTGTTCCCAGGACATTGGATTTCATCACCAACTGGTATGCTCATTGTGAGAAGGTTTTGTTTGCTTGCTAGATTTTTAGCGTCTGTTATTTGTTCTCCCTAGCAGAATCTAGGTTGGATCTTTATTTTTATGGCGTCAGTTCCCGGAATGACCAATGAAGGAACCCCTTTACCAGGGGAAACCTTTGTTTTTCCTTCTTACGAGAACGTTGGTCCTCCTTACATCACTACTTTGAGGCTTCTAGATCTCACAATTGGGTTACCGGTATGGTTGTTTTCCACTCCGGTAATCTCGAATGCAGCAAGTGCTTCATATGTAAGCACACCACCCACACATCAACCTCATGTCGACTTTTCGCCTTCTTCATCTATTAAGTCTCCTTCCCTTTCTCCTTCTTCGCCTAGTGAAAGCTCTAAAGCAAGTAGTCAGGTTCATAATAAGAAGAAGAAATGAAAAGAGAAGAAGAAGAAGAATCAGAAAGGGACCAAGCCTCCAACTACATCAGATGTTGGATCCAAGCAACCAACTACTGTTAATGGTACTGGGAGTGTTGATGAGGTCGATAAGATTAAAACAAAGAATTTGAAACCCAAATTCCCTTGCAGTCTTTGTAAGGGTCATTTTCAGAGGGATTGCCCTGGTATTCCCAAGGTCTTATAAGTGTGGTCCTCCACGTCATCGACCCCTGCTGGTCATGTCGGTGATGCCTTGTCAACCCGTGACGTTAAGGTTGGTAAGAAGAAGACAAATGTCAAGTTTCCTTGTATGTTATGCGAAGGTGATCATTACTCTCACCTTTATCCTCGTATGGACAAGGATTATTCTCTTTTGGCAAAGCTTCAACTCCCAACTGGTTATTGTAATATTTCCCCCAACCCATCATTAGTTGATGGAATGGTCAATCTGGTTCCATCCCCAGTCAGTCTGGTTGATCATGTCGTCAATCTAGTTGCATCCTCAGTTGAACCACTAACCAAAGTAGTTGATCCAGTTCCATCATCGATCAACCCCACTTTTCATCTGAAAAGTGAAACCCAAGTGACTGATCAAGTCCTGTCATTGGTCAGTCCCACCCTTCATCTGAAGAGTGCCAAAGTGGTCGAATTGGTTCCACCATCAGTCAATCCCACTACTCCATTGAGGAGTGCCAAAGTGGTTGTTTCGAATAGATCATCAGTCAATCCCACTCCTCCTCTGAAGAGTGCCAAAGTGGTTGATCCGGTTCCGCCATCGGTCGATCCCACTCCTCCATTGAGGAGTGTCAAAGTGGTTGCTTCGGTTAGATCATCGGTCAATCCCACTCCTCCTTTGAAGAGTGCCAAAGTGGTCGATCCGGTTCCACCATTGGTCGATCCTACTCTCCCTCTAGAGAGTAAACCCGATTTTGCCCACGTTTTTCTCATTGATACAAAATCTATCGTGTTGGGGGGCATTCCTCCTTCTCCCGTGAAACCCCCTCCAAGTAATGAGGCCATCCTTTTTTATTAGGGTGTGCTAATTGGACCTCGTCTTCCCTCTCACATTCATTTCAATATTATAATACAGGTTTGTGGTCGGGTCGTTCCTCAGACACTGATAGACGAAGGTTCATCTGTTAGTATTTTGTCCTCTATTGCTTGACAAGCTTTGGGTTATCCTCAGCTTGTGCCAGTTACCCAGACTCTGTTTTATTTTAACAGAAGAAACAGACACCCTTTAGGGATCCTTCCTCAGTTTCCCGTAACTTTGGGAGGGAAAATTGTCTTTATTGATGTTATGGTAGTCCAGGACCCCTTGGATTTCGATTTACTCCTTGGGCACGATTATGTATATGCAATGAAATCTATTGTGTCCACTCTTTTTTGTGTGATATATTTCACGCACGATGGAAGAATTGTGGCTATTGATCAACTTTCATGTGTTGGTCCTGACTTGATTACCAACCCAATGACCTCCCTAAACGGTTCTTATATGCAGTCGGTATCACCCCTGCCACATGTCGATTATGTGGTGTTGTCTCCCATGACTTCAACTTCCGATAATTAGATCTAGTAGTTGACATGGTGATCTCTTCGGTAGGGCTATTGGAGCCTGATCTCCTTACCCCTGACGAGACCCTCAACATGTGTTCCTTCTGGAGCATTGTTCTTCCATCCAATGAAGATCTCTTGGAAGACATGACCAAGTTTTATCCCTTGACATGTTTTCCTTCCAGAGCATTATCCTCTTGGAAGCCATGATCAAGAAGAGTCCATGAGCATGGTTTATCTTCTCTATGGCAAGCTCATTAAAAAATGAAACAGAAGCTATGACCATAGTTTCTCTTCTCTATGGCAAGCTTGTTAAAAAATGAAACAGAGGCCTTGAGCATAGTTTTTCTCTCTATGGAAAGCTCGTTAAACAATGAAACAAAAATCTTGGGATTGAACTCGGAGCCTTGAGCATATTTCTTTTCCTATGTCAAGCTCGTGAAAAAATGAAACAGTCACCTCTTCTGTCAGATCGAGTCTTTCGCCAAATCTCGTAGATGTCGTGTTGAGTCTTTTGTTAGGTCTTGTATTTGAACCTTCTTTTCATCCACTCTAATCCTTTTTCTCCATCTAGTAGAGAAATTGGTGACAACCTCAAATTCGGTGAATGAATTGGAGCTTGGCGGGCATGTCTCCAGCCTTTTATGATCATTATGGAGTTATGCCACTAGCTTTTCAAGCTAGGGGTAAAGTACCAACCATCCATGGTATCTATACCTTTGAAAATTACGTTGGGAATTTACAAGCATGGTTTAATTTTGTTTCAAGCTTGTATAAAAATGAAACCAATACCGAGCATGCTCTTAGTTCCTTCTCACACTCGAAAAAACATGAGAACGCAACCGGGTAAACTTTTATCTCTTTTTCGGACTCGCATGGTTATACGAAAAAGGAACCCCTTGGAGTCTCCTTTAATCTCTTTTTCAAACTCTCTAAACATGAAAATATCGCCAAGTGATCTTGCTTCCTTTCCCACTCGTTAAAAGGTTTGAAAGGGCGTCTTTCGAGTGATAATTTTTCTTTTTTTCGGCCTCGCAAGACTAACATTACAAAAAAGGACAACACTGGAGTCGTCTTTAAGTCATTTTCAAACTCTCTAAATATGAAAAACCACCGATTTTACCTTCTCTGGACTCGTTAAAAAATCATACATTGAAGGGCCCATACGGGACCGAACCCTTACTTCTTCTAGTTTGTTAAATAAAGGAAGAGGGACTTACCAAAGGTGAGTTATGTCGAGCATGTGTTTTTTTTTGTTTTTTTGTTTTGACAAGAACGGATAGTGGGATTTATATTAAAAGGTGGACTAGCCACTGGTGCGTTTACAAAATGGCTTTGCTTCACTAAGTGACTGCCAGTATGATGCTTACCACTACTTCTGAATACACTAAACTTGAACCATTACCTACAGAAGCTAACATTAAACCAGCGATTATAAAATTATTTACTGCCTTGACTTCTATACAAAATGTCAAGATGTTGAAGAAGAGGGAAGCTCGCTTCAGGTAGAGCGACTGGATTATTTTTTGGGGTCTTGCTTCCACTCATTGTTTAGCTGGGACATTTTCACTTCCAGCTGACCGATTCTTTCCTCAAACTCTTTCTTTGGATTCTTGAGTTCTTGATGCAGCTTGTTCAGTTCTTCGGTAAATCTGAACTTTGTAGTGGTGATGTCTTGCTCCAACTTCTCCATCCGTCTGCCCGCTTCTGAATCCATATTCTCCAAAAAATCCAGTTGGAACTGTAACATTTTCTTTAGTTTCTCCAGCGTTGAGTCCATCTCCTTCAGCCTTTCCTCCATGCTTGGCTTGTTACTAGAGCTTGCTGCCATTTCTTGATTCGTCCCCTTCTTCGTGCACCCTTATTCTTCCAAGACGAATTCGCAGGAGAGCTATGCGTAGGAATGACTTGAACCTATGGTTGCGCTTTGGATTTAAGCTCACCTTCCTCGGCCTTCATTATTTCGTCCTGATTTACTAAATCCAAGGAGGTGTTCCTCTGTCTCCTCCCTGTCTGAATCCGCTTGCGCATGGTACCTTCCTTTGTCCCTTTCACCCAATCGCGTGGCCCTGAACTGACTGAGCCTGAGCACTTTCTCTTTCGTCCTTTTCCCCTTCTCTTCCACTTGCATATTGAGTGCGGGTTGTATCTCATGATTCATGGCAGGTCCACAGTGGACAATGTTCCATTAAGATTCAAATTTCTCGGTGCTAAGAGGGCGCCTTTGTTTGCTTCAACATCCGCTTTCTCGTTCAACTCTCTTAACACATGGTAGATCTTATATGAGCTGAAACACCCAAGAAGGAGATGGATTTTGTCCAATAGGTTGTTGAGTTTCGCGCTTTGGGTTTTAGATCGGTGGATGATGGCTCTGATTACCATTCTGGAGTCTCCCACTATGACCAGGTTCTGGACCCCATGCTTGCTGGCTTGACTCAGTCCCTGCCACAGTGCCATGGATTATGCGCTATTATTGGTTTCAATACCTAAACCCAGGGCGTAGCTTATCGTTGTTTCTGCATTGGGACTTTCAATTATCCCTCCTCCACCTGCTAGGCCTGGATTTCCTTTTGAGGCCCCATCGAAAGACACGATATAGGCCTTTCTCTCTATTTTCCATTTGTCAAAATCCTGTTTTCCTTTCCTGATTTCCCAATCCTCTTGACTTGGGGGGCTAATTGTGATCCCATTCTGACTTTGAATTTTAAACTGATCCAACCAGAGCTCTTCTATTTCTTCTAGCTTCCCACTGTAATTTGATTGGCATAAGTAAGGGGCGCTTTCTTCGAATAGAGCTTGAATTTTGGCTACCACTATGGGTATGCTCCTTTTGCTGTCTCTGAAGATTTTGTTGTTTCTTTCCATCCATAGATTCCACGGGATGAACTTTGGGAGGACTTTCCACAACGCAAAGGCATGACTTCATTTTTGTTTCTTGAATGGGTATAGGGGATCCCAGTGTTGGAGAAGACTTTTGGTGTCTTGAGGGCGGTTGATTTCAGTTTGAGTTCCAATTGCCAACCTCCAGACTTCTTTGGAGTATACGCAGTTGAGGAGGAGGTGATCTGTAGTTTCTTCAGCCTGTTGACAAAGAGGACACCTGTAGGGGCCCTCCCAGCCTTTTCTTTGGAGGCTTTCCCCTGTTTGGATGTTGTTGTGGGAAAGAGTCCAGATAAACATATCAATTTTAGGAATGGACTTGGACTACCAAATAGCTTTCCAGATGATCGGATTAGGTGAGAAATTGGGAACATTTATAGTGAGTCGATATCCATTAGCTGTGGTGTAGGGCTTGGCGTTCTTTTCCCAACCTCTCTCATCCTTCCCTTTTTTTTTGAGGGAGGCTTTCCCCTGTAGACAGAGCTTAAGGGTGCTCCAGTCCCCTTTTAAATCCGGGGGTATGTTGCCCACTCCCCACCCTTGCCACGACTTGTACCTGTCATTCCGAGTTATAT
>JZKD02S0502408.1:33731-46411 GCA_000966675.3 Picea glauca | reverse complement strand
CACTATTTTAATAAGGTAGGTATATTAGAAGTCTTTGAATATTGATCCACCCATTCGAGTAACAAATAATTCTAAAGCTTATCTCTACTAAAATTCACCAAGGTGTGACACCTATCATTCAAGATTGCATTTTCCAAAATTTGGGAGGGTGGAGGAATTTATTTTATCTTTGATCCCTTCAAAGGCATGGGCTAATCATCAAAGTGTCAAGAATTCACTTAGGAATTTATTCAAGAGTTATCGACAATCAACTAGAAGCTCAATGGTAGGTTTTATTTAAGGTAGCTTCCTCCTCCCACCTTCATTTTTTTTTCTTTGGGAAATAGTATCTAAATGAATGGTTTATAATTACCATATACATATATATTCAAAACTATGATATCAATTTAGGTGAATTAGATGTTTGTTCATTCAAATTTTATCAGTAAAACATGGACAAAGCTTTAGGCCAATTATACATTATGTAGGACCTTGTCTAGGAAATCTATTTCCCATTGAGTATTTTTAATGAATTTTGTTAGGTTGGAATTGATAATGGTCTCTCCTTTGCATGTTAGAAACCCCCTATTTTCCTAGCACTGTAACATCCGCATTATAATCCCCAGTTTGATTAATGATTATGTAGATATAATGTGTGGCTATGACCAAAGCGATGTAATATTATAATTGTATTTCTTTGTTTTATTAATAAAATGTGATGCCAACTTCTAAGGGGACATGGACAAGAGATGCGGGTTGAATTAATCCACAAGAAAGGGGAGTGTTTAGGATAATGGCCAATAGGGGTCCAAGGGGGGAATACCCATGTATATTAATTTAACCTATTTTCCTAAATTTGCTATTTGTATATGAACCTTCCCATTTTTTATTGAGTCTTCCCAAAGCCAATCATTGAATACATGTAAGAGGGTGGGTGTGAGTGGTCACATCCCAAATTTATTGGGCACATGGGAGTTGAGTACAATCAGTTTTGTGAAGAGTGTGAGTCAAGAAAGGCAAGCCAAAGAGTTGAAATTTGTATGGGTTGGGACAACAATTTTTAGTTAATCAATTTTGTGCATGGGAGGTAAGTGTAGAGAAAGAAAGAGCACTTGAAGATGATGCATCCATGGAGGGCGAATTATAGAGCATGATGGAGCATAATTGGAGAAAATTGGAGTTGGAAAAATTGAAGAGCCAGGTTGTCAGGCTTGAAGAGTGAACTCATGTGTGAGTTTCACTAAAACAAGTGTTTGTTGTTGGTTTGATGATAGTTTTACTAACAACAATTTTCCCTTCAATTCCCATCTGAGATATTCATGGCTTCATGTGCCAGAGATACCTTTATGAATGAATGGGATGCTCAAGAGTCTAAGATCAGTGAAGGGGTACATTTCTTGGGTTAGACAGGGAAAGAGGAAGAGAGTTGGTGGAAAATCGAGGTAGTTGTAGGAAAATATCAATTGGGTTGAGAGTTTTATGAGTTGTGAGTGGATTGTGAGAGACCACCCTCTTTTGTGGATTGCTAGCCTCAACTCGGGGGTGAATAGATGTTGAGGTTTGGAACAGTCAGTCTATGGCTGGGTGAACATCCGTCCGAAGAAGTTGGTTGCACGACTGTTGTGAAAAAGATAAGTGTTTGATCTTGTTGTTGTGTTAAATGATGTGTTTAAATGTTGTGCATGAACTATGTGTATTGGAAGTGATTTATATGTTATTGTAAAGAATTGTTTAGTTGCAGTTTATGTTGATTATTAGCATGTTGCAGATGCTTCTATTTTGTGTTTATAGATAGTAGCTAAATCTGTTTTAATTCGTAGTTGTAAGCTACAGTAAATCAACTAACTATAAATTAATTTAATTAGTTAGAAGAAATTGTGTTTTTTAAGAGTATTTTTTCACCGCAATGTTGCTAAGATGGGATGGGGGATGTTACATTATGGTATTAGAGCTTTTGGTTCAAACACCAGGCTTGTATGGGCCAAGATGGCTTCGAATTTGTCAAATTCGAGTTTTAATGGCCTCCTGTAGAGTTAAAGGCAGTTTGAAGAATTGACGACTAAGATCGTGTTTGATCTCATGATTGACGGTCAAGATTCATCGTGATAAATTCAATCAAGCTTAATCTCTACACAAATTATTAAGACAACTAGAAGTTACATATTCCAACACTCTCCCTTAATGAGTACTTCTCTTAATATCTATTTGGTGAGGCCTTTATTAGAGTCATCTCATCATGTTCAACTTGTATCTTCAAGTCACTAGGCTTTAGTGTGGTTCCTCATTTTACACGCTTCCCCTCATCATAAATCACTCGGGATTTTTATACTTACCCCTAATCATCACACTAAATGGTTTCACTTCACACAAAAATGGTTTCGAATGACCACAAATGGTTTATGTTGACCATAAATCTTTCACGCAAATGGTTTTGGTTGATCACGAACCTCATGATGAGGAAAGTGATTTACAATGCACACTCTCTCTTGGGATTTTTTCACTATGAACTTCATCATCGAAAAATGAGAAGTATTTTCTCTAGAAGAACGTTTCTACAAAATAGGTAAAATCCTTATGTTCTAAAATTTTTATAGTGGATTGCATGTTTCAAATAAAAGAAGGATATCACTCCTTATACTAAAAGAGCTCTCAAAACTTGGACCATTATCCATGGTACGAGAGTCCTAAATATTGTTCTTTGTACAAGAACAAAGTAGAAATATTATTCTTGAAAGAGAGATACAAATCTCAAAATAAAGATGGACGAAAAGCAAACATCTTCTCCGCCTTCAGCAATTTAAAGGGAGACAAACAATTTCTCCAGTTGATATGTTTAGTGATATTGCAGCAAGGCATAAAATGCCTACCTAGACTCACTATGCAAGAGGCGGAGAAGCATACAAGCCTCTCAAGGCACATTCCGAGAAAGCAAAAGATTTTTTTTCAAGCTATCCTTCAGACATGAGCCACTTCATTGATGATGAGACTCCTTGTCTTAGAGAAGCAACAAGAAAACCAATATGGCAAAATGCCATAACAGAAGAGTACCAATATATTTTAAAAGGATGGTGCATAAGATATTATTCAAGGACCAGAAAGAGAAACATGTGGTAAAGCATGCAACTGATGAAAGTGTCAAAGAAATACAAAATGAGATCTATAACCAGAGGTTTCTCACAAACAAAGGGAGTTGTCTATGATGAAACACCTGATCTAGTGAACCAGATACACTTCCATTCATGAGTTGGAAACTATATTAGATAAATGGATTCTTGATAAGTCTGGATTTCAAACAAGAGTGTTGTTGATCCAAACTTATATCATTACAGTATTGGTGACGAAAGCCTGGTCCTGATGACTTATTCAGAAAGCATTGTTGTTACAAATAATCCTTGATTTCTGAATTCGAGATGAAGAATCTAAGTATGATACACTACTTCTTGGGACAAGAAGTATGATAGATAACTGATAAGATCTTCATGAGTCAAAGAAAGTAAAATGAACCGGAAAAGCATATCTGATTGTTGTCCTACCTTGAAGTCTTCCATGGTTTCATATTGCAGCAGGAAACATAAACTCTATAGCCTTGAGTGCACCAGAGACAGAGTATATATATAGCAGTAAGTGTGTGAAGCAATGTGGCTTCACATACTTCCGACAAATTTACTTGACCATGAGATGGATCATATGTTGATGAAAAAGAGCCATATATAAAGCTCCTTAAGGAACCCAGTGCTTCCTAATGGATTGACACACATCGAGATAAAATATTCTTATGTCAGAGATATGATGCAGAACAAAATTGTATATTTGCAATACCTTTCTACACCTAAGAAGACTGCAAACATTTACACCAAACATTTACTTGGTGAAGAACTCCTTCTGAGTTAAGAGGGAGTATGGATGATTTTAGACAAAAACAAAATTTAGAGTACATCGATATGAGACTTGGCTTGATGAAGAATGTCTCCCTAGCTGAGAGGTAGTGTTGATGAATGCAGCTATGGGAGACATCCTCTAGCTTACAAACCTATTAGATGTGGAACATAGCAACCATGTGAGTCTTTATCTCAGCTTACAAACCTAAGAGAAGGCCCCTATGAAGGATTCATGGTTCCTGCATAGGATAGAGTCAGGAAAATAGAGATGGCCTCCTCCATGGTGTGAGTGAGAATAACTCCATATGATTATCCAATGTAAAAGCGATTTGTTGAGTTAGGACGTGCCCGTGACTAAGCACAAGGTGAACGTGGGCAATCCCAAAAGTGTTGGGCACATCATCATGTGAACAGAAATGAAGATGATGCAATGGCCTCCTCTGAGCAGAAGAGTTGATGAGAAGACTCCATATGATCCTCCTGTTGGTGGCAGTGGGAAAGCATATCTGTACAGTGGACATGCCTATGGACGAGCACATGTGAACATGTGAAGATCTGGGTCAACTGTGTAATGCAATGAATCAGGTCCATGGCATCCCTATGGATGTGCCCCTTGTTGTTCCAGAGTCTGTACTTAAGGCTTAGAAGTACAGTTTCTAGGCATCCGAAAGTGGGTAAAGGGTGGAGAATAGAGAAACGTCAACCTTTGGCAAAGGAAACTAGGGAAGGTTTCTGCGTTGGCGTTGTCTAGCTTCCAACTGTTCCTGGATAGTTATATCTTGTTCAATGGCTGCCCATGAATGTTCAAGTTCAACCCGATTAGTAGCTATTTTAAGAATAGTGTCGAAAAGGTTTAAGGCAATGTGCGTTTGGTTTGATAATCCGGGTTCGATATTGGGCTGTGTTGGTACAGGGACAGTCATGGAGGAACAATAAAAGTAGGAAAAACTTCAGAGAGAGATTAAGTGTTGTCTCAATTTGGTCGTATAAAAGAGAATTTACGGTTTCAGGAATAAAATAGGGATGCAAATCAAAGGCTCTTTCCCATAACTGTGTTATATCCTAATAAAATGTATGAGGTGGGAGAAAAACATTTAGCTGTCTATGATGTAAGGCTCCTATAAAGGGAGAATCTCACGTATAAACAGAAGAGGAAAACTGTAAAGAAATAACCCGATGTAGCATAGAATATGTGTAGAGTTCTAAAAGTGCAAACTGGTCTTACACCAACTGATAACTGGTACAGAGGAAAAATAGTAAACAATTACAGAAAACCAAAATTCATTCGTTATAGTAGTGGTCGTACTAAATTATAACGAAGCACATTAGTTATGAATATGAAATGAAATGAAAATATGAGATACAAGTAAACAAACTCATAACACAGTCGTGACAGAATTGAGAATCTTCAGATTTTCTTTGTATTAACTCTCAAATGTAAAGAACTCTGTTACAATCGACACAAAAAGGTCCAGCCCTTTTCTTTTCTTTCTGTGGTGTATTTATACAATTTTACAAATGAGATAGAATCTCAATAGTCACAATATTTTGGTTATGATAGGGAGGAGAGCAATCACTCTATTTCTTCTTCTCTGTCTTCACTTGGTGCCAGTCGTTTGTCCTCGCGCGTGCTCGGTGCAGGTGACACATCTTTCAACCAGCTGAGATATCAGCCACGATGGTTCCGCTTGACAGCTGGCTTCAAAGAAGTAACATTCTCAAGCTAACTATGACAGTCTGTCTTCCATCTGTCCGTCCATAATGTCGATGGCGCATAATTGTGCACTGGGTCTAATCATGCATTTGTCTATTTGGACTATGTCCACCATAGTCACCTGGGAAATATCGATCGAATCTCTCTCCTCTTTTTCCTTCAGATCAAGTGAGATTTTTGCCACATTCATTTGCATCAACGTCTTAGCATTACCTCCACTGTCAATGCCTAGCAGATCGCTTTCTATAGAACTAAAGGCCTCTTCTAAGGAATTGGTTATCTTTTTGGCTTGCTACTTGCCTTCGATGATGTTATGCTCCCATTATTTTAATAGAATGTTTCCTCTGGTTTGCTCTGAAATGGTGAACCTGGGATTACTTTCTGAAACCTTGTTGTTTGTGGCTATCACAGCCTCTTGGAAGGCGACCCAAGCTGCTCCGACTTCCCTTTCTCTAGTAGATAAGTTCTCTGAAACCTGGTTGACTAGCAAACAGTTTTCCTGGATCACTTCCACCTTGGCGAGCAAATTTCGTTGTGCCGTAGAGACTCTGCTCTGAATCTCGATCGCTTGGGATTTGAACATCCCGATGTTTATGATTCTGTTCTCGATGATCTCCACCCTAGCCTGTAGTTGTTCGATCAAATCCCATTCCTGGCTCGCTTGCATCTGACCATCCCAGACCACTAGCTGTGCTTGCTCGAGCTTAGTTTTGAGTAGCTCTATCTCGTTTTTATCGGCCAACCTGGCCTACTCTATTCCTACACTGACCTGGTCTTTAGTTGTTTCTGTTGTTGTGGCCAGTCTGGCTTCAAGGGTCCTAATAAGGTGATTTTTTCTTTTAAGTTGGTTTTTTAAGAGCCCGACTGAAAACTGATTCGCTAAGGCATATGCTCTGAGTGTCCCTGCTATTTCAATAGCGAATTGCTCATTCTTCTTGTCCTTTCCATCAGTTATAAATTTATATTTCTTGGCAGTTGACTCTCCTTCCTGATAGAATTCCCTTTTTACTACTGCCTTTCTCTTCTTATCGAAGAAAAACTCATTCGGAGGGAGTTCTTCTACCCTTATGGGACTCAACTCTTCATTGAATATCCATCCTGCATCGATATTTCCCTGCATAGACTGCAAGGGGGTAACTGATGTGATAGGTTCTCCGATCTGCTTCGCTGATTTTCCCAGAGTAGCGACCAGACTCTGCTTCTTCGATGGGTCAGGAGTCTTTATCTCTACTTCCTGACTCTTAGTTTTCTCCCCCTCATCCTGGTGTTTTCCTTGATCAGGAGTCGCATCTTTAAAGCCTTCGACATATTTCTGTTTCGCCTCCGATGTACTCGGACCCTCACCTTGCAACACTGCAAGAAGATAGCTTCGTTAATGTTCCTGGAACTTCAGAACATCGACTCTTTCCTTGGGTGCCAAGGTTTGTATCCGAGCTAGAATCTCAGCATAGGACCTTGCACCTCGGAAAATGTCATCCGAGGGTGAATTCTCATGCTCAAATCTCTTGAGCCCGCAACTGGCCAAATGATTGCTCATGACCCTTTGCAGATCGTGTTTCTTGTATTCAATGGAGACCAAATTTAGGTCTTCCATGGCTGCTTCTTTGGCTTTGGCATGCCCAAAATCCAGTAAAGAATAAGAATTCAAATGAACAGGAAAAGACGGCCATACCTTTTTTGAGTACCCTTTAAGTTCTTTGCTTACACCACAAATTACTGTTTGCCTAGTGACCTCACGACAAGCCAACTTGTCAGGAATGAACAATGGCAACGCATGCGGGGGGACCGAAGCCCCGAAAACTCAGAGGTATGAAAAATCTGCTTCCACATACCAGTCTGTTATGCTGCTCAGATTCATTACTATGCTGTTCGAGATCTGGGGTGGCGGGTGACCAAAAATGGTGACATGCAGAGGCACCATCACCCAGTTAAAGATTTCATACACAAAATTTTCCACTTTGTTTTCCCATAATTTTGCATGATAAACGTGTATGGGTTCATCTTCTGCTGGAGTCCAACTCCAGCTCATTAAGGGAAATGGTGTCAAAAAACAAATGGCATCCATAATGTATGTAGACATGAAGAATGAAGATGCCTTTCCGTTCTCCTTTTGCGCCCGATACTCTATGACCCGACTGGTCAAACTATCGGACAACATTTTTGCCTAGTTGAAAGAACCGCCTTCGACGACCCGAAACATTAGAGGCACCCATGGAAGATAAAAATGCAAGGTGTCCTCTTTCTCGTATAGCCTACATGCCATCATGGCTACATATTTGTACTGAGGTTCTAAAGAAGCGATTGAATATATGCTGTGGGTATCAGCTCTGAACTTCGCGGTGTTCGAAACCCAATATTTTATTAAACTGGACATGGTTTTATCATACTGTACGCATTCCTTCTCCTTGAACTTGTCCAAGAATTCAGCTCCATATGTGTAGTTGGACATCGTGGGCAGCTTATACATGGCTTGCAGATGCTTCGCCCTGAAAGTTTCGATGGTGACTTTTTGCTCGTTTATGATGGTTCTGGTCGGTATGTCCACATGGTCTAATGCCCATCGGACCATGTCATAATATGGAAGTAACCGTGGCCTGGCTGCTACTCTGTGCATTCCGGATTGGATGACTATTTTGTACTTGGTGGTTATATCATCTTTTTCATTATCACTGGAGTCGTCGGAATAATCCACCAACTCTGCCCGTAGAACATCCGAGACGAATGACCAATTTGGGACCGAGTCGATACTTCGAGGTGAAGTATCAGTGACATTTTCTAAGCCTTGTCCCGAAACCTCAACATTTGTCTTTGATGCTTTTCGCGGAACCATGGCTGGAGATTGTGTTTTGGCTCTTCTGCGATAGAAATACGTATACATACAGAAGTTAGCTACTCAAAGATAATGTGCTCTGCGTAATATGAAATGCATTTGTTAAAATGAACCAAAGCTCTTATATCTATTTGAAAACTCGGTACCTTTCATAACAAGTCTGTCAAATCATATTTAGAAATAAATTTTGCCGTAAAAATCCGATCTTATATTCATCGATTTACCCTATTTCCTCATTAATGCCATAAATTTTGGCGGTTTTAAAACGCCAGTGGCATATGGAAAGGCCAAGGCTACCTCGTAAATCGTGCAGACATAAAAAAGAGAGATAATGTATTGATTTAGCTTAATTAATCTGGTTTTACCAACGTTAATCAATATTTCAGTACTCATTATATCGGGGATTTTACTTTAACATTTAGAATCTCTAACACCCGAGACTGCGATGATTGATTTTGGTTAGTAAAAAGGTAATCGTGATTAGGGGCTCAATTAATTTCATAATTATTATATTCGCCATATCGCAACTCGGTGCTTCGAAAATGCATTTCCGGAATGTCAGCATGCTGAGCTGCGAAACCGCGAGATCGCGATAACATGACTTAATTAAAAGGGAAGATAATCTTGGATTGAGTGATTAGTTAATTACGTTATAACCACATCGTGATTTCGCGAGTCAGGGTTTAGACGGTGTAACTTTCGAAAAGGACAACGCCAAGTGGCGAAATGCCGAGAGAATCTTTTACCACGGTTTAGCTTTTACCTTTAACCTTGACATGGGTTACTTAAATAAGGACCTTGTGTTCTCGGATATCGGGGTTGTGGCAATAAATTTTTTGGGTTTGGCAAACGCTGAGGCACGAAACCCTGACGATGTTTAATCATGGGTTAGGGAAAAATTTACCCTTATTACTATCTTGAGTGAAAAATTAAAACGATTTCGTTGTTTCGTGGCTCGGGACGTGTGAACTACATGACTTATAGTATCCAACCTACAAGATCCCAAAGTAGAACAAAAGAGGAATATTTTTTACAAAAGGTAGGACTCGTTTCGAGAGTATAACAATCATCGTTGCTCACGTGATAAAGCTTCGGAGATCTTGATACCTCAGAGGGAAAATATGAAAACCATCTTTAGATTTCGAGCATTTAAAAAATGAAATTTGTGATGGGCTTAGAAAACAAAGGCGGCTCCAACATAAGCTCCAACTAGGGATCCCGCTTTCTTGTAAGGCAGGAAGAACAATAGACCACATGCCAAATATTGGGTAAATGGAGTCAATAGCTCAATCAGGCGAAAAGGTTCTCGAGAATAGGGTAGCGAAGGGGAAAAAGACTTCTTTCTTTACCTTGAAAAGCTTTTTCAAAATCAGATGCTCTTTTTTAAGCTTAGCTATAGTCCCTTTCACAACTTTCCCTTTCCTGCTACTAATTTCAGGTCTACTTTAAGATAATCGAAACAGTCCTAGGAGTCTCAACAGATCTTGCGGCTACCAGCTTGCATCAAAAGGATAAGATCATATGTTTTTAATTGGGAAGTCCCGTCTGAATTTGGGATGTGGATTAGGTTTTAAAAAACATTGGTTACCAGAGTAGAGTGATATTCATGTATAACAGCCTTACAAATATCTCAGATATTGCTTCACTGCTAGCGAGCCTGTTCAGTACCTCGGTGAAGTTATCTGGTTTAACTGAATTTCCTTTCACCACTTCGGAATAGATTTATGCATTTAAATGTTGAGACGAGGGCAATCATTTCTTAATTTCCTTTCATCGTCTCTTGGACTAGGTGGGGGCAATCATTTCTGAATTTCCATTCACCACCTGTCTTATAATTTTCTTTTTAGAGCGCGAAGATGGGGGCAATCAGTTTGTATCAGGGCTGATATCTGTGTAATATTTTGCATTATAGGTCTGTCAACTTACTTTGATTACTTGGTACCAACCTTCCCTTGACCTTCACAACATCTTTGTTCTTAGGGAGAAAAAGGAAAATAACTTTTTAAGGGCATTCTATTTGAGCAAGCTTCATTCCTCCGATGCCGTTAAAAAACCTAGGAAAGTTAGGATCACTCTAAACGTTCCTTCGCTTAGTAGGGGATCGAGTAGTTGTGAAGACCCGCTTTCTTTCCACAATCTGCTTTGAAGCTCATGAGGTTGAAAAGAGAAAATTTTATCCCTTCGTATAGGAAACATAAAGATGGTGACTTTTTAAAAGGTAAACCCGAAGATAGAAAAGATGCCAGATGGTGACTTACTGACTGAAAATACAGAGGTCAAACAATTCAAAACTGACTCTTGTAGATAATTTCGGGGATACTTTACTTTGACTGACTGTTTTTAGAATGGGTGAATCGTTTAAATTATCTTAATTTTTCAAAGATTATTAAACCAAGAAACAACTCTGTTACTTATCAGTTTAGCTGATGTTGCAGTTTGAATGGCGTTACCTCGGTTTTATTTAACAGTTCTTTATAACATGTCTTTTGAGAAATCTCATCTTTACCTTTTCATTTCACTTTCTTTGCACAATATGAAATTACTTTAGGTATCACCTATTTATGTCGATTCATTTCTGACACCGACTTTCAGTTTACTTCTCCTGCTTGTTTCGTATGCAGCTGGAATCCTGTAAAAGACAAATACAAATCTTATCCAAAATGTGTCGAAAGTTCATGAACGAAAAAAGAAAATCAAGAGCAGTGTTTAAATGAAAAATACATATATGTACACAACATATATATAACAAAATTTATTTATTTATTTATTGTATTTATTTATTTATTTATTTTTTGAATCCGGCGACTGTTACATCATGTAATGATTTAGATACCGCCCGTTGACAGGGACATTGAGGACTTCTCCATCTATATTTTCCAGTAGGAAAGAATTTTTTCCTTCCAATGTTGAGACCCTGAATGGCCCATACCAGAGGTGGTCAAATTTTCCATGTTTTGCTGCTTCTTTTCTTGCATCCCATCTTAACACTAAATCAGCTGGGAGGAATTCTCTGTCCTTTGCTTTGCTGTCGAATAATGCCTTCATGTCATCTTGGTACTTCTGCATCTTTTCATCTACTTCGACTCTATGTTGTTGAACTTCAATCAGCTGATTAATTCTCCTGGTGACATGATTGGGTTCTTCATTTTGATCTTTCCATAACTTCATTACTGGTAGTGCTAGGTTTATAGGTAGGACAACATCTGTCCCATAGACCATTTGAAAAGGCAAAATGCCGATAGACCTTTTCGTGCTTATGTGATTCGCCCACAATGCGTATTTTAAGTGTACATGCCAAGATCTTTTATTTTCATCCAATACTTTCTTGATTATATTTACCAGGCTGTTGTTAGATGACTCAGCCAATCCGTTTCCCTGGGGGTAATATGCTGTGGAATGGCCAAGAACGATGTTATACTTTTGACAGAAGCTGATCATAGCCATAGATTTAAAGGCCTGGGCATTGTCAGTAACTATCTTTCCGGGGCAACAGAATCTTGACAAAATATTGTCTTCTAGGAAATCGATTACCACCGAGTCTATTGTGTTAAATTTTTAATTAAAATAAAGTACCAAGGCAAGTGTTTCTCTTCCCTAGGCGCCTAAGGGGGAGAAAGTGTTGAATGTGGGTCCTAGTCATTTAATTTATGAGATGCAAATTAAAAGGTGACTTTATGATTAAAGTGGGGGTGAGTGAAGAGACACCAAAGCTCAACCACCCATCTGATCTAATCTCAACCGTTAGATTAGAAAACCCCTCACCTTCCCTCATGAGGTCGACTAAGGCAAGAGGGCGCACCCATTCTTGGGTAAGGAGCAGCAACAATCTTGTTGAGAGAGAAAGAGACTCTTGGTGAGATGCCAAGAGGTTCTTGGTGAGATGCCAAGAACAAGGAAGTTGAAGCATTCTTGTTGAGAGAACAAGAGGAGTTCAAGCATTCTTGTTGAGAGAACAAGAGAGAGCAAGAGAGAGGTCGAGCTAAAGAAAAGAGACAACAACTGCAATTTCTAGGAGTATTGGCATGCATTCCAAGGCTGCCAAATAGCATTTAGTGGCACAGAAATTGAGTCTTAGCAGAGTTTTGGCACGAATTTCGAGACAGTCCATACAACATTAATTGTCCGGACAGCAGTACAGTTGTACGGATTTCTAGTTCAGAAATCGAGGAGCAAAGCTACAGGAATGTCCAGATAAGTTTGTGTAAATATCTGAAGATGAATATGCTGTAAAAGAATTTCTCATAAGCTCATAAATAATACAAAGCCCTCTCTCACTGGT
>JZKD02S0502408.1:0-27034 GCA_000966675.3 Picea glauca | reverse complement strand
ATGCAAATTAAAAGGTGACTTTATGATTAAAGTGGGGGTGAGTGAAGAGACACCAAATCTCAGCCACCCATCTGATCTAATCTCAACCGTTAGATTAGAAAACCCCTCACCTTCCGTTAGGTTCGTGTCTTCGTCGTCTTCCTACAGGCAATTGATATCTAGGGCTCTGAAATTTGACTCAACTAGGAATTTGGCCAGGCCTTGCCCTTTTATCAATTTGGTCGGTTTAACCTCCAGATAGAATTCTTGGATTTTAGCGAGCCATCACCCTCTTTTCCGTCACTGTCTGGCTGTACCAATATATCTTTCACATAACTGGTAGGCACGTATGCAATTATCTTTGAATGTAGTACATAAGTTCTGAATGCCTTTAATGCTTTTACCATTGCGTATGTCTTTTTTTCTATTATGTCATACTTCAGTTCTACGTCTCTAAGGCTCTTGCTAAAAAATGTGATCGGTTGTTCAAATCCTTCTTCATTCTTCTGTAGGAGCACCGCGATGATAGTATGTTCAGAGGCAAATGAGAAAATAAGAAAATCTTTCAAATAGTCTGGGCTCGCTAACACATGTGCCTCACTTATGAATTTTTTAATATGTGCGAACGATGCTCTGGCCTCAGTCGTCCAATTTACTCCGTTGTCCTTCTTCAACATACCTGTGATCAATTTTATGATCTCAGTGAAATTTGGGATAAACCTTCGTAAAAAAATTATTCTTCCTAAGAAAGATTGAATCTCTTTTACATTTTTGGGAATATTTATAGTATCTATTGCTTCAATCCTCTTAGGATCAATCCTGATTCCATTCCTAGATACAATATGGACCAAAATCTTACCTTCCCGCATGGTGAAATGTGATTTCTTTGGGTTTAAAGATAGACCAAACCTGCAACATTTTTCGAAAGTCTGTTTAAGATGCATCAAGTGTTCTTCATCAGTTTTAGAGAAAACCGTCAAATGGTCGAGGTAAATGACTACGAACTTGTCTCTTTCTCCTATGAAAGCGATTTCCATAGCGTGCTGGAATGTGGCCCCTGCATTCATCAAACCAAAAGGCATTTTGTCATACATGAACGTACCCCATGGTGTGGTGAAAGAAATTTTTTCCCTGTCTTGTTCATTCATGGTGATTTGATTATAACCAGAGAATCCATCTATCATAGACATTCGGTTTGCTCCGACTACTTTTTCTAGCACATGGTCCATTTTAGGAAGCGGATAATTGTCCTTAAGAGACGACTTATTTAAGTTTCAAAAATCCACACATAGTCTGATTCCCCCACTCCTTTTCCTGACCGGGACCAGGTTTGCTACCCAGTCTGAGTATCTCAGAGGTATGATTATTTTTGCGTCTAAAAGTTTCTTAACTTCTTTTTCAGTCACAGGTAACAAAATGGGGTTAATCTGCCTAAGCTTTTGCCTAAACGGTTTGACCCCAGGCTTCAAAGGTATCTCGTGATCAATTATGGAAGTGTCATATGTTCTTAACTCATCATAAGACCAGGCGAAAACATCCTTATACTATCTAAGTAGGTCTTTATACTTAACTTTCACTTCGGGAGGGAGGAACTTGGATATTTTTACCACCCTGGATTCTTTTTCAGTTCCTATATCACAGTCCTCCACTTCTTCTGGTTGGGGTTGTAAAGTGGATTTTACAGGTACGCCGTTCGGATCAAAAAGTCTTTCTAAAGGAATCAATCCTTTCAGAATTTGGTTGTTTTTAAGGACCAACATACGATGATCTGCAATTTTTTCTCGGAAGGCTTCAGGATCTTCCCCTTCTTGCATGATTCATATCGGGTCATTTTGATTTTCTTGGTCTACATGAGTTTCAGAGAATTCACCCACTACTGCAAGAAATTTCTTAATTTGTTCGTCATCCTCAAAGACCTGCCAGTGTCGGATATTGTCTGGTATAGAGGGTTTGTATCTGATTTCAATGTGATACTTCAACTTGAAAGTCATGGGAGGAGAGAAGGTTGAAGCTGCTTTTGCTCTTTGGCTCTTCTGCGATAGAAATACGTATACATACAGAAGTCAGTTGCTCAGAGATAATGTGCTCTACGTAATATGAAATGCATTCGTTAAAATGAACCAAAGATCTTATATATATTTGAAACTCGGTACCTTTCAGAACAAGTCTGTCAAATCATATTTAGAAATAAATTTTGTCGTAAAAATCCGATCTTATATTCATCGATTTACCCTATTTCCTCATTAATGCCATAAATTTTGGCGGTTTTAAAACACCAGTGGCGTATGAAAAGGCCAAGGCTACCTCGTAAATCATGCAGACATCAAAAAGTGGGATATGTATTGATTTATCTTAATTAATTCGGTTTTACCAATGTTAATCAATATTTCGGTACTCATTATATCGGGGATTTTACTTTAACATTTCGAATCTCTAACACCCGAGACTGCGATGATCGATTTTGGTTAATAAAAAGGTAATCGTGATTAGGGGCTCAATTAATTCCATAATTATTATATTCGCCATATCGCAACTCGGAGCTTCGAAAATGCGTTTCCGGAAAGTCAGCATGCCGAGCTGGGAAACCGCGAGATCGCGATAACATGACTTAATTAAAAGGGAAGATAATCTTGGATTGAGTGATTAGTTAATTACGTTATAACCGCATCGTGATTTCGCGAGTCAGGGTTTGGACGGTGTAACTTTCGAAAAGGACAACGCCGAGTGGAGAAATGCCGAGAGAATCTTTTACCTTTAACCTTGACATGGGTTACTTAAATAAGGACCTCGTGTTCTTGGCTATCGAGGCTGTGACAATAAATTTTGGGGTTTGGCAAACACCGAGGCGTGAAACCCTGACGACGTTTAATCATGGGTTAGGGAAAACTTTACCCTCGTTACTATCTTGAGTGAAAAATTAAAACGATTTCATTGTTTCGTGGCTCGGGACGTGTGAACTACATGACTTATAGTATCTGACCTATGAGATCCCGAAGTAGAACAAAAGAGGAAACTTTTTTACGAAAGGTAGGACTCGTTTTGAGAGTATAAAAATCATCACTACTTGTGTGATAAAGCTTCGGAGATCTTGATACCTCAGAGGAAAAATATGAAAACCATCTTTAGATTTCGAGCATTTAAAAAATGAAATTTGTGATGGGCTTGGAAAACAAAGGCGGCTCCAACACCCCTAGTGGATGAGCACTAGTGGGTGTATCAGATCCTTTGCTATATATTGTTCAAGAGTTAGACCTACATGTAACCCTAGTTATTATGTAAAGGGTAGAGGTCGGTCCTATTGTGCCAATAGACACTTCAGTTGATAAGACAAGTCTAATATAAGTAAAAGGAAATCTTTCACTGTAGACACACAGACACTTGTGAGTTTTGGAAATTTCAGCAAGTACACTTCTTGGTCAAAGTTGCTCACCTCTCTTGGGCTCTAGGGTTCTAGGGTTTTGTGCACCCTCTTATGTGCTGGATATTCTTGGTGGTGAAAGGTATTTCTCTTGAAGAGTATAACAAAGGATTTGGCTGGGTTTTTCTCCCTTATTTGAGAAGGGTTTCCCAGGATACATTTTGTGTTCTTGTGCATGGTGCTTCTTCATGTGATCTTGGTTGTTGCAGCATTTATGGTTATGGTTAGTTGTCAAAATGGAATGAAATTCATGCTTAACCTAATGCTATGGAAAATCAACAAGTCATATCGTCGAATTCACTCTCAAGTATTGACGCATCTTGTAGTGAAAGGATTTTCGTCTTCTCACATTGCCCTTGACAAGGGGGAATAACATCAACGATTGACAATCAGGCTTCAAGTTTTGAAGTCCTACCAGTCGAGAAACAACAAGAGAGCGTTACAAGTAAGCATGATTGGTTGTTTTCCTTAAACCACCACTTAGTAGAAGACTTACAACTTTTGCTAGACAATGGTTTGTGGTTTCCCTTAAACCTCCACTTGGTAGAATACTTTCAACTTCTTCTACATCAAAATTTATGGTCATCTTTAAACCAACATAGAGAGCACTTCCAATTAGTAGAAGACACCAACTTCCAACTTCTAGCTAACTTAGGAAATGTTATGGGAACCATTGAACTTAGAGCAGGGTTCCAGAGTGTGTGGTCTTCCTTAAACCACCACCTACATTTAGTAGAAGACATTAGCTTCTACTAGCCATTCTTCTTGTGGTCTTCCTGAAACCACCAGATTCAGAGAGCGCATTCAGCCATCAACAACTACACACTTCCAGATTTCAGTTGCCTACTTTTATATATCATCTCTCACCTTGGACTCACATACACCCCCTTGGATTAAGGGGGCAATGTTGGAAACCTAATCCACTTAGGGTTATGGTATTCCTCACTTGAGAAGATGTGAAAGGTCAAGTGACTTTAATGGTTGTCGAGGAGTCCAAGAGACCTTGGAAGATGAATCCAAAGGTCATATGAATTGTATTAATAGATGTGTCATACTAATGAATAAAATGTGCTTCACATTTTATCCATTTCATGCATCTAACACATACAATGATTTTATGCAGATCCACATTAGATCACAATTCCACATTGGGAGGCTTTTTTTCCCCAAAAGATTCTAAGGAAAGACGAGGGAACTTGATTGCTACTTTCTTCCTCTCATACCATTTTTTTCTCCTTAATGTTTGTCCTTTGAGGTCAATCTACCATATCTATCATTGTCCTCTATGAGTCATTTGTTCCTTTCTTTGCAAGATTGTATCCTCCTCCAATTCTTCAAGGATGTGTGGTGCAAAGTCTTCTATGGTAGGAGGAACCTAATGGTACTCTTCTCCATCCAACATGGAAGGCTCAAACAACCTTAGATACTCCACATTCACCATTGAATTGATTTGCATATATGGAGGAAGTCTCAATTTGAAATCATTCACATTTACTTGCTTAATTATGTTGAAATTTATTTATATTAAGGGTTGAGTTTGTTGGTTTCTTCTTATAGACATTCCTTGTAGAGGTAAAGCCACACCTTGTATCCAATGCAAAATTTATGGTCTTCTTTGCGATAGTCACAACTGGCTTTATACTGTTGTTCTCTTTTCTCAAGCTGCTCCTGTAATTTCAAGTGTATTTGTCGAATCCTTTCCAAGATTTTGCTTGCCTTCCTCACTTCTCCTTTGCACCTCTACTTATTCATTTTGGTACCCATACACAATCTCAAAAGGTGAGGGGGGGTAAATCGATTAAGAAAGTTTCAAAAGGGGATTTATTTGTGAAAGAATGGAGCACTCAATTGTATGAGTATTAAAACTACACAAGTTACCCATTCCATGTTTTTAGATGCTTGTTATTATAACCTCTCAACAATTACACCAACATTTGGTTAACAACTTCAGTTTGTACATCAATCTAGGGATAAAAAACAATGGAATACCTCAGTTTGGTATCCATCATTTCCCAAAAAAATTTCCAAAATCTTCCCAAGATCTTGTTATCACAATTAGATATGATGGAGCTCGACAACCTCAAGTGTACCCACACATGAGTGAAAAAAAACACAATTGCTTCATACCCAATGGTAGATTCTTGCAAGGGATGAGTACACACATCCTATTGAATTGATCCACAATCATGAACAAGTAATCATGGCTTCTTTAGGACATGGGGAAATTACCACCATTTTTTTTTTATGGAGATACTCTCCCAAGGTTTGTTTGGTACAAGTAATGCATCTATAGCCCAAGTTTCCTATTTTTAGGCTTGCTAGTGCTACAATGAACATAACCTCTAACCATTCTTGTCGCTTTCTCTTACATCCTTGGCTAATACATGTCCCTCTATATATTTTCCATTGTCTTTACCACACAAAAATGCTCGCCTATATTGGAAATATTGTGAGATTCTCTTGTCAACTTATTCCTTCTATCCATTGGTATGCATAACTTGTCTAACTTGTAAAGTATCCCATTCTAGAGATATTATTCATTCCCTTCTATATAAAACACAAATATTTATTTCATATACTAGTATATTGATCCAACTTTCTATACTCGAACCTCATCGGGGACATGCACTGAAAAATGATCAAGAGCAGCCTGCTCTAATACCATTTATCCAGATTATTTTCGATACAAAATGAGAGTGGAGATATAATAAACAAATGTATAGAGATATCTCGGATATCCAATATTATAACATAAATGTACCAGAGATTCAACCATAAACACAGATATACAGTGATACACAATTTTCTATTAATGAGTGAAAATGTACAAAGACTATAAAATATAGAGTGAAAGACTCACTAGAATGGTGGAAGTTTATCTCTGAGAAGAGATGTGAAGGCTACTCGCATCCATGAGAAGATGATTTTACAATTAGGCTCCAAAGGCCTTTTTATCATAAATAAAATCCAAAACCCTAACCCCGAAAGATGAAAAGCCAACAGTTTTGTGGACCCCATTTTGGGTAGTTTGGTGTATCAATTTCCCAGGACGTAACTTTGGCATGTGATCTCTGTTTGGGGCGCACGATAGCTCGTTGGAAAGGTATCATTGAGGAGATTCATTTTGGGGGCTCAATCAAATCCTAGGCTATCATTGAGAATATATATTCCGAAAAACCTTCATTTAGGCCCTCAAAATGGCCCCAGAAGTTAAAAAGTGCTAAAAATAGTAAATTGCCAAAATTGCCAGAAAATTGTTTTGAGTGAGTTGGAAAAGGTTGGTGGCCATCGATATCCACCTGGATCATATATGCCTCTGAAATATTCATCTCTCTCATAGTATTCACTTAGCAGATGATGAGTGAAGGGCTCAAGTTGAATTGGCATACCAATGGTTGCAATCTTCTTTAGTGGGGGCCATGAAACCATGTGAGCAAACTTGTGTTGTAGCCCCTTTGTTATACTTGATTAATAAATGGAGTTGTTGTAGGAATACAATCCATTTGTAATGCCTCACTTGATGCATTTTACTTTGTCTTTGTAAGTACTACAAAGTTTGATGGTCAATGTGTATGGTGTTCTCTTTCCCCAAGAGATAGTGCTTCCACTTCTTCATTACTTTCACAATAGTGAAGAGTTCTTTGTCATATGTGGGGTAGTCCAAAACAACTCCATGAAATAATTATGAATGATAACATATTGGTATTTCTCCTTGAATAAGAATCACCCCTAAAGAATACCCACTTTCATATGTTGTGAGTTCAAATGTTAGTTGCAAATTAAGCATGGTTAGAACTAGCTCACTGCTAATGTTTCTCTTTATTTCTTCAAAGGACTATTTTTGTGGCTTCCACCAATGAAAAATCTTCCCTTTAGGAGTCAATGCATGCAACAATGCAATTACTGTTGAAAATTTTGCTATGAATTTCCTCAAGTATCAAGCTACTCCCATGAAGGTCCTTACCTATGTCAAGCTAGTAAGGATAGGCCATTAGTTTATGGTTGAAATCTTGTCAAGATCCACCCTCAACTCTTCTCCACCAATCCTGTGTCTAAGATGAATCAAGGAAATTTTTCCAAATTAACATTTCTTTAAATGTGTAATCAATTGATTCATTTTGAATGTCTCTAGTTCATGTGAGATGTGATCTTGCCAACTATTGTTGAAAATTAATAAGTCATTTATATATTTTATTAAAAAAGTGTCAACAAATGGATGCACCACATCATTCATCAAGTTCATGAAATTTGTAGGTGCATTACATACACTGAAATGCATAACTAACCATTTGTCACAAAACTAGCATTGTCTTGAATGTTTTTTTCCACACATCTTCAGCTTTGATCCTTATGTGAGGGTAACCCTATTTGAGGTCGAGCTTGGTGAAGAACTTGACTTGTTGCAACTGGTCCAATAAGTCATCAATCTATAGAAACATATATATATTCTTGATGGTGGCTTTGCTCAAGGCATGGTAGTCAAGGCACATTCTCTAACTTCAATCTTTCTTGGGCACTATTATGATTGATGAACCAAAATGTAATGTGTTGGGCTTGATGACTCCTTGCTCTAACAATTGTTGCAATTATGTCTTCACTCCATCTACCTCTGGGATGGACTATCTATATAGCTCAATGTTTGTCAATGGAGACTTTGGCAACAATGGAATCTCGTGCTCAACCTCTCTCTTAGGTGGTATCCCTTAAGGTTCTTGGAAGTTGGAACACCTCTTTATTGATTCGAAATGGATCTGAACCAATGAATGGGTAAGACTTAGTACTTGAAATCCAATTCAACAATTAATTAAGGTTAAATAAAGTATGTAAATTAATGTAAATGTAAAAGTGAATGAGACAAATGTGAGAGGAAAAAATACATAATTGTAAGGTTTAAAAAAAAAATAGGAGAGAGGGTTGAGGAAGGGGGAATCAATGATAATGGTTTTTGGCCTTCTCCTTACCCCCCAACTCTCCCTATTTATTCCTTCACCTTCATTCTCAATGGGTCTTTTTTCCAAGAGAGAAGGAGGCATAGACAACCATGAAAACATTGTAACCAGAGACAATTGGAATGAAGAAATGGAGCCCCATTTGAATATGGTTTTCCCATTTGGGTTTCCAAGGTAAAATTATTGAGTTCATTGATTGATTGTTGTGTTTGGTGTTCTTCTTCTTCATGTTAAATTGAAGCTTGGTTATGTCATGGTGTGAGAATTCATTCTCTATGTGTAAATGAAGTATATAAACATATATGTAATGGTCACCATCGGATTTACTCTGAGATTTTAAAACTATGGTTAGAAAAACATAGTTGTTGCTTCTTTCTAGGTAAGTTTATATTTCCATTCCCTATTATCTAGCTATTTTCTCTATGTTAAAACCGTTGGGCTCTACTTGGGCGTTTCACTTCCCTGAGTCAATTTTTGTTTTGCTTGAGAAACTCAATCCATACCTGGTCCATACCTCCTCCTTCTTCATTTTACATTTGAGTGGACTTCTATAATTGGCATTCAAGACATTAAATTAATCCACATATCGCTTTTCAATCAAAGTGTTGAAAATTTTCCCTAACTCACTTAGAAATCTCAAGGATTATTTGTTTGAATAGGCAGTTTCTGACAAATAGCTTTGAAAGGGGAAACAAACATGGCACCATTTGTAAAGAGGAGGTTCAAATTAGTTGTGAATGGTGATGAAGTGGCCAGTGATATGGCAGGGTTAAAATTTCAGTCCAAACTTTCAGTTTGCAAGTTCATCTAAGTTGCAAAGTTTATGGATTTCTTCTAACCCAAGCAAGAGATGGGGTGAGGTTTTTTTAGTTTATACTCTACGTCAGCCAATATTGTGCCTCGACATAGTTGTTCCATATTGCTTGTATGAGAAATTCATGGAGATGAAATATTTGATTTTAGGATTGGTTTTAGTGTTTCCCTCTTTCTTGATTCCATTCATTTTGGTTGGAAAGGGAGATGTAAGAAAGCATTGGTATGATCATTATTGGGCAAAGGCCTAGCTTTGTATTATGATATTTAGCTATGTGGGTAACTATTTATGGATGTACTATTTCTTTACAGTTCTTGGAGCATCATACACATTTTCATCTTGGAGAATGGGCAATGTTCCTCATACGATTTTTCTTCTAGCACGTGCATGTTTTTATTATACCACGTTACATCCAATATCACCGGTTGATGGCTACAATATATTCTTTTGGAATTACAAAGATTTAGTTTCTTGTACATGCTTTTTGGATATTTGCAATTTCATATGTCACAACATATGTGATGTTCTTTTTCACGTTGCTCTAACAAGTTTGAGGAATTCCTTTACTTCCACACTTACCATAGAATTTTATCTTAGTGATATTTAGGGATTCTAAACATCTCTGCCAAGTGTATCAATTTTCTTCCCATCATGAAGGAACAATGTTCCTCATATTAATTTTCGGTAGGCACATGCATGATTTTTGTTATACCACATTACATCAAATATCACCCATCAATGGCTACGACATGTTATTTCAAAACTACCAAGCTATATTCAGTTTGTCGTATGGGATTTTTGGATATTTTCACTTTCATATTTCATATCATATATGTTGTTCTTTTCACATTGTTCTAGCAATTTTGAGGAAAACTTTTGCTTCCACACTTTCAATAGAAATTTAGCTCAATAATATTTGGGGATTCAAATCATCTCTGCCAAGTGGGTTACTTTTCTTTCTTCATTTTTAAACAATGAGGAATTTTGTTATATATAACTTCAAAGAGAAAGTTTACCTACGTATGAATAACATTGAATATCCATATTTCAATCATAGAGGGATTTTCATTCCTTTATGAATGCCATTTAAACTATTGGTTTTCCTCCATACAACAAAGCCATGGTTTTATCGATTAATAATTAGTAGAGAGAAACATGAATTCATTTCAAACTAAGCATTGAACCAATCTAGAATAGAGGTCTTGACATTGCCTTAACATTGCCAACCCTACAGACAAAACCAACATCACATACCTTCTAAGTAATAGTGACAGTGATTAAAGAGGTCAAAGGCAAATCCTAAGTAGAGCTCCGACAAAATAGTGAGCAAAGAGGTGGTTATAAAGAAGTTTCACTCCAAAGAGCATCAAGTATAGACACTAAAACTCAGAGCCCTAATTGGCATAGTGGAAAGTAGGTTATACATAGTTCTCAAGGACATAGTGTTTACAAAGCTTTGATTTTTTTTATTGGCCTAATTGTTATTACCATTGTTAGTTATTTGATGTGTGTGGTCTACACCTACGGACATGCCATTCATAAGAATAGATATCCTTGTATAAGGTAGAGGATAAACGCTTAGTATCATTTTTGAAGGTAGAGAACTTTGTACAAGACTAAGATAGACCTCTTTATATAAGCATGAGAATAGAGCTCATAATAGACTTCTACAAATAATATGTGTTTGTGAAGTGAGTGGGATATAAGCCCTTCATTTACAAATCACGAGATATTAGAGCAGTTGAATCCTTGACCATGACACATCTTCCAAAACTTTGAAGAGAATGTTGTAGACCTTAGTATGTGTAAAGCAAGTAGAGAAAAGTTGGAAGACTTAAGGGACAACATTACTCATATTTGGGAAGAGAAAAAGCACTTGAATGAGTAGGTCCAGATGTTCAAAAAGAGAATGGGAGAGCTGGAGAAGCACATTGATATCTCTACCAAATTTTTTCCATTACTAAAGAAGAAGTTTGAAGAACACTAAGACTCCCTCATTGTGGTCATGGCAGATTGGGATAAGCACATGGTGAAAATTGTACACCTTGGTGAGAAGGTCATTTAATTGGATAGCTAGCAAGGAGACAAGTTCACTCAGATGATGGAAAAATTGCAACAAGAGTCGGAAGAGAAGGAGGAAGCGTTGGCAAATCTCTAATCAACTATAAAATAGCACCAAGAAGTAGGCCCACGTTCCATTGCCACCACTCAAGACAACAAGATGACCAAGACTAATTTGGTAAGCTCACCTTCCTTGGACTCCTCTCAAGAGAATTTTGGTGATTTTGAAAACCATACCAGAGGCATTGGTTCCAATCTCCTAATGTAGATGGGATATGATGGATAAGAAATATGCAAGAGAAGACAAGGCATATTAAGCCCCATTGTAGCTACACCATGGTTCAAGCATTAAGGCTTGGGTTTTGATGGAAAAAGGGAAAATACCATGACCATGAAGACTATTTTTGTAAAGGTGAAAAACATGAGAGAGTTGGCTTGTTCATCAAGAGAAAGAGTAACAACAAATGAAAGTGGCAACCCACTACCACCTCAACCTTCTTGTGGTGGATTGAAGAAGGGAATTAATGAGAATGTCTTGAAGACTCAACCTACACCATTACTCAGAAGAAGAAACAACCCAATCAATTGGGGTAAGAATAAGAGGAAGACCAAGAGGACTACCTCAAACAAGACATCCCTTGTTTGTCACTGTTACAAGAGAAAAGGCCAAGGCATTGCCAAATGTTGGTATTTAGAGGCTTGCTCATTTTGCAAGAAGAAAATCCATCTTGAGGCATCTTGTTGGGAGAAGCAAGCCATGTGCCACTAGCCTGAATGCTTTCATAGGAATAATAACAAGAAGTATTCCCCAATCCAATAACAAACTTGGAGGCATATGGAGAGGAGGCGTATTATAGGAAATCCTTGTAGAAGCAACATGAAATTTTTCCACCACTGTAATTTGAGTGGTCGTTGGGAAACAAAGTGTTGGTGGATTCATTCAAAGATTTACCCTAGAAACCACAAGTCCAAGAAAAGAGTGTGGAGAGTGAAGATTGAAGAATATGAAAAGATTCCTACATCTCCAGTCCAAGGAGCAGTAGTTAGCCAAGAATCTATAGTAGCAAAGGAGGTCAGTGACACCAAGATGAACAACAGGTTGATGCTAAGGGAAGCCACAATATGGTTATTTTGTTTGATATTTCATCCAAATAACACCTTCTTGGAGATGTACCATATATTTGTGCACTAAGTTCGATGACCTTGGGGTGTTTTGGAGAACTCCATGAAGTGATTGCAAAAACATGTAGGAACCAAAGGGTTGTTTCCATGACAAGAAGCAACTAATCCTAGAAGATGAAATTAGCCACACTTCCTCTTGAGGATTTGTTACGTGATGACAATGTGTTAGGGTCACACTAAAAAATATGAGGACCAACATTTGACTTGGCTTCATGACTGCAAAGATGGATTGTCTCCAAGATTAAGAGAGAGATGGGAATGAATGTTGAGTATAGAGTTTGAATTTGAAGATTGCTTAGAGTTGAGATTCAATGGGAAGACTTATGCATTGTAGGAACAAGAAAGCCAACAACTAGAGTTAGATCCATATCCAAGACCAGATCTAGTAGCCAGAGCTGGAGTCGCATTCAAAGTTGTTTCCAAGAGCTAGAGTTAGAGCCATGTTCCAAAGAAGTATATAGAAGGCACATTGATCTAGATTGGTTTCCTTGATATTTTGGAGACCAAAAAGCCTCTCAATGGGGAGGTGTGATATGAAATGGATCTAAACCAATGAATGGGAAAGACTCAATACTTGCAATCCAATTCAATATTTAATAAAGGTTAAGAAAACTATGTAAATCAACGTAAATGTAAAAGTGAATGAGACAAATGTAAGAGGAAAAATTAGAGAATTAAAAGATTTTAAAAAATAGGAGAGAGGGTTGAGGAAGAGAAAATGAAGGGTCATGGTTGTTAGCCTTCCCCTTACCCCCCAAATCTCCCTATTTCTTCATTCATCTTCATTCTCAATGGATCTTTTTTCCAAGAGAGAAGGAGGCATAAAGAGCCATGAAAGCATTTTAACCAAAGATTGTCGAAATGAAGAAATTGAGCCCCATTTAGAGTTGGTTTTCCCATTTATATTTCTAGGGTAAAATTCTTGAGTTCATTGATTCATTTTTTTGTTTGATGATGTTAAATTGATGATTAGTTATGTTATAGTGTGAGAATTCATTCTCTATGTATAAATGAAGTATATCAACAACTCTGTGATGGCCACCGTAGTATTTACTTTGAGATTCTAAATATATGGTGAGAAAAAAGAGTTGTTTCTTATTTTGGATAATTTTCTACTTCCATTCCCTGGTATCTAGATATTTTCCCTATGTTTAGACCATTGGGATCTACCTAGGCATTTCACTTACTTGGGTCAACTTTTGTTTTGCTTGGGAAACTCAATCCATACCTGGATTGTACCTTCTTCTTGCCTATACATTTGAGTGGAGTTTTGTAACTGGAATTCAAGATATTAAATTAATACATAGATCACTTTTCAATCAAAATGTTGAACAATTTACCTAACTCACTCAAAAATATCAAGGATTATTTGTTTGATTAGGTGATTTCTGAGAAATAACTTGGAAGGGGAAACAAACATGACACCATCTATAAAGTGGAGGTCCAAATTATATGTGATGAAGTGGCCAATGATGTGGTAGCGTTAAAATTTCAATTTGTACATTCATCTAATCTGCAAAGTTTGTGGCTTGCTCCTAACCCAAGCAAGAGATGAGGTGATATATTTTTTTTAGTTTATACACTATTTTGACTAATATTGTGCCTCAACATAGTTGTTCGTATCACTTGTATGATAAATTCACTGAGTTGGAATACTTGCTTTTAGCATTGGTTTCAATGATTCCCTCTTTCTTGTTGTCTTTTGTTTTGGTTGGAAAGGGAGATGTAGGAAAGCATTGGAATGATCGTTGTTGGGAAAAGGCCCGTCTTTTGATTATGATATTTAGCTATGTGGATAAATATTTATGGATGTACTATTTATTTACAGTTCTTGGAGCATCATATACATTTCTATCTTGGACAATGAACAATATTCCCCGTATTACTTTTATGTTGGCAGATGCATGCTTTTTTTTTCTACCACGTTACATCCAATATCACCCATCAACAACTACGAAATGTAATTTCAGAATTACCAAGCTTTATTCAGTTTGTTGTACATGATTTTTGGATATTTTCTCTTTCATATTTCATAGCATATATGATGTTATTTTTCATGTTGTTCCAACAAGTTTGAGGAATGCCTTGGCTTCGACACTCCCCACGAAACTCTAGCTTTGTGATCTTTGGGGATTGAAATCATCTCTATCAAGTGGGTCACTTTTTTTTCTTTGTTTTCAAATAATGAGGATTTTTTTTTATATAGAACTTCAAAGATAGAGTCTACTTATGTATGAACAACATTAAATATACATCTTTAAATTATAGAGGAATATTCATTCCTTTATGAATGTCATTTATACTATTGGTTTTTCATACAATAGATCCATGGTTTTGTTTGCTAATAATAAGTAGAGAGAGGCTCAAATTCATTTCAAACTAAGTAATGAACCAATCTATAACAAAGGCCTTGACATTGCCAACCCTACAGAAAAAACCAACATCACATACCTTCTGAGTAATAGTGATAGTGATTGAAGAGGTTAGAGGAAAATCATGAGTAGAGCTCCAACAAAATAGTGAGCAAAGAGGCGGTCGCAAAAAAGTTGCATTCCAAATAGCATCAAGCACAAACACCAAAACTCAAAGCCTTCATTGGCATAGTGGAAAACAAGCTATGTAGAGTTTTTGAGGATGGAGTGTTTGCATAACTTTTATTTTTTTTATTGGCCTAATTGTTATTGTCATTGCCATTTGTTTGATGTGTGCAAGCTACACCTAGGAACATGGAATTCACAAGAATAGATATCCTTGTACATGGAAGAGGATAGAGGCCTAATAGAATTTCTGAAGGTGGAGCACTTTGTGCAAGAATGTGATAGAGCTCTTTATATAATCCCAATAACAGAGCTCAAGAGAGACTTCCACAAAGGATCCATGTTGATTAAGCAAGTGGGGCATGAGTCCCTCATTTACAAATCATTTATAGGCTTCAATCAATTATTGGAGTTGTCGATGTTTCTTACTATCACATCTATTGGATATGTCTTGTATCATTTGCAAGTAGACTTAGTCACATCTCAATAGGTTTCCAGGGTTATGAGGGTTTTCACATGATGATCCTTGAAATTAATGTTGATAAATATTATTTTTTCAACTTGATACATTTGTATATTCATATGCATGATTCATAGTATTTGATATTGAATTATGTTGAAAATGAAGACGAGTCAGAATGTGCATGGAAGTTTAGTTGAAAGGTTATAATCTATCATATGTTATATGCATGTCTATATTTTCAGGTATAAAGTCTATGTATTCTAAATATACTTCAATTGAACTTTTTATTTGAATCAATATTCACCTTGAGCAATATTACTTTGAAGAAAATTGTGTTGTTTGTTCTTTTCTTTCAACTCTTAAAAAAATGATTGAATAGGATTATGGTTCCCTCACTTAACTAACAATTTAACTATTAAAGTCTTATAATATTTCTTGCATAATTTCTCTAATATTTGCTTTATGTTTTCTTTCTAAATTTGAATGTATGAAATCAAAAACATCTCTCTTCAATTCATTGAAGAAAATATTAATTGAAACATCCTTATTTGAAGGTTACTCCCTTTGGTTATTGGATTCTTTTAGTTCATCCTAAAGAGGGGAGGTTATTTACATCCATAGGGTGCCTTGTAGCTATTTCCTAGCCAGGAACAACCTAAGGAACAACACATTATTTACTTTGTCTTATGGTTTATATTTTAGATGCATGCCCTCTTGCTTACATCTACTCTCTTTTTATAGCGTAAAATATGGAATACGCTTGTTAGTGTTTTGTTTTTTCTTCTATTTTCTTCTATTTCTTGCTTGGGTTACACAACTCTTGATCGGGTTATTCTGGTACACCCTAGTAACAAAATACCACACATAGAGATTCTTAAGAAAATACAGAATAAACAATGGTAGACATAGACACACAATACAAAAAGATTTACCCTAGAAACCCTTAAATGGGAAAACCAACTAACTTAGAGCCACACCTCTCCCTTCTTCATTGTTTTAACTTCACCATTCACAATAAAAAATTTAGGTATTCCACAGCATATAAAACCATAATCCATTAACCCAAATTGGATTAAAACCCTAATCCCTTAACCCTAACTAGATTAGAATGGGATAAAACTTCCTCGTAACCCCTTCATTTGGAGGATATCCCTTAACACTGTATCCAATAAAGGTACACTTCTTGGATTTTGCCTCAAGCTTTGTTATATTTTCTTTATCAATATGGACAAATGTTTCACAATCAAAAGTCTTCAAAAAAGAATAGTTTACATTTTTACCTGTCCATGCCTCCTTTGGAATTCTACCATACAAAGAGCTTGAAGGTCCTCTGTTTATCAAGTAAACATCAGTATCTACAACATTTGCCCATAACTATAAGGGTAAACCAATATGCAATCTCATACTCCTTGCACACTCCATGATTGTCCTATTCATCCTTTTTGACACACCATTTTCTTGTGGTGTTTTTGGAACTATCTTCTCTCTATGAATCCCATGGTATGAACAATAATCATCAAAATCCTTGCTGCAATATTCACCTCCATTGTCTGATATGAGACACTACAACCTTTTTCCTGTCTCATTCTCAACCAAATCTTTCCATTTCTTAAAAGTATCAAAAACATCAGATTGTTGTCGAATGCAATAAACCCAAGTTTTTCTAGTTGCATCATCAATAAAAGTAACATAATAACCAAACCCACCAAGAGATGATACCTGAGTTGGTCCACATACATCTGTATGCACAATCTCTAACCTTTAACTCTTCTTTTATTTTTCGACTCTGAGAAATATGACTCTCTTTTGTTTTCCATAAACACAATGCTCACAGAAATCCAAATCAATTTGTTTAAGATCTGGAAACAAATTTTGTTTGTGAAGTATATGCATACCATTCTCACTCATGTGTCCAAGTCTGTGAGGCCACAGTGTTGTATCCACTCATGTAGAAGCTAAAGAGATAGAAGAGTCAGTATTGCCAGTACATAAATACAATGTACCTACCTTCTCTCCTTTTGCTATCACCAATGATCCTTTGGTGACCTTCCACACCTTATCTGTAAATATGGACATACAACCTTCACTTGCCAACTGCCCTGTTGAAATTTTATTTTTCCTTATATCTGGAAAAGGTCTTACCGCTTTCAACAACCATTGGTTTCCATTCCTTTACTTTGTTTTTACCTTTCCTATTCCAACAATTTTGCATGGTGCATCATCACCCAAATGAAGATGTCCAAAATCACCTTGAACATAATCTAGAAAATATTTCCTATGGGGTGTGGCATGAAATGAAGCCCCTGAATCTACTACCCAAGACTCGGAAATATTATCTACAAAAAAGGATCAAAGCATATTGTAATACATCACATGTTACATTTGCTTCCTGATTTTTCTCCTATTGTCCATCTCTTTGTTTCTTTGGAGCTTTGAAGTCTTTCTTCAAATGTCCTTTCTTCCCACAATTCCAACACTCTATTTTTCTGAGTCTGGATTTAGATCTGCCCTTCCTATAATTCCTGCGGTTCCCTGAGCCCTTTCCTCTATCCTTTTGTCTTCCCTTGTTCTCCATGTTTAATGCATTACCTGATGTCTCACATGTGCTTTTCTGTCGCATTTCCTCGCTAAGGATAACACCAACAACATCATCAAATTTTAGAGTGTTTGAACCAGAGACAAAGCTACTTATAGCCATGACCAAGACATTCCAGCTTTCTGGCAATGAGCACAAGATTAGAATATCCCTGACCTCATCATCAACTTCCACTTTTACAGAACTTAGTTGATTAGTAACTCTATTAAATTCATTTAAATGATATGAAGCAGACCCACCTTCTAACATATTCATATTAAATAACCTCTTCATTATAAATACCTTATTGGACGTCGAGGGTTTTTCATACAGTTTAGCCTATGCGTCCATCAACTCCTTCGTTGTCTTTTCTTTCGAAATATTGAAAGCCACCGACGTTGCCAGGCTCAGCCTTATCATTCCTAGTGCCTTTCTATCAAGAACCTCCCATTCTTCATCCTTCATGGTCGTTGACTTCTTTTCTATTCCACACAATGGTAGGAATAGATCCTTCTGATATAAATAATCTTCCATCTGCATCTTCTATAAATGGTAGTTTTGGCCATTAAATTTCTCGACTCTAAACTTTCCATCTTCTGTCATTGCTCCCACTCGAACTAGGAACCCTCTTTTCCCGCGAGTTACCTTTCTCTCTTATACCAGTTGTTAGAAAAAAAATATCGCAAAACAATAAATTAAAATAAAATGCGAAAATAAAACACAGAAGATACAAAAAACAATAGAGGCATAGATATACGTGGTTCACCCAGTGTGCGCTACGTCCACCGGAGAAATTTCCAGGTCCTTCCCTTTTATTATCCAACAAATGAAGGGATACAACCTATAACACACTCGTTGTAACTTCCTCTTCTTCCTCTCACACTATCCTCTCTCAAAATACAATATTCACAATGATACATAGCCGCAATACATTTCCCTCATAAAATAGGGTTGCCTTCTAGGGAAAAAACCCTAACATAACTTCTATCGTCAAATATGCGACCTTATAATGAATGGTCCAGATTTACTATGAAATTACAATATACATTTACAAGGAAAATTTTCCTTTGGGGGCTTCATACCCAAACCCCCATCGAGGAACGTTGTCCCCCAAACCCATGTCAGGGGCCTGCTTTCCCCCAGACCCCCCAGCTGAGGGGATCGCCCCCCCGGGACCCCGCAGAGGGGGCCAGCCCCCTATGCAACGTCCCCACCTGGAGGGGTGTAGAATCTTACAGAGTGTAAATTATTCATGGGGTATAAACATGGTTGAAAACAAAGACCTCTGAATCAAGAAGATAATCAGGCTCCACAACCAAAAGATCCCTATCCCCGAGGTCTTAACTTAGACTACCAAATTATTTTGTTTTCCTCTCGTGGAGGTTAGAAGTGGGTCGATTAATGGTTGTTTTTAGGATTTGAGATAGGTTG
Source organism: Picea glauca (assembly GCA_000966675.3). Lineage (NCBI taxonomy): Eukaryota > Viridiplantae > Streptophyta > Pinopsida > Pinales > Pinaceae > Picea > Picea glauca. Next base: position 7,625 of record JZKD02S0502408.1, on the reverse strand, counting down.
TGATATTGGGGTCACGAACCAACCTCATTCTTATGATGGTGTGATCCAAAACAAAATCTACGAAACAAATGAAACATTTTTTATCTCCCAGGATCGCTTATGGGCATGAGGGGAAGGACATACTATATTTCCAAGTATATAATAAAAACCTCTTGAGTATGTGGTGATGTTGTGTGAAACAAGTGATAGTGAATGATGAATTTTAATAAGTTATGATCCAAGTTTTAACATGTGGACATCGCTTGGTCCTTTATAAATCTTGTTTATCTCTAACTTACTAAATTTCAAAAACAATCCTTGTAAAATGGAAAATCTCTAGGTAACTAGCATGGTGGACATGTGGGTCCTTACTTTTGACCTTTTAATATCCCTTTCTAATCTAAGAGAGCTTTGAAACTATCCCTAGATTGTTGTTGTAATCTAGGGAAAATTAGGGACAGTTATCGGTAGATCCTTACATAGACATCATTGAGATACACACACACACATAGACATAGATAAAGACATACACAAGTAATGAGAGCCCAAAGAACAATCCTTTATTATATGAAATAACAATACAGGAAAATTGTATACAATCTCTCACATGAAGTTATTTGAACCTTCATGTGCTTGTCTATTTATACCTCTTTCATGCAGTTGTAACTACTTAACTGCCTAGGTCGGTCGATTAACAAATACTTCAACCAACCTCTACTTCTTACTATGTCAGTCAACCAGCTAGTTCTTAGTCGACTGTCGAGTCTAGTTGAATGAGTTGACTAGCCCCTACAACAATTGTAGACATGTTGGCATATATGGGCCCTTACAAATCCTTTAAGCTTCCTAGGTTGTTTGCTCTACAAAATTTGAAACAATCCTAAGATCATTCACATATGGGCATGTATGGGTCCTTACAAACCTTTAAAATATGTTGCAAAAAGAAAACTAAGAGGTATTGTCCTCTCCTAAAATGATTGATTTAATTCGAAATGAATCAAACTAAGAGGTATTTGGCCTCTCCTAAATATTGATTTCTAGAGGGAGATGGAGATTTATTTGAACATTCTCTTTTTGTGATTTTCAAGATCACACTAAGGCATGAGGAAAGAGCATACTCCAAGATGGTTAAAATAGTCCCTAGTCTCGATTTAGTGTGATGAATTGCAAAAGAAACAAAACTTTCAATGCTTTAAAATTCAACAAGCCTTAAAATTTGAAAAATAATACTTGCACGCGGCTATACAGTGAGATAGTCTTGCACAGAATGCAAAGTGTGTGATTTGACAGTGTAGATAGTGCGCAAGTTTGTGCAATGTGTTTGCATGTTTGTCACGAACCCGCGCCCACGCAGAGAAATGGCAGGACGAGAAATATAAATCACTTCTCACAATCATATATTGAATCCAGGTGTTTGAGGATAGGGAAAGGCCAGTTTTGGGTCCTGCAAACAATAGAGAGTGAGAATAACAACTCTAGTAGCCTACTTGAGGATGAATTGTGATTCCAATCCCTATTTGAGTCACCAATATTTTTGGGGATTTTTATCACAAGAGTGAGAAAAAAAATACCCCTTTGATTTCCTTGGTAAGCCAACAAAGCAACACAAAACAATGGTTAGTAGATTAGTGAACCCACAAGCTAGAAAGCAAGAAATAAAGCAAGATAGGAATAACAAACAATGGAAACTAAACTAACCAAACATTAAAAAAGGATGCATGAAATTGAACACAAAGAGTGGTTACCCAACATAGATTGACCTTTGAAATTGAGAACACCAAGAGGAGAAATGTGGGTTTTATGAATCCTCTATTCCTCCTAGGGAGGGCTCTTGAATCCCTCAAATAGGGATATCAATCTCCTATTTTTACTTAACAATGGTGAAGAACTCTATGGAAAAGCTTTCCAAAAGGGGAAAAACTTTCCTTATGCTATACTTGCAAAAGTTATTTGTAAGAGAACAAATGGTTTCTCCAAGAGTACTTGAGCAACATAACAATGCAATGAAATTCTTTTGTTTTTAGCATACAATGGCCCTCTATTTATAGAATCATAGAAAGGTATTTCATAACTTGTTCCAAGTGTGAATGGGAGACCTTTAGAGGTACATCCCATCTTTTGATTCATCCCAAGGAGAAATTTTGGGTCGATCTTGGGGTCTTGTCTTGAAGCACTTCACCCTGAAAGTGGTTGAGGCCCGACCAAATTCATAAATGCGTTGTTTCTACATTCGTGTGGGTTTCTTCAAGGACAGTCGCATGGGAAACATTCCCAACCTGATAAAGTATAGAGGGAATATTTGAATCATTGGGAATATTTGAATCATTCCCAACCGTGAGATTAAGTTGAAAAATATCCCCATCTATGTCAATTAAATAATCATAATGAAGGTTCTAAGAAATGGGTCGTATAGGATTAATACATTTTCCATGGTTTCTTTCAATTCAGTTATATGGTTCTCCTATTATTTATAGAATGAAAAAACAAATGATAGACTAATAAAATGAAGGTGATAGTATCCATTTTTCCTAATATTTTGAAATATTGATTGTCGATCTAATTTTCCCACAAACTTAAAATGTAACACAATCATTTTTATGAGTTAGTTTTCGTCTTTTGTCTATGTGGTAATATTTTGAAACATAATTACCACCTTTCTTTAAAATTGCATGGGTTACATATTAAAAATGGCTTTCAATAACCTAACAACTGTCAATTTCTTATTTGATTTAAATTTCTTTCATGTATGGATCATTAATTTGTAATCAACCACATTTATTCTTAGTAATTCAATACAAATCAGATAAGTAGTTTGTAGAGGCTATGGTGGTGGTTTTACAACTATGTTTTTTGGCTCCACAATTGATCAGGGGCCACCACATGTATCTAAGTGGTTTCCAATTTGCGAAGGGAAAGGATAGTTTCAAAATTTTACATGTTCACGCTCTACAATTAACCTAAACCATTGATCTCCACTTTATCTCTACCATCCGATCTAGCACCCAATTTCTTTGATATAAACCATTACTTTATGAATTTTAAGCATGATGTGATTTATTTGAAATTTCTTCGACACATGCTAAATTACAATTGGTTAGAAAAGATATTTCAAACACAATTAAGGTTTTCCTTTATCTCATTCGTTTGTGACTCTCATCAACAACGATTTTCAACTAAATTTTTAATAGAATTTGGACATCAATCACAATAATACATTCATTTGGTTCAAGCAGAGGTGATTTCATTAAGAAATAGTCGTTAATATATCTTAAATCGATCAAGGGTATAACAAAATTAAAATGATTGTATTGCCAACGGAAACAAGGATTTACAAAACAACGACTCAATAATGGTTTGTATAGAAAAATGGGTTCCAAAGCCACCTTGAGGGGAGGCCCTTCTACTCCTTGTATGCTCCAACTCTAAGCTTGATGATAGAAGTGAAATCCCTAATGGTAGAGAAAATATAGCTAGGGTGCAAACTCTCTCTGGTGAAATTTTGGCAGCATATCCTTGCAATGGATTGTAGATTCAATGGGTGACATCAATGGCTTTATTTATAGGTGAAATATTGGACTCGTCTTTAGAGTTATCTTCAATGCGAACAATCCCAATAGATTAATGAAGTAATGGGATAAGGATAACTAATGAAGACTAGATCAAACTCTATATTCAGAAACAGTGGATTGATAAAGTCCACTCATAGCAACTACATCATTTCTAGGAGGTGCATAGGCGTTAACGAACCACAATTTTTTTTACTTTTAGGTCCATATCATAGATTTTTAGAGATTTAGTGTGCATCCCATGCATTAAAAAAGGGTTCAATAGTGCATTGTAGGTTTTTTGTTCAAAATTTTGGTTTAACATGGCTCATTATGGCAAGGTTGAGGTCATGTGACGATATAAATTAGGGCTAAGGCTTCCAAAGTGATGTGTTTGGCTGAAAATGCTCATGAAAAGATAGGTGAGAAAAATTTGGTTGATAACAGTTACCCCCTAATGTATGAGGTCAAGAAAATTCCATATGGCCAAAATAGATCACGAGTTTTTGTCCTCTAAACCATGGGAAAATAACCAAACAAGCAAGGAATTGAGTGGTCAAAGAGAGAGGAAAACCCCCAAAGGACTTCGGGGACCCACCTACAAACAACCAACCAATGGGATAAATTGTGTACATAATCTTAATATTAATGAGGTAGGCATACACATGCTTGTGAAATTGTCTCAATACAATATTGGATCATGGCATCATGGGGCCATATCCAAGTACATCAGAAAGTGATAGTATAATACATCATAAAATCAAGGTCAAGGAGGACCCAACTGGTGATCCATATTTTCATCCTGTCTAGTGTTTTCATTTAGCCACTCTTAGGATTTATTTTACATCAAAAAATTTCCAAGCACTTAGTCATTTTTCAAATGATGTGGAGCGGGCCAACACAAATATCTAATCCACGTGTCTGTAGGTCCTTCACATTGTCGGTCCGCTTTCCCACTATTGACACTTCTTATCTTTTACCGCCAACTACCTTTTAATTCACTTTCATATTTTATATTTAGTCCTTTTTCAAAAATGTAGATGTGAAGCTGCATAGAAATTGTTTAACCTTTTAGAATTCCTAGGTCCGCAACCCCACACTCACCAAAACACTTTACTCATTTTTCCTTTTCATTTTCTTTCGATGCTTATTCAAATTCAATCAATGCAGATGCGAAGCTACATACCTTCCCTCAATTCTTTCTTGGGTCTCCAAGTCTATAAGTCCGTAGGTCTGCATTCACTTTTCACTCCTTTTCATACTTAGCCATATTTCTTATTTTTTTATTGGACTTCCTTACTCTTCCTCGTATCCATGTTCGTATGTTCACACATCCACAAGTCCACATCTCTCTTAAAACTTAATCATATTCACAATCCCAATGCATACCTTGTGACCCCTTTCTCGAAGTCGTGTTCACAAACATTTAACTCCGCAACTTCGCATTTTCGTGTTACGCATTTCACACTTCCCATGCATCATTTATCACTTTCATACTTAAAATTTTCCATCCATTATCATATCACATCACCACTTCTCATTATATTTATTATCCCTTCCACATCATCTGCCACTCATAAAATCATAATTTTGATATTAATGCATAACACATCGATTAAAGGTCACAATAAATCCAAATCCCATGACAATTGATGACATTTAAAGTATGATCTACAATTGATTGAGTTACCAAGGAAATACATAATAGAATTTAATAAAATAAAAATTCCAACCTGTAAGCATCGACGGTAGCGCCACCTTTGCAAAAATTCAAAAAAGATGTCAAGTAAGAATAAGGAAATGTTTTGAGGAGATACATTAATCACACTGGGTCATGAATATCAATAGTTCCAGTGGTCCAGGGCATATAAATACTACAGTCTCTTTCTCCAGCTGAGAAGAAGATGAACATAATATGGACCTCAGGAATAACATTAGCAGGTTGTGTTCCAGAGGTAACTGACATGAAAGAGATTGTTCAATGGTGCACAGATAAATTCATCTATGAATGAAGAATAATTCAAACACAAGGTCATTAACCTATTTCTCTAGATCCTTCAACATTCTCTAAAATGATACGACTCCATGCACCAACAATGTGATTCAATAGCAAGGAAGCTAATGAATTTTTGAAGCGGCACAAAGAAGGAAATAGATTTCTAATAAATTACTTGGAATATCCAACCTATAACCCTGGTACTTCCAGAATTGAGGTAAATTTGTTAAAATACCCATACAAAGAATTTGCATGGTTATTTGCCTGCATTATCAGTTTGGTATGTACTATGTTTGTATTAAGAAATGTTATATATTCTATATATTATGCTCTGCATGAAAAATCTATCATCAATTGGGTTTATCCAATCTCAAGTGAAATTTCCTTCCAGTTAAATAACCTCAAAAAGACTCAAGAGTTCTATATGACTTCTTACCTCATTTTCATCATTGCTTATGGCCATGTTTTTTAAGATTTTCCACGTGCAAAACATGTTGATTTTAAGTTGGAACCAGTCTATGCATGATATTCAGTTTTATACAAATATAAAGCCCAATACAATTTCTACCAAGTTCATAACAATTTCATTTCAGAATTCAAAAAGTTGATTTTTGGACAGAGCACATCAAGGCTATCCTTGGAAGAAACTTCATTTCTCATTGGAAAAGGGGTTTATGAGTTGTCTGAATAATTCCCTGTAATTAGAATATTTGGTAGTAAAAAGAATCCCTTCCTTATACCATTCCATACATCAAATAAACTTTTTGTTCGAGAAGTATGCAAACAATACAATACTTGGGCCCACTTCTACCATGGAAAGAGGAAAAATCAATTTATACCCCTACCATGGAAAATTGGGAATTGCATGGTGAAACACATAACTCACCTTAATGAACTAGCGAGACATCATGAACAGATGGGTTTGAAGGAAGCAAAATTTGTTGAAGGTTTTGATCTAGACAACACATTTACTACACATATGTAGTTAGTGGGGTACTCTTCACATTTCATCAGAATTGAACACTTTCAAAAAGGTGAAAGAGATGAATTGGATCTTTAAGAATTAGCAGCCTACAAAATTTCGAATGACACAGGAGAAGTACATACTACAAATGAAGGACATAAACAATATGGAAGAAAAACAACAAATCAAAACCCCAATTCGCCAACAGCATCTCAAAGAAGCACTCCATCGAGAATGAAGAGTAGAACCAATGGAATGGATATTAGAAAAACATTAGTTGGAGGCTCATATGAAGGTGGAGATAAATATCCACCAAGGAAAGGTCTTGAGAAGACGCATATTGCATACACTCTTGTAAAAATAAAAACAAATATATCATCAGTCGAAATAAATGCGCTAAAAGTATAGGAGAATCCCCAGTCAATGGACATGGATGAACTTATTGAAGAAATGGACTGGTTTGCACAGAGATTGTTAGAAACAAGAGAAATTGTTGATGCTATTATGACCTAGGATCTTGAAATATTTTAGGAGGAATCTATCACTCTAAACCATGCAGCATACAATCCTGAAACCAAGAAACTGTTGTTGGAAAAAGTTAATACCAAAAATAAAAATTCATCGGAACAATGGAAATCTTCAATTGATTTGGATGGAGTAGCACCATCTAAAATTGAAAACTTTCATGGAGCTATTGGATATGCATTGAGACAATCAATTAACAATATGGAGAATTTAGAATTGAAGAAAAGGACAAAATAATTAGAAGTTGCTTTAGTACTAGGACCATTATTTCCAGAACCTTTGAGTTGTATTCAACCTACACTTGAATTGGAGGATATTCCAAAAAGCAGTATAAAATATAAAGGATCATCAATTTTATTGTATATTGTAAGAAAATATGTTGGGGATTCCATACAGAAAAGGATTGATATAATCCGAGAGATTTGGGAGCTTGCCCAAAGTATTTCTTGTTAGAAAAATAGGACCGCAGAGCAATAAATTAAAACAAATGCAGAAACAAAGCACATAAGACACACAATACAAGAGAGACACAGATTTATGTGGTTCACCCAGTGTGGGCTACGTCCACCAGAGAAATTGCCAGGTCCTTCCTTTATTATTATCCAGCAAATGAAGG
>JZKD02S0502375.1:0-16927 GCA_000966675.3 Picea glauca | reverse complement strand
CAAATTAAAATAAAAATGAAAATTGAGGAAACTAATTTTCATAATATTGATAGGAAGAGTGATTTTGTGTGTTCATCCTTTTCAAGAAAAACTCTAAAAATTCCCAAATGTTTAAGATTTAATTGTTTATGTGGAAAACCAATTTGAAATAGAGTGAGTTATGTATGGTTATTCAATGTAGATCTTATGGCTTATCAAAAAACATTTGGAAGAAAGTTGAGAGAGTTCATTATTTTTAATAGAGGAATAAGGAACTAAAATTCAAACTCCTTACTCTATAATGTTAGTAGAAAAGTGATTGTTGCCATTAGAATAAATATAAGGTAACTAGTCTAAGTTAAAATCCAACTCCAAACTTTATGATGTTAGGAAAAGGATTTTGAATGAATCATTATAGAATTTTTCATCTATCTTGGTACTGTATGGGTGGAAAAATTGGTGGACTTGGCTCATCTTAATGGCACGTCCCATTTTGGAGATTTTGAGTTCAAAACATTTCAAAGTCATTTGAGGCATCAAACATCACCTTTTTAGGTAAAAAAACTTATGAGAATAGCTCCCAATACCTCCACTTTTTTCTACAAGGCCAGATCTTTCCAATGGTGCAAAACTCAACTCAATCAAAGTTCATACACCAAACTATCCCTCTTGCAAGTTGACCTACCTTGCTGACCAGCATGGTTATCAACTAGATTCCACATTAGCCCCCATTACTCACACATGTGGGGCTATTCTCATGAGGAATTTCAAGAAGATTGTAGAAATTACAAACCCTAACTCTAATTGAGGGTTGAGGCATGCAAAAACCCTAACCCTAAACAATTATCAAACTACCTCAAATACTAGGCCACTAGGGAGAGAGGGATTTGCATTCTTTTAGCAATGTACTTTTTCCCGATGAAGAAGATTATTTGAAGGCCATTCGGGTCACTAGTATCAAAGGAAACTCTCTATAGTGAGTGCCCCATTTTTTGTATTTTCATTTTTATAAGTGAAGTAAAGAAAGGAGATAATATGCATCACCCTATAGATGAGTTTATTGGTTTCCTAGGTCACATTTTATGTTCATTTCAGTGATTAATGTGTTCATTTACTTGTTCTTTCATTTTTTTTTTGTCATTTCCATAAATTTGAGCATTAATCTAGTGATAAGAAATAAAGGATCTAAGGAAATAAATTGTTTACTAAAATATTGCAAGATCTATTGTGATAGAGTGTTCTGTTAGACTATCCATGGTAGTTAACATGTCAAAAAAATAAAATAGTATTTTTATTTTATTTTTATCGACAAGAGATCCTCTTGGATCTATGGGTCTAATAATTACAAAAAAATACTTTTGCATCTTTGATGTTTTTTTATCTTAAGGGTGTCTCCACTTGCAATAATCATTTTTTTTTTATAAACATCCTTAATATAAATCCCTATGTTTTTGTTAGAAAACTCAACAAGTTATATAAATTATTAAAATATACATATTGAATTGAGTGTTTTTGTCTTGCTAGTTCATACATAAGATAATGTATCATCACCTCATCTCATCATAGATTTGTCATTTAATACAAAGTAGACATAGATTTTTTTATACATAAATATTTTCTTTTAAAGGTAGTGTTGTTATGTCTAAGTAATCATTGGATTGATCTCACATTGATAGAATCTCGTTTTCTCATTAGATGGCCTCTAATGTCCAATGGTTCATTTAGAAAACCATCTATTCATTTCCATAATTTTTAGGTCCCAAACCTTATCTTGAGATGTCATCTTTGCTTGCAGCAGTAACCTTATCTTATCGTTATAGCTTATTTTGATAATATATATATGTAAAACATTAACACATTAATTATGCATAAAATATAGAGCCTTTGTGCCCATATTACATGTTTCTACACACAAGAGTTTGAACTATAAATACAATCGAATTCAAGGCCCACATACTTGTAAGAAGCCATTTCTTCCAATTTTCCACCATTAAATGTGATGGTTGTAACCTAATAGCAAGTAGTTATTACCATTTCCTTTATTTTTTCGGCATTAACTTTTTATTCATACTAAGTACAAAAATTTGTTGAGGGAATCAAGATGTCTAAAGACCCTCTTTGTGCATTGTCAATAACATAACATCATCTACCTCCTCCCTCATTATTCTTGATCCAATATTCAAACATATATATAAATATGTCAAATAATGTTGGAGAGAGGGGACATTCTTGTTTCATCCTGATATTAACCTTGAATTTGACTTTTTTACTTACTATTTTTTCATTTATGGGTACACCAAATACTGTAATAACCTTTTCATACAAGTGGAATGTAGCTTCTCTTCTATCAAATGAAATTCCTACTCTCTCCATTCTTTCCCAATGGATTTAGAAGGAGACCTGACATTGTTTTATTTTACCCATTTACTCATTTTTTTAGTTAGAATGAGGCCAAATAGTTTGGAAAAGAGGCAGAAATTCTCACATTATTTATATCACCATCTTTGAAAATAAGTACTAATGTTCTAACTTTAAGCCCATGCCAACCATGTGGCCTAAATGAATATATCCTTGAAAAGCTCATAAGAAGGTGGACCATCCCATTTGATCATTTAAATCTTAAACTATGAGGTCCATCTACACTTTGGTTGGTATGGATACTTCATATTCATATATATATATATATATATATATATATATATATATGTCCTTTAGTGTATTTTTCATATATTTCACATAGATATGCAATCATTTATTCTTCATCTATCCCATTCCACTAAGAGGACGATGAATGCAAAAACATTGCTTATTTGTATTCATTCATTCAATAGGTTTCTTGGTCTAAAGTAGTACTTGAAAGTCTTTTTTGTTGAAGATATTGCTTACAATAGAATTGGTTACCCATTGATTTTGATTTATTGGACATTATTGAGATATTCTTAATATTGTACTTTATATTCTAAATGTATTTATAAATGTATTTATATTGTGTGTATTCTTAATGAAAAGTGAAATTTTATGTGCATACTAATTTTCTCATTTGATATCAGAGACGAGTCTTATCGGATGAACTCCCCCAGGAGAGTAGTATTATTTGGACTAATGAATTTTTCATTTTTGTGTGAGACATTGCCTATTGTTTCTATATGTTGAAATCTCATAAGGAAGTTGTTGACCACCTGAATTGTTGTTGTTCATTGACTGTCGGTGTGTAGGAGTTGCACAATGATTTATTTTTTCTTCGATCAAGAGAGGGTCATGTGATTTTTGTACATTAATGTATATATTAAATCAAACTGTGTACTATGAAGCAGTTGTTGTTGTCCAAAGGAGAAGACTCACCATTTTTTCTTTAAAATAATATGTTGCAATATATACCAGATCTCTTCATGATTTGCTTATGAATCAATTCTGCAACACTTTGGTAATAACTTTCCTTGGTTGTGAATTTGAAAATTCAAGTTATGGATAAATAGAATGGAGAGATGATCTTTGGGGTTTTGATTTGAAGTGTGAGTAGGAGAAAGCATTGCATCTCATCTGTGAAGATAGATCTGTAGTCTCAATATTCTCTGCATCTAAATTCATTTTCTTTGAGGGCTTATCATTCATCAAGTTTCAAAATTGTCGCTGGATTTGAAAACACGCATATAAAAATTTTAAGACATGTGTCTTTGTTGATTGTCCAGGTCATGGAAACTATATAGTTAAAAGATTTCCATCATTGGATGGATGATGAAAAAAGAAGAATTTATTTACCCGATTGAAGGAGACTGCCAAACAAAAAGAGGGGCAGCTATAGCTAGTAATGTGTAGTAGTTATATTAATTAATGTGAATGCATTTTTGTGTCTGTAAAATATAATCCAGAATCAACTATAGAACATGGTAATATAGTTAAAGCTGGTGTGTACGGAAGCCATGACCTTGCCACAAGATGGCCACTAGTTTGATTATGTTTACAACATGTTATAAAACTGATAGGCCTTTTTGTGCTTCGGTATTCAAGAGCATCTATTATAGGTCACTTTTTATGAGATCTTTGCATGTTATACAGGTCAATTTGCCTGATCAAATTTTGAATACATTTTGTATCCAGAGCACTCTCCTACAAGACGAAAGAGAAATATCTGATAGATGGAAGTATCTCCATGGATGGTTCAATACTTGACAGCTTTTATCACAAAATCCCCAAAGTACTTGACAAATTGTATGACAGAAGCCCCGATGAGCCGACTCTATCAATATTGTTGGCCATTGCAAGTTCATCAACAATGGTCATAAGCGTTTATGTTTTAAATGAATGAAATGGGAAGCTTGAGAGTGCGAATAAGATAAGAGCTAAAAACATGAAGTTCAGATTGAGTGTAAGTGTTAGTGAAGAACTAGACAAAGCCATGTATATTGTAATTTGTATTGTAATCTTTGTAATTATTGTAATGTAAGCAATACACAAGGGTCTTGGAGATATTGCTTCCAATAGAATTTGTTAGCTATTGGTTTAGATTTGTTGGAGGTTGTTGAGATATTCTCTCAACCTCTCTATCAAGTTTAAATCAAGTTGGATCTAACAACAATTTTGTAAATGTATTTATATTGTGTGTATTCTTAATAAAAAGTGAAATTTTATGTGCATACTAATTTTTTTATTTTTTTGGCATTGAATTACATTCTTTATCACACCAATTATTATAAGGTGAATTATGTTTTTCTTTGAAACAAATAGGCTATGTGTCATTCTTGATTATTCATTCTACAAGTTGGTTAAAATACATTCTCTAATTATTATTGTTTTGGTGTCAACTCAAGAGAAAAGAAAAAATATATTTTACTCTTTCTACAAGTTGGGAAAATAGATTCTGCAATTATTATCTTTTTGGAATCAACTGAAGAGAAAAATAAATTAAAAAATGTAAGTGTGAGCAAATTTTAGGAGTTCAAGAAAAAAAATGGACTTTTTAGGAGTTAAATCCCAATGCAAAAATTATCCATCACTATTATGTATTATATACTTCACCATAGTATGAAAGGAATAAAAAAAAAAGATATCCGACTAGGATGAAATTAGTACATGCTAGCCAACCCTCCATTAATCCATCCAATTAATCCATGCATCGAAACCAGCATACCCTTACTTGAAAAATGTGCCACCCTATGTCACATTAAATACAACCAACCATACCATAATGTATATCACATGTGTTCCCATATAACTCAGTAAATCTTAAAGCCACTAACTCTGTTAGCTAGGACTAACAACAATGTTTTAATTTCAATGCATATGTAATAGCATAGTAGCATAGTTTAGTTTCCTCCTTAGATTTTTCCATATTTATTTTATCCCTTTTTCAATTGTTATCATTTTTTGTTACTAACATATATCTTATGTAGGTGTCACAGTAATGAATAGAGGAGAAAATAGCAAGGGTAAAAATGGATAACATAAGCTATCACAACATTAAATTAGAGCCTAGATCAACAAAAACAACTCATAACGTGCCTTATCCATCATCCATTAGTCATAATTAGAACCAACATATCACCATCAATCATGTAGATCCCCGTAAGTAGTGTCAAATAACAACATAAATATCAAACAAGAACCTAATCCTTCAATCTACAAAGGGGTCCCACCTACTAGTATTATATATATCATTATCTTATAATAGTAGGTTTTATCAATACTTTGCGAGAAAAAACCTCGTTGCAATTTTATCGTCAACAAGGTGGGTACACACGCAGTCATGGAAAAGGATATGGTGGAGCAGGCAGAAGAACCCGCATATGCTTTAATTGCAGTTATATTGGTCATGTATCACGATTCTTCACTAAGCCCTGTGTGCTCTACACATATTTTTATCGTCATGAACATGTAACCGATGATTCTCCAAACTTGTTGAAAAGTGGGAGGACAAGAAGGGTAACTGTAACATTGTACATACTGAGCCCTGCAAAAACCATAATAAGAAGGGAGAAGTGAATTTTTGATTAGGAACCCATAGAGGAGAGAATAAATGGGATGACTTCGAGCATGGAGAAGGTTTAAGTAAAAAATAAGAAGGAAATATTAGGAATCCCCCCCAACCCCCTCCTAAGTGTGATGCGGCTCAACAAAAGAAATTTTTCCGTGAAGAACAATCATGTGAAGAACCAATCACGCGAGGATATGAAATGTTAGACTAACAGGTATCTTCAAGAGGAATGGGTTCTGAGAGGACATTCAAACATAAAAGAAGAGGTCACTAGAAGAAGCACCAATCCACGAATAAGTATGGTGGGAGACACATAGGTCATTGGAGGAAGCTTTTATGTGTGAATAAATCCAACGCATCACCCAAAGATCAATAGAAGAAGCACAGAAACAAACTATGATGTGATGCATTGAGAATAAAGCATATGAAAATTTGCAATGGACAACATGCACATAATCCTTGTATGACCTCAGTCACATGAAAGAAGAAGAATATCAAGTTAATACCTTCTTCCAATGTTGTTTTCATTTGCTAAGATATCCAAAAGTTGTGAGTAAGTTGAATCATATGTCAATTGATTGCATGAAAGAGCAAGGAGAGGAGACTACAAATGCAGCTCCTCTGCCAAAAAGGGATGTCTGCTAGGTCAGTAAGAAAAAGAGCACAAGTTGTGAGTTTAAGAGGACAGTAGAGTTGGGTGGGTATGATATCGATAGACTTGTGTTGGATCTAGGATCTAACATAAACATTTTAACCAAGAAATCCTAAGAAGTGATGGGGAAACTGAAGTTAGTAAATTCATCCATTCGGTTTTGATTAGCCAACTGGTATAAGATCTACCCCATCAGCTGGCTGGAGTAGTTTGGTGTGAATATAGAAGATGTAAAATAAAATATCGACTCAAAACTCATTGAAATCATGAATGAGTTCGATCCATACCTTGCATTACTAGGAATCGTATGGGATTTTGATAACAATGTGGTGTTGAATTTGAAAAATAATCAAATTTCATTTGACACTAACACCTTGTGTGTGGTCGCGCCACTGGATCCATATGAGGAAAACTACTACAATGATCTTTTTGACAAGAGAGAGCAGAGCTCGACAATTGAAAATATTTACAAGGACATGGGGTGTAGGGAGGACTACATCAACCCCAACGTAGATGGATAATTCGTTTGGAGGAGTGTCAAGTATTATGACATGGATTTTGAATATGGCTTGGATAGATGGAAGAATAATTTGTATGAAGTATAAACAAATCAGTGCTCCCAAATAAAAAAGGTAGTGCAATGAATAGGGTCAAAACTTTATGTTTCCTCACGGTTTGATGGTACTGAACCAGTGGACGCATTCTTGTTCCAAATGGAGAATATCATCCCCGTAGAGAAAAGAATCTAGACTATGGATGTTGTGGTTCATGGAAACCCGACACAGTGGTGGGAAAATCATCACCTGAATATTCATATCTGGGAGCACACAGTCAAGTTTATACAACTGCACTTCTATCCCATCGTCAAATTTTAACTGGACAATCACAATAAGGGGACTGAGGATCCACAAGAGCACAAATACTTTTCTGAATGGCCCTGGCCTTATAAGAACATCCCTCAAGCCTAATGGTTCGATCGATTTATCGATATCATGGATATGGTCCCTTGAAGTGGGTACATCTAGGAAGAGCTCAAGAGGAAAACAAGTGATTGGACCCATATCACCTCTCATTTCCTTTTGATATTCTGGTTCACTTTAGACACTCTAGTTCATAACAAAGCTCTTGGTTGAGTTAAGTACTTTATTTTCATTGGAAGCCAAAAGTTTCTAGTTCACCGGTGGTATTCTCATATAACTAGTCGGTGGCCAAGATGAAGGAAGGAATCCATTGTTGGAAGATCAATATAGACACCATTGACAATGACGACCCTTGTGGTGTCTACATATGAGAGTCTCAAGGGGAGCACACTTTAGAGGTAAGGGTAGTTGAGACAACCGTATTGAATTATAATGTCCCTATCAAGACTAAGAAAGACAATATTTGGATGGAGAAAGCACCAAAGATGGCCATTATTACGGATTAATGGGAAAATGAGATCATCAGCTAACTGGTTGACCTCCTGAAAGAGTATGAACACTTATTTCATCGAAGGATTTTTTAGATGAATGGAATCACATAATCATTAGGAGCTATGAATATCGAACTTAAATCGGACTTCAAGTCAGTCAAGAGAAGACCCTATTGTCTAAATCCTATATACAGATAAAAAGTGTGAAAGGAGCTAGATCATATCCTAGATGTCAGAATCATTAGTCCCTATTGAAGAATCTGACTGGATCAGTCCCATAGTCATTCAAGAAAAAAATATTGTGGAAATTTGGATATGCGTCGATCTGCGGAGCCTCAATGCATCTTGTCTCCATGACCCTTTTCCAATTCCGGTCATAGACAAGGTGCTCGAGAATATTGGATGTAGGGAAGCCTGCTCATTCATGGATGGCTTCTCTAGACATTATCAAGTTCATATCGTAGAGGAATATCAAACCAAAGACACCTTCACAATCAAATGGGGGTCCTTTTCATATATAGCCATTTCCTTCAGATTAAAAAATTCCCCCGCAATGCTTTCTCAGATAGTGGTAGCAGCATGCAAGGAGTCTATCCATAATTTTATGGAGGTATACTTGGACAATTGGACATTCTTCAATCTATTGAAATACCATATACAAGCTCTCTAGCTAATTCTCGATTGATGCCACCAATTGCAGATCTCTTTGAATTTAAAGAAGTACATATTTTGTACTCCCTTTGGTATAGTGCTTGGCAATGTCATGTGTAAAGACGAATTTCTAGTCGACATGACCAATATTGTTGCCATCCTATATATGGTATCCCCTACTTCATTTTGGGCGATGCAGGCAACATTGGGACATACTTGATACTACAGATGGTTCATTGATAATTATGCTCATATCATGGCCCCATTGGAAATGTTGCTACATAAATATATTAAGGATGAATGGACATCAAAATGCCAACGATATTTCAATACCTTGAATGAAAAACTAATTATTTCACCCATTTTGATTTTACAAGATTGGTCCAAGATCTTCCATGTCCATCTCGATACTCAACCCATCGCATTGAGTGTCATCATGGCCCAACCAAGGGAAGGAAGTATCAATCATCTAGTCTACTTTGCTAGCCGAACGTTATCTGATTCTTAGCATAATTATACTACCACTAAGTGCAAAGGCCGACTATGGTATATGCGCTAAAAAAATTCAGCCACTACTTGTTGGGATCCATCTTCAAATTCTTCACCGATCATTCTTCCTTCAATTATTTAGTTAAAAAAATAGTGTTGGGTGGTCACATCTATTGGTGGTTGGTCTTGTTTCAGGAATTTGACTTTGAGGTTGTAGTAAAACAAGGAAAACAAAATGTGGGGCGGGATGAGAACACTCAGGGCCATCCCATTTTCATGTTAGATGAATTCCACCTGTCTCAGTGCCATCCCTTTTTCGTACTGGATGAGTTCTACATGTCTCATTGATATCATTTTTCATGTTCGATGAGAAAACACAGTGCCGACCCTTTTGAATGCTAGATTTGTTCCACCTATCTCAGTGCCAACTATTTTTCATGCTGGATGAGAACACTCGATGCTAGCACTTTTTCATGCTAGATGAGTTCCACTTGTCTCAATTCCATCCCTTTTTCATGCTATATGAGAGAACTCCCTCTGAAGAGGGAACATACCAATCTTCTCACTGAAGTACTCAAAATTTTCCCTTGACAGTGGCTTGGTCAACTCATTCACAACCTGCAGCTTGATAATCATGTACTGGAGCCTCACTACTCCCCTTTACGCCATATCTATGATATAGTGATATTTGATCTCAATATGCTTCGACTTGTCATGGAGCACAAAATTCTCTAACAAATTCATGCAACTCTGGTTGTCACACCAAATGTAGGTCACCTCTCGTTTGAGACCAAATAACCCAAAGAACAACTTATTAATCGATGTTTCTTCTCTACATGTTGCACATGCTACCACATATTCATCCTCAACCATACTGAGTGCTACACATGACTTCTCCTTTCTCAACCATGTGATCTCAATGATCCCATACTAAAACAACATCCAGAAGTACTCTTCTGATCCAATGCACTCCCTGCCCAGTCAGAGTGTTTATGCTCCCTCTGAAGCTTGACTCCCTATGAGGCTATATAGTCTTCGAAGTCATATACTCCCTTTGAATGTGTTGATCTCCTCTTCTTTGACTTTACATGGACGTGCACAACTCTATTTATGGATTGTCTTGCTTCATGTTTCTTCCCACGATCATCATTATGGCTCCCTCTCAAAGCTATTACCTGTGAATTCCAATGATATACGATTTTACTTTAGTAAAATCTAGAACATCACAAACTAATTATACTCATAAAATTTCAACTACTTAGAAACTCTGGTCTCTTCCATAGATCACTTCCCACATGTGAGAGACAAAAAATATGTGTGTCTATTGTTGTGTCTTTCAAATTTATTTTTATAGTAATATTAAATTCATCCAAAGCGACACGTCTCTTTGAAAATTAAATTAAATTTTCTTTCTTATAAATATTTGGAGAACACCTCATGTAACTACCCAAAGATTAATTTGGTTATAATCCATCCACATAGTATTTGATTTTATTAAATTGTTCCTCCATAGTTCATGTGATTATTTGTAGAAATACAGGTAGAAGTAAATATTCATTGCATTCCTCATATTTACGTAATTAGACATTTTTACTATAAATTAATGCCCACCATAATTTATGGAATTATTTCTATAATTTAGGTAGGAGTAAAAAGTAAATATGTTGTACGTAGATATTGTAACAACCTCATAAATTTAACACTCCCAACACTTTACTCTACTCTCATTCTCCTGTGAGGGAGTCAAGCCCATACTCTGTTGAGTTTTCATAAGAGATGATATTTGATGCAGGAGCATCATTCACTCATCAAGCGAGCCAACGCGTGGAGCAGAAAAGACAGCTGGACAACAGCTATACAAATTTTGAAATGCTTTGGGATTGTTGCGCTGCTCTTTAATGAAGTCACTCATAAATAAGTGCACTTGTATTGCAAAGGGGACCTTGAGACTTTAAGCTCTCGTCCTTAGGTAGTTGAGTCATTTAATAGTTTTAATGTTGATAGATAGGAAATTTTATTGTAGATTTGATAGCTTTAGAATTCGAGAGGGAAAACGGATATAGACGCCCTCCTTTGTACATTGTAACAGATTGAGATCAAGCATTCAGAGAGAAGAGCAAGTAGAGAACTTGTGGAGAACACCCATGTACAGATTTAGTTAATAGAAGAGAGACTTGGATTCAATTTCATGGTTTGTGTTGTTTCTCTGTTTTGATATTATGCTCATGAATGTTTGTTTCCCTTGTATGCATTTGATTTTGAATATGCTGTGCATGTGATGTCAGAGGTTTTAATTGAAGTCTGAGAGAGAAGAGAATAAGTTTCAATTGTTTCTCTATCTGATCCAAGAGATTCCTGCATAGAGTGCAGTCGAATTCATCCGCATAGAGTGCGTCGATGAGGCTAGACAGTTAAACTCTTATTCTCGTTCGTCCAGAAGTTGGTGATGATTGATAAAGCCATGCAAGGTGTGCGTAGGCTAGAAGAAGGCTCAAGGTTGCGATTCTGAGAAAAAGGAATTAAGACTGCTGCTGCTGGTGAACGCGTAGAGTTCAGGAAGCTTCAACACTTAATCGTGTTTGAAGATCTGCCGCAGGGAGTGAGTGCAACAAGTCTTCATAAAGACTTGTAAAATTAGGACAAGCTCAAGAGGGATAGAACCTTTGTGACATCGTCAAAAGTGAGCACAAAATATTCACGTCAATGAAAGTGCGAGTGGAGGTCTCAAGTGTAGTCTTGAAAACCAGATCGTCGTAGAAGCACTTGACCATTTCCAGGAAATCCTTCAAGGAGGAGGAGCTGACAGCTAGGATCCATAGGAAAGGTTGACGAAGTCCCGATAGCCGTCATATCTCGGGAAAGTTGCGTAGGGTTTAAATCGTGGGCGCACAAGAAGGAAAGTCATCGAAGCTTGGGATATCGGGGTTTCTGTGATCAAAGGATTTGCATATGATGAAATCGTGATACGCAATTTCCCGAGAAGATTAGAGCTATTTATTTTAGCGTGGATACGTGGCGCGAGATCCCGGAGGATCGGGGTTCGACACTTCGTGACTCTTGGTGTCGAAGGGATCGCAGAAGATTCGAGAAAATCCTGAATTGCGATGGGTCCCACGGTGGAAGTGTGGAGTACAGGTGGCATCATATCGGGAATCGGGGAAAGGTATGTCCCGAGTCTATTTACATCCGGACTCACAATCCCGCAAGTTCCGAGGTCCCGATAGACATGTAAACGGTGGAGGAGTCGAGTCCACATGTCTCTCGAAAAATCGGGCCATCGGTGTTCGAAGTTTGGAAACTAAATCTGTTGATGTCACAAGTGGCGATTTCCCGACAGGGAGAAGTTCCGATAGCCGAGAGGAGCAACGTTGACTCGTATCGGACTTCGAGGAATTGCGAGGTGAGAAACACGCGACCAAATAAATCACGAAACCGTGAATTCCGATTTCCCGATTGGAAGGGAGATCAGTGAAGAGTTGTTGTGGGTAAGGAACTTTCGAAGAGGGAGTTGAAGGGCATTTTAGCTCTTCGGGCTGAAGACAGAGAAGGTCTTGGTGATCGTGATCGTTCTCTGAGGAGTGGGGAGGGTTGCACCAATATTGTATGTGAATATTTATTATTACAACGATGAGTATTCCATTATATATAACCTATGGTGAGCATCCATGAAAGGATGTATCCTTGGATAATAAATATATATGGAACATTCATCATAAATAATTATTTATGATATATATTTATACCTTCTATAAATATATTATTACATTAATAATAATTTTTAATAATGTCTTCCCGATGCTGTCCAAACATCAACATGAACAACCTTGGAAACGATCTTTCCGATGTAAATTTATTTGCATCGAAGCCATCCCAGATAAACGAGCCAAAATAGTTGAATTCCTTATTTCTAGAAAAGCTCCCAGGGAATATACTCCTGGATAGCGTCACTAGCTGGTGACCCATAGTGTTAATTATCATTTGATTGTCGAGAAGTTGTATAATTTGGGTGTAGATGGAATCTTATGTCATTGTGCTTTGGTACATGAATGAGATTCCATCATATATGAGGCACACGGAGGAATTGTTTGGGGCCATAACACCGGCAAGGCCACTACGTGCAAGTTTCTATTTGTCAGACTCTTGTGGCCCTCTCTTTTCATCGATGCTAAGGATTACTGAAAGAACTGCGATGTATGTTAGTGGGTGGGAAAGCCTTGCTGACGAGATGAACTCCCCCTCTTCCTAGTGACTGCCTTGAACCCTTCGACAAATGGGCCATCAACCTTTTTGAACCTATCAATCAACCTGAAGGGAAGAATTGCATGCACTACATTATCACTGCCATACAATATCTAACAAGATAGCCTAAAGTCACACCAATCAAGGATTGTACAGTTGAAACTATGGAGTGCTTCATTTTTGACAATATGATCACGAGATTTGGATTTCCATGTGCACTAATGAGTGACCAGGACTCGCACTTTCTGAGTGACACTCTCCAACAACTCACTCGGGATTTCACAATCCATCACCAGAAGAGAACTCCAAATCATCTTCAATCTAATGGTATAGTTGAGGCTTTTAATAAAAATTTAGAACATGTCTTAACCAAAGTTTGTAATTTGTAGCGTGATGACTAGGATTTGCGCATCCCTAGAGTTTTATGGGTTTATACCGAACCACATGAAAAAGGATGACTAAGAACACCTGCCTTTTAGATTAGTCTATGGGAAGGAAGTAATCATGCCATTAGAATTTTTGGTTATAAGTCTCTGAGTCACACTCATAACTCATATGATTGATGAGCAGTCACTCCAAAATGGGCTAGACGAGCTTACAAAACTCGAGGAAGGCCGTATAATGGAAAGTTTCATCCATGTAGTGGAAAATGATTAGGAGATCCAGTTAATATGTTGTTTGAGTGATTACTCAAGTAATAAAAGAAGGAGATGATGGATAATTTCACCCAAATCTTTCAACAAATCCTAATGACAATGGAGAAACCTTTGAAAAGTATTATTTTGGAAGTATGACACACTTTAATTACAAGTTAATTTTAATATTCATTTGTTCTAAGAAAAGATAGATGTAAATTCTTTAGATAAATAGTTGAATCTACTAAAGGATTATTATTATGTTCAAAACTTTTCAACAATAAGAAGATCACCTTTAAACTCCTTAAGTCTCACCTTTATACTCCTTAAGTCCATATCTAAAGCATTTAGGACAAAACCCATTTAGGTGGATTTTGTTAATGCCCTTAAGGAGGAATACTAATATGTTGTAACTATAATGATCAAAACATGAGATGAATAACTACTAATGTACACCAATACCTTACATACGTTGCATTCAAAGTTAGATATCAAGGAATCTAAGTGGCACTTAGTTCTAAAATACCAAAATGATCTAGCTAGCTAGGTACATCCAAATAGAAATGCAATTTAATCTAATTAAATTTTTAGAAAACTACAATAAAGGAATGAAATTTTTTTATTGACATTTCAAGTCACCTCCATGACTCATCATCAAAGCTTGTGTTTATGGAAAATATTGATGCTGCTATAAGTATAAATTACAAGTTGGCCAGAAGCCTATAGGTTACCTCGAATTCGATTTAATAAAGAGCTTATATGATGTCATTTTATAAAATAGTTTTAAAAAAATAAAATTTTTTTAATTAAATTTAAAATTTAAATCAATTTTAAATAAAATTAACTTTAATGATTAAATACATGATGAAAAAGAATATGCTTAAATTATAATATACTAATGAATAATTTAAAAAGAAGATAAATTTTGTAATTAAAAATTTAAATTTAGATCAATTTTAAATAAAATTAAATTTAATGATTAAATGCATGATTAAATAGAATATGCTTAAATTGTGTTTCAAACAGAATACCGGTGAACGAGAAAGATGCCTTCGCCCTCGGCATGCCTAAAATAGAGAATGCATTGAAGTATTAGGACTGGTTTAGCGTAAAAATTGAAAATGTTTATAAGTGTAAATTTAAATCCCTGTACAGAGTCTAAAATTTGTGGACGAGCATTAAAATTTGCACTTGAAAATGTCTATAAGAGTAAATTTAAATCCCTGTGCAGAGTCTAAAATTTCTGCAAAATTTAAATCCCTGTGCAGAGTCTAAAAATTCTGCAAAATATCTAACTTGGGTGTGAAAGGCTCGAACTCTACTCCTCAAAATTAGTCATAACAAGCTAACAGACCTACGCGCTAACCAACTGCGCCATCATCCCATTCATTAAAAGAAGAATTTCCAGACAATAAAATCTATAAGTTCTAAATATAGGTTTTCTTTGTGGACGAGAACATGTTTATAGTTTCCTTTGTGGACGAGAACATAGACGAGTATGAAGTGAGTAAGATTGACAAGAAACTGAGTAAGATTGTTGTAACTCTAATCGAACGTTTCTTTACAGAAAATCCCAATCTTCCCATTGAATATCTCACAAGGTAACATTGCCCTTAAACAATAAAAAATCATGGATTAGAGTTTGATTACTGTCAAATTAAAATTTATTAGAATTACTTAAATGGAATGTTTTCTTTAAATAGGTTTATGGAAATCCATTCTTTACTCTCAAGAAATAAGATATCTTGAAGGGTTTTAGTTCTTTTATGAAAAAAGAACATAAACAATAACAAAGGGTTCTTAGCAAGAGGTTTTCCTACAACAAGAATGATAGATGACCACCAAAAGGAATGATAATTTATAGAAAGGTCATTCTGGTATGAAAAAAGATAAAAATTGTTAGACATAAATGACAACTTTGCACCACATAGAGAGAGGTTAATGCCAGGGATACAATGGATGACAGTAATTGTTGTACATAATACATCTCCATGTGGAATAATGACATCATTATTTCATATGGAATGTTGACATTATTCTACATGGTAGAAGTGCATGGTGTCACATGCTATCATATGTGGTATGGATGTTGTGACTGCCCTCACAAGTCAGGTCGAGTTGGTAACTCTACCTAATGATATTTATCTTCAACTTTCTTGATCTCCTTTAGTTTCAAGCAAAGAAATGGTTTAACAACTTACTAGGCCTTTTAGATACTTTAAGCAATAAATAATCCATCAATCTTCATGAAAGTGGGGATAATGAAGAGGGAATGAAAAATAAGGCTTCATCACCGTTTATTCTTGTACAAATCCATTGATGATATGTTGTTGTAAAGCAATATCTTCCAATCTTCATTTCCTTCCAAGGATCTATTGATCCATTTAAACACAAGGAAATGCCTTATTTTTATTTAATATAAACTTAGTGACCTATATCTTTTAGGGTTTCCAAAGGATTGTTAGACCCCTTTAGAACCCCTTAAAAACCATAAGAGTGAACTCATAGTTCTTCCAAAGAGAATTTGGAAGTCACTTTTATGCCTCCTCATTGCATTTTGTCTCTTGTAAAATGACTAATATCCACTTTTTTCTAATTGGATTTTAGATTTAAAACATCTTTTTTTCCTTATACATTTCCACGCTTAATGTTCCATGATAATAGCTTCATATTAAAAATTCTTTATGATAGGGAGAAAAGTCTTTAAGATGAGGTTCTATTGGCCCAAGTTAATAATTTTCTCTCCTACCTCATGCAGGGATGATTTTAGGGGCTAAATTTCGCCCATGGGCTAATTTTCCATGGTTTTTCAAAAAATGAGATTCGCTATTTTAAAAATGATTTGCCCAAATTCTATAGGATAAAATTATTTTACCTTAAAAATCGCCAAAAATTTATAA
>JZKD02S0502353.1:0-16927 GCA_000966675.3 Picea glauca | reverse complement strand
CAAAATGGCCTCGGAAGTTAAAACCTGCTAAAAATAGTAAATTGCCAAAATTGCCAGAAAACTGTTTTGAGCCAGTCGGAAAAGGTGGGTGGCCACCAATATCCACCTGGATCACCCCTTGCCTCAACTTTTGCAACTATTGTGTGAAGAGAAGCATATACAGAATTAGTTTGAGCACAGTTGAAGAGGAGCCCATGACCAGATTCGAGCAGTAGTGCCGACCACATATTGTAAAGTTTACTCTTGTGAATATTAATACAAAAAAGGAATATTTTTTTTGTCCCACCATATCATGTGTTCAAATTGTGTATTTATTTTATGATATTGCCACATCTAACCCATCAATTAGTATATGAAATGCATGTTTGCAGTTCTCTGTTTGTCCATGTATGAATGCAGGTCATCTTTGGGAGGAGGCTTGCAGTCAAGGATCAAGTGAAAGCGAAGGGATCGACATCAAATGAAGGATTTAAGGTAGAGTTACCTAATCTTCTTTGCACCTTTGTATTGCATGAATGTGGGGTTTTGTGTTGGGAGAATAGGAAAAAAGTAGAGGCCTTAAAATGGTCATTTTCTGCATGCATGATTAAACCCTTAGTGCTAGTCCGTAGGAGGGATTTTCGACTCACAACAGAATTGGTGACCATACTGGGGATCTCTCGGGTTTTCTAGGGATACTTGTTGGGTATTTTTAATTGGTTTTACTACCTTTTTCTGAGTTTCTGCAAAAGTCTGAGCTAGTAGGGATTATGGACTTTCATACCAGTATTCCCTGCTTTCTTTGCTTGGATGCTTTTTATTTTACGGAAGTTTCAGAGGTACATGTGGCCTGTATAAGGCCTGCATGTGTGTACCCACTCCCTACCTTCACATAGCCCGCGTGCACACGCTAGCTGATGAAGTGTCAGTCGCGTGTCTGAGTTCAGAAAAATAAATAAATAAATAAATTTAGAGAGGCAATCATCCTCTCCCCTGTCAGAAGTGATCATTCTCAAGGGTTTTCTGGATCTCATTCTAGTCTTTGTTTTTGCAGTTTGTAGCTTAGGTACCACCTCATATTGGTTTTGTTCTATGAAATTTTCCTTGAATTGTTTTTCTTTTATGTCAAAGTAAGTTTCTGAGTCTTCAAGGGACTCTGGTTCTCAATACCAGTAGTCTCTGCCAATGTTTGAATGCTTGTTTTTTTTTTCATTTTTTGAAGAATTGCAGAGGTACACGCAGCCTGTATAAAGAATGCATGCCTGTACATGCGCTCTGACCTTACACAACTTGCGTGCACATGTTGGTTTTCGAACTGTCAGCAGTGTGCCTATTGAAAAAAAAATTGTTTAAGGAGAGGCAGTCGTCCTCTTCCTTATCAAGAGTTATACCTCTCAGGTATTTCCTTGATTTAATATTGGTCTCTATTATAACAGTTTTAGCCTAGGTTGGATTCCAGCATAGCTTGTTTTTTCATTGAAAGATTTCTTGTGTTTCCTAGCTTTTTTGCTATTTTAGAATCTTTTGTTATTCGTGCTTTGATTGGGAGAAAATATAAAAAACTTAGCTTGTTAGGTCTCTTTATTTCTTGGCATTTTATTTGCATTGTTATTTGAAAAATAAAAATAAATTAGCATAGTGTTGGGTTTTCTTCTCATCTTAACAACATTTCAAAAGAAAATAAGAAAGATAATCCTTCTTTGTCAATGTTTCTTACAAGTTTAATTTTTCGCAAGAATCTTAACAACATTAGTTGCACTACTGTACCCTTTTTTGAGTAAATCAAGCCAGTAAAAAGAACGCTAATTAAAATTTACTAGACTTTATGTTTGTAGGGTCCATCAACTAGATTAGGCTAGAACCTTGACTTAGGTTGGAGAGGAAACTCTTCAAGGCTATAAAACAAACATACAAGTCTGTGCTAAGGAGTGTAGAAGTACAGTAACGTGGAAATTATTCGGGACCCCCCTCTAACACATGGGCTAAAAACGAGGTCGCATGCGGAAAGGTAGCGGAGATAACCCCTCCAAATCCGGACCAAGCATAGTGGGGAACGCATATAGAGGACTTGTCTTGGGATTTCGTTAATCGAATTTTCCACGGAGCTTTGTGGGTCTTGAATATGTTTAAGGTCCTCAGTTGTCTTCTGGAACACTTGCTTTCAATACCCTTGATAGGTTTCGGTCCTGATACCCTGCTCATTGCAGTCCACCCGACTGTCGACTGTACCTGCCTGGTGATTGTTCACGAGCTAGCAACGTAGTTGCCTTTATTTTAGGGACTTACACAGGTGACTGCGGGGGTATACTGCAGTACCTAGGGCATACATCAAGCCACGCTTTGCAGATTATACCTGGAGGGTGCTTCGATATTCGAGTTGCACTTGCACTGGTAAGTTGCTCTAGTGTTGGTTGGTGTAACTGTTCTTCCAACTAGTTAGTCGTTTGTTTGATTTTCCTTTAGGATTTTTTCTAGTGTGTGCTCTATGCTCCCTAGTTTTCCATAGTGAGTTTGTCAGTCATGGATTTGGATCTTTGACCTAATGTGGTAGACCACCCACTCCACTGTTCGTGGGGACTTTTTCGATTTTCCACTTAGAAATGTGGAGCCGCCTCTTTATAGGCGTTGTTTTGATAACACTGATTTTCCAGAGTCAGTGTGTGAGACTTTTACGGACTTGAACGATCCTGCAAAGGGAGAACCTATGCATAATATATTCATGGTTAAAGTTCCAGATGATACCAACCAAGGAACCCCTTCGCAAGGGGATTCTTTTGCTTTTCCTTTCTTCAGAAACGTTGGTGTCCCTTTGATGGCCACTTTATACATTCCTAGGTTGAATGTGGGAGTATCGGTTTGGTTGGGTACCATTCCAAATGTCCCGAATTCTCTTGACGCTTCTCAGTTAATCACCTTAATTCATGGACACCCTGTTGATGTTTCTTCATCAGCAAAGTCTTCTCCTCTTCCTTCTCCCGCCTTTGGTGAAAGTATAGTTACTAGTAACTGGAAGTCTAAACAAAATAGAAAGAGGAAGAATAGGAAGAAGAAATCACCAACCTCTGCAAATCATGTTGGAGATAGGTCGACAACCTCTACAAGTCATGTTGAAGACTAGCACCCACCCTCTGCAAGTTATTTTGGGGTCAAGCACCCACCCTCTGCAAGTCATGTTGGGGGAAAAAGTCCAATCCCTTCTAGTCATACTGGAAATAGGTCTGTAGCCTCTGCAAGTCATGTTATCGACCCATCACCAACCTCTGCAAGTCATGCTGGAGATGTGAAACCAGCCACTGTCAGTCATGCTAGGGGCATTGATTATGTTGAGAAACCTAGACGGATAGGATGTAAGCCTAAGTTCCCTTATAAGCTTTGTAAGGGAGATCACCTTACTCATTTATGCCCTAGCCTTCCAGAGGTACAAAGATTGTGGCCCTTGTCTGCAAACTCTTATGATTCTGAGTCTTTTGAGGTTTCCTCACAGCTTATTCATCCATTGGTTGAGAAAGTGGTCATGTCAATGCAATCGTCGGCTGATCCCACTCCTCTTTTGAGGGTTGAGGTGCCTTCAGACCTTGTAGTCTCTCAGACTATTCAGCCATTGGTTGAGAAAGTGGTCATGCCGATGCAGTCATCGGTTGATCCCACTCCTCTTTTGGGGGGTGAGGTGCCTTTAGACCTTGTAGTCTCTCAACCTATTCATCCATTGGTTGAGAAAGTGGTCATGTCGATGCAGTCATCGGCTGATCCCACTCCTCTCTTGAGGGGTGAGGTGCCTTTAGACCATGTAGTCTCGCAACCTATGCAGTCATTGGTTGAGAAAGTGGTCACACCGTCGTGATCTTCGGTTGATCCCACTCTTCTCTTAGAGAGTGTCGAGTCTACCAAAGTGGCCACACCATTGCAATATTTGGGTCATCCCACTCTTCTCTTGAAGAGTGTAGAGTCTACCAAAGTGGTCACGTCGATGCCATCTTCGACTGATCCCACTCCTCTATTGGGGAGTGAAGTGTCTATCGACTATGTTTTCAGCATTTCCAGTTCCATACTTTCATAACAAGGGGGCATTCCGATCACTCCAGGCACACCCCCTCCAAGCCCTAGGATGGTTTACTTTGATTTGAATGATCTTGTTGAGCCTCGTCTTCCTTATTATGCACCTTTTCAAATAAGGGTTGAAGTTAATTCAATAAACATTTATCGATGTATTGTGGATGAAGGAGCCTCTGCAAGTATTTTATCCTCCTCGGTTTGGAAAGTCTTGGGATCTCCCGAGCTTTTGTCTTTTTTGCATGAAATGTTGGCTTTTGACAGATGTCCTAGTGAATATTCGTGGGTTCCTCCTCAGTTACCTATGTCATTAGGTGGGAATAATGTCCTTGTTGATGTTATAGTGGTGCAAGGCTCGTTAGATTTCAATATGCTTCTCGGACGTGATTATTTATATGCTATGAACGTTGTGGTATCTACGCTCTTCCGAGTGATGCATTTCCCTCACAATGGAAGCATTGTCACTATTGACCAGCTGGCATCTAATAATCACCATCGTAATTCAGCGTTATTTCAGGCTTCCCCTTTATATGTTCCTAGTGTTCATGTAGACTCCACCCCGCCACGGGTTAATTATGTGGCGTCTTATCCTCGACATTCAATTGCTTATGAGCAGGAACCTGTGCAATCATGTTTTCCTTCTCAAGACTTGGAATCAACAATTGATCCATTGGTTTATCTGATGGGGGCATGGGAGCCATTACTTCCCCCTCTTGGTCCAAGTGGGCTTGTTTATCCTTCTGAGTCTGATCTCGTTGTTTGTAGATCCTCAAGCCCTCGTGCTTGTGATTCTTCACTGATAAACTCTGGCAATCCTGGCCAGAACCTCCATCGTCATATGGAGTATGGTCAGTTTACTTCACCCTTTGGGACTATCGACCCTCATTTGAGTGATTTCTTGGATTTTGAATTGCCTTCAGATGAGGCTATCCTTGAATCCATGACTCTGGTTTCTATACCACGGGAGGACTTACACCGTGGTTTGTGTTTTCTTCCCTTTTAGGATAATTTCCAAGTTGACTATTGAAGAGACTCTTGGTATGAGCCTAGCAGTGGGCTCTACCTGAACCAGTTTCATACATGAGTCGTAGCCCCCAACGGGTCTTCTTTTAAGCCATTTTCAGACCCTCTAAAAATGAAAATATTGTCGAGCGATCTTGTTGACCTTCATGCTCACTAAGTTGAGATCTGAAGTCACGTCTGTCCGATGGTATTTTACCCCTTTTTTAGTCTAGACGGTCAACTATACGAACAAAGGTATACTCTAGGAGACTCAGTTCCCTAGAAGAGTATCCTCAGGTATGATTTTATCCCTTTTTCGGGCCTGAGGGACTAAGTTTATGAAAAAGGAACCCCCACGGAGTCCATAGTTAAGCTCTTTTCAGACTCCCTAAAATTGAAAAGATCGTCGAGTGACCTTGTTTCTTCACACTTGTTAAAATGGCCAAGAAGAACAACATTTTCGGAGTCCATAGTTAAGCTCTTTTCAGACTCCCTAAAATTGAAAAGATTGTTGAGTGACCTTATTCTTTCACACTCGTTAAAATGGTCCAGAAGAACATTCCTAATAGAGTCCATAGTTAAGCTTTTTTCAGACTCCTTAAAAATGAAAAAATTGTCGAGTGACCTTGTCATTATCACACTCGTTAAAACTAAGATTTTAAGTCACATCTTTCCAGCGATAGTTTACTCCTTTTTCGAGCCAACTAGACTATCTTCGAAAAAGGTACCCCAGCGGAGTCTCCTTTTACGTTTTTTCAGACTCTTTAAATATAAAAAACCGTCGAGCTTGCCTTCTCTGGGCTCGTTAAAGTTACATCGAAGGATGTTACCATTGTGTGTTTTGTTAACCGCATTTGCATACCTGCGTCTTTGGCCTAATGTCGGCTCCATGTTTCTCTCAACTAAACCATATGAAGCATGACTTATATGCAAGCCCTGTAGCACTTTGTCTTTGCGTCTTGACACCTTTGGCCCTTGGAAGATTTTTCCCGAGTGTCCTTTTCCTGCATATGTCCCTTTTCCCTGAGCATCCCTATGGTCCTTGCACTTGGAACTAGTATGTTTGTGACACTCGATCCTCCTTTGTAACGTAGCATTATTTTATTCTTTTTCCAAAATTATTGAAAAAGACAAAAAAAAATCAAATATACCCCAAAAAGAGGAAGGGAAAAGTATTTTATTTTTATTGGCAGCACAATGAGTCGCCCTTGGACAAAGCGCATCCTTCCATTTGTTCTTCAAGATCTGGGATTTAATATGACCTTAGGAATTTTTTCTCTCTACATAGAGTTGTGTCCTCCTTTGTTTGGTTATTCTTCCAAACATATGGAGAGTTTGTGTTTCCTGTTGCATCGTGAACTTATGTCAATGACATGCTGCCTGAGTCTCATCATTTGTCGTGCTATTGTCTAAGGGAATTTTTTTACCAAGCCTGAGTCGACCCCTCTACAGTTTGTCTCTTGCCCTCATGCCCGACCATCCCGAAAGTCCAATCAAGTCTTCATTCGAAATCAATGAAGCCTCCAGTCTGATCATCAAGATCCTCTAGTCCATGATCGACGATCCATTGAAGACCTCTGGGTAGTGAATTCGTACACTCATATTACAGTCCTACCCAAGTTTTGAATATTTTGAAGTTGATGCTCGAGCTCTAAAGACATCATCTCCAGCCATCAGGCCTTGTCAGCTTCTAGAAGATAGATACTATACATGTATATCTTTTTTATTTTGAGATGTAGATCCATTGTGTATTTCTCGTGGCTACACTTTATATAGTTATATGCCATGGATCTACAGTGTATTTGATTGGTAGACATGATTTTATTTTACTCTGAGCATGGGTATGCCCGCCTCGGTGAGACAATTGTTATTTTGCAGATGGAACCTTCTGAATTCGGGTCCCTGGGCTCAACAGTTTGGTATGTTGATAAAGATTGATAATGTATTCCGGCCATCCGATGCTCTTCTAACCTCACACATTAGGGGGCATCTGTTATAACCCTAATTCCCACCAGACATACTTACCTGACATCAGGCCATCTCATATGCCTTCTTTGCCAAGCCATTACTGAACAACTCTTCTTAAAAACACCCTTTTTAAAGGCCCACATGCCCTGCTCCACTACAGCCCACGTGTACACTCTAGTTGACCCACTACAGCCCGCGCGTACCTACAAAAGCATGAAAAATGGAAAGTTGTCGATGGAACACACAGTTTTGGGTAAGTTAACTAAACCTTTCGACCATGCATGGCCATTCATTCGACTAAATACCTAGCTCCTTCTAGCCTATAGAAGAAGGGGTAGGGGTCCCATTTGAAAGGAGGAGAATCATAGTAAAGAAACTCTACTCGAATTAGCATTCCCCTTGCCTCAACTTTTGCAACTATTGTGTGAAGAGAAGCATATACAAAAGAAGTTGGAGCATAGTTGAAGACGAGCCCAGGACCAAATTCGAGGAGCAGTGACGAACACATATTGTAAAGTTTACTCTTGTGAAGATTAATACAAAAAAGGAATACTTTTTTCGTACCACCATATCATGTGTTAAAATTGTGTATTTATTTTATGATATTGTCACATCTAACCCATCAATTAGTATATGAAATGCATGTTTGCATCTCTCTGTTTGTGCATGTATGAATGCAGGTCAGCTTCGGGAAGAGGCTTGCAGTCAAGGAGCGAGAGAAAGCGAAGGGATCGACATCAAATGAAGGATTTAAGGTAGAGTTACCTAATATTGTTTACACCTTTGTATTGCATGAATGTGGGGTTTTGTGTTGGGAGAATAGGAAAAACGTAGAGGCCTTAAAATGGTCATTTTTTGCATGCTTGATTAAACCCTTAGTGCTAGTCCATAGGAGGGATTTCCCACTCACAACAGTACCCAACCTAGGTCACCCAACAAAAGAAACCACAGGAACTACCTCGGCTTGGCCAGAATGGCTTACAGGGCAGCAACTAGGAGCTGCTAGAACTTCGTACCAACCACCACAGCAGGAAGACAGAGTTCTAGTACCGAGCTCACCTCACAAGAAACCGACAGCATAAATTGTGCTACCATGCAGACTAGAGGGAGTACAGGTAGAGTCGCAGCTACTGGGTCACGTCGAGAAGCTCAAGTATTCCGACCATGAATTTTTAGACGAAACCTAGTACCCAGAACTTGCACCGAGGGTTTTTATGAAGAACATAGTGGTCAACCAACTTGGAGAAACGATCAGTCGGCCACATCAGTGTTCAATTGGACTAGATCAAATAGGCATTTTAGGGTTGCTAAAACTCCCACATTTCGACAGAGGCCAGTATGCGACAGCATGTGTTAAGCAGTTGTTAGCAGTTACGCATGGAGGGGATATATGGCTGGACAAACCTGTCCCCATAAATATTGATCTTATTGTGCAGATAACAGGACTACCCAGTAAGGGTATGGATCCTGCGCTGATTATGGACGATAAATCCAAGGAAAAAGCGTTAGCAGAGGAAATGAAGAAGAAATATGGCACCATCAGGGGGACAAGAGGCATTATAATCAAACATATCAACAACGCAACAACACAATTGGGCATAAAGATCCTATCCTATAAGCTATTAAGGAAATGCCGCAAAGACGAAGTGTCGGCAGGAATCATTGCAGTTGCAACTCAGTGCACAGAAGGCACCTTCATGAGCTGGGTGCCTTATCTATTAAACTTGTTCCAAGTGGACAACAAGGATGCGCAAGAACTCGGTACATAATTCCATTACTCATGGCTTCTCACCCTCATAGCTTTCATGGGATGGGGGGAACCAGAGTATGTAGTTTTTGCTACTAGACCACAGTCAGCGAGAGCGAGATATCTAGTATTGAGATATGGGCCACAGGCCAGACAGAAGACGNCTTTTCAAATAAGGGTTGAAGTTAATTCAAAAAACATTTATCGATGTATTGTGGATGAAGGAGCCTCTGCAAGTATTTTATCCTCCTCGGTTTGGAAAGTCTTGGGATCTCCCAAGCTTTTGTCTTTTTTGCATGAACTATTGGATTTTGACAGATGTCCTAGTGAATATTTGTGGGTTCCTCCTCAGTTACCTATGTCATTAGGTGGGAATACTGTCCTTGTTGATGTTATAGTGGTGCAAGGCTCGTTAGATTTCAATATGCTTCTCGGACGTGATTATTTATATGCTACGAACGTTGTGGTATCTACGCTCTTCCGAGTGATGCATTTCCCTCACAATGGAAGCATTGTCACTATTGACCAGCTGGCATCTAATAATCACCATCGTAATTCAGCGTTATTTCAGGCTTCCCCTTTATATGTTCCTAGTGTTCATGTAGACTCCACCCCACCACGGGTTAATTATGTGGCGTCTTATCCTCGACGTTCAATTGCTTATGAGCAGGAACCTGTGCAATCATGTTTTCCTTCTCAAGACTTGGAATCAACAATTGATCCATTGGTTTATCTGATGGGGGCATGGGAGCCATTGCTTCCCCCTCTTGGTCCAAGTGGGCTTGTTTATCCTTCTGAGTCTGATCTCGTTGTTTGTAGATCCTCAAGCCCTCGTGCTTGTGATTCTTCACTGATAAACTCTGTCAATCCTGGCCAGAACCTCCATCGTCATATGGAGTATGGTCAGTTTACTTCACCCTTTGGGACTATCGACCCTCATTTGAGTGATTTCTCGGATTTTGAATTGCCTTTAGATGAGGCTATCCTTGAATCCATGACTCTGGTTTCTATACCACGGGAGGACTTACACCGTGGTTTGTGTTTTCTTCCCTTTTGGGAGAATTTCCAAGTTGACTATTGAAGAGACTCTTGGTATGAGCCTAGCAGTGGGCTCTACCTGAACCAGTTTCATACATGAGTCGTAGCCCCCAACGGGTCTTCTTTTAAGCCATTTTCAGACCCTCTAAAAATGAAAATATTGTCGAGCGATCTTGTTGACCTTCATGCTCACTAAGTTGAGATCTGAAGTCACGTCTGTCCGATGGTATTTTACCCCTTTTTTAGTCTAGACGGTCAACTATACGAACAAAGGTATACTCTAGGAGACTCAGTTCCCTAGAAGAGTATCCTCAGGTATGATTTTATCCCTTTTTCGGGCCTGAGGGACTAAGTTTATGAAAAAGGAACCCCCACGGAGTCCATAGTTAAGCTCTTTTCAGACTCCCTAAAATTGAAAAGATCGTCGAGTGACCTTGTTTCTTCACACTTGTTAAAATGGCCAAGAAGAACAACATTTTCGGAGTCCATAGTTAAGCTCTTTTCAGACTCCCTAAAATTGAAAAGATTGTTGAGTGACCTTATTCTTTCACACTCGTTAAAATGGTCCAGAAGAACATTCCTAATAGAGTCCATAGTTAAGCTTTTTTCAGACTCCTTAAAAATGAAAAAATTGTCGAGTGACCTTGTCATTATCACACTCGTTAAAACTAAGATTTTAAGTCACATCTTTCCAGCGATAGTTTACTCCTTTTTCGAGCCAACTAGACTATCTTCGAAAAAGGTACCCCAGCGGAGTCTCCTTTTACGTTTTTTCAGACTCTTTAAATATAAAAAACCGTCGAGCTTGCCTTCTCTGGGCTCGTTAAAGTTACATCGAAGGATGTTACCATTGTGTGTTTTGTTAACCGCATTTGCATACCTGCGTCTTTGGCCTAATGTCGGCTCCATGTTTCTCTCAACTAAACCATATGAAGCATGACTTATATGCAAGCCCTGTAGCACTTTGTCTTTGCGTCTTGACACCTTTGGCCCTTGGAAGATTTTTCCCGAGTGTCCTTTTCCTGCATATGTCCCTTTTCCCTGAGCATCCCTATGGTCCTTGCACTTGGAACTAGTATGTTTGTGACACTCGATCCTCCTTTGTAACGTAGCATTATTTTATTCTTTTTCCAAAATTATTGAAAAAGACAAAAAAAAATCAAATATACCCCAAAAAGAGGAAGGGAAAAGTATTTTATTTTTATTGGCAGCACAATGAGTCGCCCTTGGACAAAGCGCATCCTTCCATTTGTTCTTCAAGATCTGGGATTTAATATGACCTTAGGAATTTTTTCTCTCTACATAGAGTTGTGTCCTCCTTTGTTTGGTTATTCTTCCAAACATATGGAGAGTTTGTGTTTCCTGTTGCATCGTGAACTTATGTCAATGACATGCTGCCTGAGTCTCATCATTTGTCGTGCTATTGTCTAAGGGAATTTTTTTACCAAGCCTGAGTCGACCCCTCTACAGTTTGTCTCTTGCCCTCATGCCCGACCATCCCGAAAGTCCAATCAAGTCTTCATTCGAAATCAATGAAGCCTCCAGTCTGATCATCAAGATCCTCTAGTCCATGATCGACGATCCATTGAAGACCTCTGGGTAGTGAATTCGTACACTCATATTACAGTCCTACCCAAGTTTTGAATATTTTGAAGTTGATGCTCGAGCTCTAAAGACATCATCTCCAGCCATCAGGCCTTGTCAGCTTCTAGAAGATAGATACTATACATGTATATCTTTTTTATTTTGAGATGTAGATCCATTGTGTATTTCTCGTGGCTACACTTTATATAGTTATATGCCATGGATCTACAGTGTATTTGATTGGTAGACATGATTTTATTTTACTCTGAGCATGGGTATGCCCGCCTCGGTGAGACAATTGTTATTTTGCAGATGGAACCTTCTGAATTCGGGTCCCTGGGCTCAACAGTTTGGTATGTTGATAAAGATTGATAATGTATTCCGGCCATCCGATGCTCTTCTAACCTCACACATTAGGGGGCATCTGTTATAACCCTAATTCCCACCAGACATACTTACCTGACATCAGGCCATCTCATATGCCTTCTTTGCCAAGCCATTACTGAACAACTCTTCTTAAAAACACCCTTTTTAAAGGCCCACATGCCCTGCTCCACTACAGCCCACGTGTACACTCTAGTTGACCCACTACAGCCCGCGCGTACCTACAAAAGCATGAAAAATGGAAAGTTGTCGATGGAACACACAGTTTTGGGTAAGTTAACTAAACCTTTCGACCATGCATGGCCATTCATTCGACTAAATACCTAGCTCCTTCTAGCCTATAGAAGAAGGGGTAGGGGTCCCATTTGAAAGGAGGAGAATCATAGTAAAGAAACTCTACTCGAATTAGCATTCCCCTTGCCTCAACTTTTGCAACTATTGTGTGAAGAGAAGCATATACAAAAGAAGTTGGAGCATAGTTGAAGACGAGCCCAGGACCAAATTCGAGGAGCAGTGACGAACACATATTGTAAAGTTTACTCTTGTGAAGATTAATACAAAAAAGGAATACTTTTTTCGTACCACCATATCATGTGTTAAAATTGTGTATTTATTTTATGATATTGTCACATCTAACCCATCAATTAGTATATGAAATGCATGTTTGCATCTCTCTGTTTGTGCATGTATGAATGCAGGTCAGCTTCGGGAAG
Source organism: Picea glauca (assembly GCA_000966675.3). Taxonomy (NCBI): domain Eukaryota; kingdom Viridiplantae; phylum Streptophyta; class Pinopsida; order Pinales; family Pinaceae; genus Picea; species Picea glauca. The sequence goes on along the minus strand of JZKD02S0502353.1, from coordinate 4,462 downwards.
AGGCTTGCAGTCAAGGAGCGAGAGAAAGCGAAGGGATCGACATCAAATGAAGGATTTAAGGTAGAGTTACCTAATATTGTTTACACCTTTGTATTGCATGAATGTGGGGTTTTGTGTTGGGAGAATAGGAAAAACGTAGAGGCCTTAAAATGGTCATTTTTTGCATGCTTGATTAAACCCTTAGTGCTAGTCCATAGGAGGGATTTCCCACTCACAACAGTACCCAACCTAGGTCACCCAACAAAAGAAACCACAGGAACTACCTCGGCTTGGCCAGAATGGCTTACAGGGCAGCAACTAGGAGCTGCTAGAACTTCGTACCAACCACCACAGCAGGAAGACAGAGTTCTAGTACCGAGCTCACCTCACAAGAAACCGACAGCATAAATTGTGCTACCATGCAGACTAGAGGGAGTACAGGTAGAGTCGCAGCTACTGGGTCACGTCGAGAAGCTCAAGTATTCCGACCATGAATTTTTAGACGAAACCTAGTACCCAGAACTTGCACCGAGGGTTTTTATGAAGAACATAGTGGTCAACCAACTTGGAGAAACGATCAGTCGGCCACATCAGTGTTCAATTGGACTAGATCAAATAGGCATTTTAGGGTTGCTAAAACTCCCACATTTCGACAGAGGCCAGTATGCGACAGCATGTGTTAAGCAGTTGTTAGCAGTTACGCATGGAGGGGATATATGGCTGGACAAACCTGTCCCCATAAATATTGATCTTATTGTGCAGATAACAGGACTACCCAGTAAGGGTATGGATCCTGCGCTGATTATGGACGATAAATCCAAGGAAAAAGCGTTAGCAGAGGAAATGAAGAAGAAATATGGCACCATCAGGGGGACAAGAGGCATTATAATCAAACATATCAACAACGCAACAACACAATTGGGCATAAAGATCCTATCCTATAAGCTATTAAGGAAATGCCGCAAAGACGAAGTGTCGGCAGGAATCATTGCAGTTGCAACTCAGTGCACAGAAGGCACCTTCATGAGCTGGGTGCCTTATCTATTAAACTTGTTCCAAGTGGACAACAAGGATGCGCAAGAACTCGGTACATAATTCCATTACTCATGGCTTCTCACCCTCATAGCTTTCATGGGATGGGGGGAACCAGAGTATGTAGTTTTTGCTACTAGACCACAGTCAGCGAGAGCGAGATATCTAGTATTGAGATATGGGCCACAGGCCAGACAGAAGACGGACAATGGAATCATCCTTGAAGCATACCTATGGGACATGTAGGAATCTATTAGTCGGTAATGGAGAATAACACCAGAAGTTGTCGCGTGATATGGGGACATCACTAACTTATGGGCTACATGTCAATCCATGTGGATACAACCAAGGCAGGATCCAGATAAACAGTGGCTATCGATGTGCTACTGCATCAAAGAATTTGATATAGACATGGTCATCAGTGAATGGCCTAATGAATGGAGGATCCCATCCATTCCCCAAGAAGTACTGGAAGGACCCGTAGAAGGAGAAGCAGCGCAGGCAAAATTACAACCTCAACAAATCCCAGTGCCCAAGAAACCAAGGACGGGCCAAAATAAACCGACTCAGGAAAATGAAGGGTCAAAGCAGAATGTAACCCAGACGGGGCAGAAAGAGAGCAACGAACAACCGAAACAAGCTAAGGGAGCGCAAGCGACCACCCCAAACCCCATCACACAAGAGCCAGGGGGAACTAAGAGACCGATTGTATAGATCGCAGGAACGCGCAAGAAATCAAAGGTGCAACAAGCATCACCGAACTATACGATCATGGAGGAAGATGGAGAAATGATCGCCAGAATGGTGCAGGATTCTCTAGCAGAAGACTTCAACCATGCAGCACATCACAGGGATAATCTGCAAAAAGAGTTGGCAGAGATGGGACAGCTCCTCAGGACACTCAGAGAGGCCCAGAGAGAAAGTAGTAGCAGAGGCATAGAGTCGTCGACAACACAAACCAACGAAAGAGTGGAGTTCTAAGAAAGAGATCCATCCCTCCTAACGCCACACACAAACGCAACGGTCCACATAAAACTAAGCATGCTACGAATGGATGAAATAGTGGGAAAGACACCACTGAAGGATTTGGACCACATCCAATTGGTCCTGACATGGATGCCATCAAGGGCACTGCACAAATTGCAGGTTAGCGTCGACCACGAGATGCAGTCTCGGGCACATAAAAACTTAGTCGAGCTACAGAAAGCAACAAAGCAGCAGGAAGCGCTGGAAAAAGAGTATAAGCAGGCCAAATTTGAAACTCGGAAGGAGACGGAACGCAGGAATTAATTGGAATGTAGAGTGGGAGAAATTTTTGGGAAACTTCCAAACACTGTGTAAGGAAACGAACTCCCAACCACAAAAAAGATCAACCAGATTGCGTAGGCAATTGCTTAATACCGTAAGGAGATAGAGGATCTCCAAGAACAACTAACACCAAAACCTCCACCGAAGGTAAAAGAGAAAAGGAGGCAGGTAGCAACAGCGCAAATACAGGAGATGGAGAAGCAGGTTAGCACAGCAACTGACTTGCTCGACAAAACAACACAACTTTGGACAATATTGGAGGAGGATCCACAGGTTCAACACTGGGACAAGGAAGAGGAAAGGATCAATGCAACGATCCAAGAACTAAAACAAAAAGAAAAGACCATACCAATCCCAGAACGAGTCAAAGGGACGCAAGAGCTGAAGAAGATGCAGAAATAACTTATCACTGTGCAAACACAAAAACAGGAGCGTCAGGCTCAAATAGAACCATTATAGGAACGGGTAGCAGAAGTACTCGCACGAGAAGAAGTAGATAGAACATACATGGCACAGACATAGGCAGAATGTGTAGGACTAATGAGCAACGAAGTGGAAGTTCAAGTAATGGATACCATTAAGGAGAAGACCACGCAGGCGTTGACCAAAGCAACAGAGTTGAGGGAAAAATTCCAGATGATCACCGAAGAGATCGAGGCAGCTCAAAAATATTAGGTGACTCGGGACAAGTCATGTTTCAGTGTTGGGGGCATGTTGGCAACAGGCCAAAGTATGACATAAAGCGTGCACAAAGAAGAATGATAGATGGAAGAGAAATCGTGAGAAAGAAAGTGTGCAGAAGGAAAGCAACAACTGGCAATAAGCACAACACGCGCGCATGCAAGAAGGAGGCGAACGCTGGAAGGAAGCAACGAACGCATGTAGAGAAGGAAGACCTAATGAAAATAGGGTTAGGGTTATTATAAGGTTTTTTTGTAAATGGCTAAAGATCCCAATAGATATAAATATAGATACACAGGTATCATACAAGAGTTCGGAAAAGTTCAGTTCGCTACCTACATAGAATCTGATTATCTTTATGTAATGTTTTGATGAGAGAACTATTTTTTTAAGAAATTGATTTAAGAGGAAGAGAGGAGGTATATGTCGAGGATTAGATTGTAGGCGAAGGAGCCTGGTGCGATCTAGTTCTCCTCACAGAGATCTTACCCATCTGAGGAGAGTTGTAAGCGTGAGGCGCAAAAATTGTAGAACTGCCATAATGAGAGTGCCAAGAGCCAAATCTTTGTGGATGTAGCCCAGGAGGGGGTGAACCACGGTAATACCTATGTAATGTGATGAATGCATGAATATCTTTGTCATATTTTTAGTAGTTAAATGTTGTGTGCAATGAATGAATGAGTTATTATATTGCTTGGTTAATTGTTGTGGGAAGATAACGAAAACATACCACAGAGGTTAAAGTATAAAAGAGGATAACATTAGTTCGTACTAAAAATCATAATTAATGGCTCAGAATACAGATCCCCTATCTCATGCTCAATCCTAGGCTGTAAAAACCTGAGTCTTACAGCCACCCATTTAAAGCTATCTCGGGTGAGACTCTGCACTGCATTTCGTGTACTGTGTTGCCTTCTGGTTTACCAGAAGGGCCGATATTTTTAGTATTTGTTGGCACCCTTAAAGACATGAACCATGGGTCTACAACGCAGGAAGTAGAGAGAAGTCTTCCATATTAACCAACACTTATCTTTGTATCTTCTAGTTCCCTTCTGGAGCCTTCTTACGAAATTTTAAATGAGATGGGAATAATAACTATCATGACAATGGGAATCATTTAAACCATGTTCCTAATTTTATGAACCAACTTTAGCCACATCATCCCTAAATTATTTTGGGGAATGTATTTATGTTAAAAAATACAATGAACTTAGCATTCGAGGAGAATAAAAGGGCAGTGTTGGGGAATTTACAAGGGTTGGGAAATTTTTGCAGCAAAGAGGCCGAGGTGCTCAAATCCCACAGGGCCAATCTTTTTGTAGCAGATTGGAAAACCAACCAGAAGACTCATCACCGGCCTTGCAGATTCTATGTTTCCTTTCTCTTATTTTATGTATTATTCCTTAGTTAATCCAAACTCTTTTCTCTTGTATGTAACTATCATATTTATATGATTTGTTTC
>JZKD02S0502331.1:0-16927 GCA_000966675.3 Picea glauca | reverse complement strand
CTATTGCAAAGTGTCTTTTCTTGTGTCTCGGGCAGGTATAATCATCTGGAGAAGTAATATACTTGTGGGGAAACAATTACTTGACTTGCAAGGAATGTCTCCCTACCTTTTATTCCACTTAGAATTTACCTATAGGGGATTCATGTCCATCCATATTCATCTCCATGTCAATCCCCCTAGGGTCACCGGGATCACCTCCCTAGAGTGACCTAGTCACCCTTGAAGTGCGGGACCTACATCGAGGTGACTTTCTGTGTAAGATTCCCAAGTTGTAGCACTTGCCTTGTGGTTGGGTTGAGCTTTCCCAACCTAGAACTTGCACTATAATAGGGTCGACCATTTTCTGTCTCCTCAGCCAGATCCTCCATGCTTCCATTCATTGGGGTAGTTGATTGTTCAACCACCAGTCCTTCTTTCATTAACTGATTTTTCTTTGGGATCAGGATGAGGCTTATTATTTCAGCAAGAAGAATTTGGGGCATTTGACATAATGAACCCTCTCTAGAGTTTCCTCACTCTTTCCTCTAGTGATATCATGGCCAATACTTCAAGGCTTCACCCCCACAATCAGTTTTTGAAAATGTAAGCAATAATACATTTACATTGTTCACATGTCATAGCATGATAATCATAAGTAATGATTAATTACAAGCTGGAAGAAACATGGGTATTACAACTTGATAAATCCCCTCTTGGGTCTTGAGCTAAACCCCAAGTCTCAAACCCTCTATCATGAACCATTACCAATATATAGCCTATTTTTCACCTCTACTCTTAGAAATTCTATAGCAAGTAGTTACATAGGATTCCATTCACTTCGGAGTTTGTTGCAGAAGATAACAACATAAAACATAACTAACTCCTACTTTCTATAGTTTGGTTCTTTGACCAATTAATGCATATAAATCATATTTAACTAAATGGTTCGAGAAGAAAACTTCTTGATCTTTTGATCCTCATAATCATATGGCACGTCCACTCCATCTGGAGGCTGAATGGATGCTGACTTGGAGTGCCTGGTGTACTTTCGCAGTGTGGAAAGACTGCTCGCTGTGAAAGTTCTGTATAGGTTTGTCTTTAATCATAGGAATTTTGTTGTTGTGAGTGGAACTGCAAATGATTGATGAGAAACCATATCTTTTTGACCAAATAAAATACTCTCAGGAGGTTCCATCTGATTTTGTACACCAACTAATGATGTTGCTGGAGCATTAGATGCAAGAATTTTTGATGGAAACCTTGAAACAACCTCAGAAATAGAAGTAGACTTGGATGGGCTTGAATCTGCTTGAAAACATTTCATATATGTTGTTCCCGAGCCAATCTGTTTTTTCATTCAAAGAGATGATGTCTGTGTAGCATTTGGAACTGAAGATAACAACATTGGTACATGGCTCTATTTCCTGACAGGCATAGAATTTGAAGTGTTTGGGGCTTCAGGAAAAATAATGCTTTCATCTCTATTTATCAGCTTTACATGTGGTGTAATGTCATTTTCCTCTGAAATGGGCACAGATAGCCCCGGTTCAGATACAATGCCCCGCAATATTGTGTCATTTTCTCCAACTCTTACTGTGAGCCTGAAAAAACTGGATACAATAGATCATAACAAGTCACTCTTCCTCAAAGATGGAGGAAGAAAAGCAACAGACTAAACTGGATACGAAGCATAACAAGTGGATACAATAGATCATCACCATAAACTACAACCATGTGGACCACAAAAACCAATATGATACCAATAAGAATTGAACCTTTCTTTCGCTCTTCAATGCCGTTTGATTGCTTAGAACATCGTTTGATTTGATCATCACTGCAACTATCCAAAATGTAACAAAGAAACCTTGCAAGTGTTGCAGAACGAACATTACCAACAACTATAAGGAGAAAGGTAAAATATTCTCTCGAGCTGTTGAACTCTCCATCTCGCAAGCTGTTGAACTCTTACTTTATATACAAATAAAACATGGAATATACTTGTAATGGATTGTTGTACGCATAACTTGAACTCAATTTCCTTCTGTAAGTTCCAACTCTTCTCGTAGAAATGAAATGTTCCTCTTCGAATTCGAGCATTCCATGTGGAATTACCTTTTGACCCCTGCGCACCACATCATTGACATCTGGGTTATAATTTTTTGGAAGTCAGCGGTTTCGTTCGTGGCACTGCGAATTTTGACTATATTAGGTGACATGTGCACTGCCTTGTGTTTGATGGATGATTTGGAAAACAACGCTGAGTCTCGAATTTGTTAGATTCATAATGAAAAAAACAGCAGAAACATAATGGAAATAAGGCAAGCAATCAAGAAACCACGATGAACAAAGATAAATAAACATTGGCAGAAAAGGCATACTCTATATTCATCAATGTTTCAAATAATCATGTACATAGATGTACATATATAATACAAGAAGACCATAACTGTAATGTAAACAGTTAGGTAAACTAACTAACTTATGATTAGAGTTTTAACATCCCCCTTAATCATAAGTTAAGTTCGTTCTTGCCTGAAAAACTGCCACTCCTTGACAATTAACAATGTGTCAAGCGAATATTCAGAGCGCTGGTTGAAGATGCCCTCTGAACTCTGAAAAAAATAGTAGAAGCTGATGTCTTATACTAAATTGGTGGTTTAAGGGTGACCACAAACTCATTTGGTGGTTCCGAGATGACCACAAACCGAATCTCTAGCAGAAGTTGATGTCTTCTACTAAATGACATGGTTTTAAGTTGACCATAAACTAACAAGAGCTCAAGGCTAAAAAATCTGAAAATGTAACAAGTAGAACTTCATGTCTTTTGCTCAATTGGTGGTTTTAAGCTGACCAAAAACCATATCAACAACAATATGTTTAGGAACAAGACTGCATACTAGGAACTAGGTTGCATACTTGATCATCTGTTCACAGGCTCTAAATCAAACTTGGAACCTGACTCAAAATCAAACTTGGAACCTGACTCAACTAGATTCCCCCTCTGTCAGGGACAAGTGGTTCCAATTCCTTTGACCGTCATTCACAAGTATGGCCAAGAGGAGATCCAACACATCAAACTGTCTTCCGACGAAGTCTTAAGACTCGATCTTCAACTCAGAAGACTACATCATCTGGGCCCTGATCATACCCTAAATCATCAAATCTTGAAAAACATTAATGTCCATCAACTGTAGAAATATCTCCAATCAAGTATGACTTTATTTGCGTATAAATCCAGTGATAAGATTGCTCCAATAAATTGGCTTCCAAACGCCAACGCCAATTCCCTAACCATTCAAAATGAATTTGTTTTCGTTTCCGCTTGCACTTTTGACACCTTACTGAAGGGTGCTTTTTCTTCCCACAAAATGTGCATGGGTGAGGATCAAAACAATTTGACTTATCATGGCCAAACACGTGACAATGTTTGCAATGTATGGGTTCTTTATCCAACTGATTATCATGATCTGGAATATCTGTAGCAACATCATCATCAACAATATCTTGTACCTGTTCCTTACCAATATCCTCAAGCTCTATCTTCTTATCATCATTCAAAAAACCTCCACTCACAAAGAAAAAAAGTTCGCAATAATCAGGAATATGAAAAAGGTTGTTAGCATCATTTTCATATCCTAGTCCATATCGATTTCGTTTAAAGCGTAATTCTTCCCATGGTCGAACAATTCTAAGTTCTTTGCCACATTTATCCGCAACTTTTTCTGACATAGAGAATTCATCTAATTCATCTTCATGTTTATGACTTTCATCACTAGTCAACTGAGCATCTTCATTATTTTCATCCTTGATGTCATCTTGTTTGTCGAAATCACATTGTTGGTGTCGAAGGAGATTTAACTCATCAGATAACATTTTGTTTTGAAGTTTGAATATTTCAATCTTCTTGTGTGTTACTTGTAAACACGTAATCACTGTATTGAGAGTGCACTTGTTTATTGCAATTGTAGATTCTGTAGTTGAGTTAATTGATGTGTGCAATATTGTAAATATTTTTTCAATTCTTGCCATTATGCAAAATATGGAAGACAGATGTTCGTTGTATGTTGATGCCACAGATTTCAATTTTGTATCCTGTTGTGCATACCAAGAGTGATCGTCCGTTGTAGGAATGCCAATGACTTAGACATACACAAATATCCTAAGAGAGACCCCCTTATTCAATTTTGGGTAGATCTACAACTTAATAACACCAAATACAATTTTGCAAATACATTTTATGGACCCCTTATAACACCTTTACAACCACCTTGTAACTTCAATATAACTTCCCAAAAAAAAAGAAAAAAAAGAAAAAACAACCTTAGAACACCAATTACAAACAATTTTGCATTTGCAAGCATTCTTATAACAACGAGAGCATTCTTATAACTCCTTATGTTGAATTTTCCTTTTTCTTTCTTTATCAGAAGGTTGGTAAAATTTACCATAAAGCATCATCACCCAAACTAGGGGTGTTGAAAATTAAAGTATCACCTCATAAAGATTAGCTTTAAAACTAATTCCCAAGCTCCTCACCTTATTTTAACATTAATAAAATTGGAATTTGATGTGACTTTATAGCCACTCTCTCCAAGATTTGACTTCTTACTTGAAATTCTTTGCTTTGTCATTCATTTCCAGCTCATCATCGTTCAAGACTCCACGATCTTCACTTCCAACTTTCAAAAGATATGTATCATTTTTTTCATTTGACCTCTACCAAACGGACCCAAATCTCTACCTTTTACTGTCAAATCATCTTCAACGCTTAGCAAATGGCAGGTCGATTCTTTTAAACTTCATGCAGTTCTGAAACCACACTGAGATATTCACTACAGTTCAGCAGTTCTGAAACCATGCTGCGCAAGAAGTTAACAATATTTCTTCATTCTTTGCAAAATACAGAGGTTTTCTTGGCTAAATAATGAAGCTAACAATATTTCTTCATTCTTTGCAAAATACAGAGGTTTTCTTGGCTGAATAATATGCTAATTCTACTCCTCTCTTGTCAAGGCCGGATTCTCGCAAAGGCGCACAACAAAACGACCACAACTGCTCTTGACATAAAACCAGAATATGGAATTTCCACTAGAACTCAATAGGATATTAAGTTGTGTTTAAAAAATGTAATCCATGACTTCGAAGTTCAGGCCACCTCTTTTAACTTTGGTCAAGGGACAAATACTGTACGATTTCGCAGAGGGCAAAAGCCTCTCCATTTCATTAGTTTAACATAAATTTCAGGTTGATTAGATCCAACTTCAACACAATTGTAATCCACTAAGATGAAATTTTCATTGATTGCACCACAAAAATAACTTAGATTTACTCACAAACGAAGAAAATTGGTGTTATTGCTCCAAAGCGGGTTGTCTACTGAAATTGTCCATGCCATCGTGCCATAAACTTATCCTCCCAGACTAGCGGTCCACATCAGCGTGTATTACTCTAGGCTTCTCAACTTCCAAAAACTGGCGGCTCTCTTCCATTGAATCGCAAGGTAGACAGACGGATGACTCTCGATCTCTCTGGTTTCCTTCACGGGTTTCTCACGGCTTCACATCTTTTTTTCTTGGGAAGAACTTGAGATCTATTTGCAGCTAGATCAAAACTCCTTCCTTGCACATTCTCATTGCACTTCAACTCTATGGAAAAACTACATGATCTACCAGACCCTAAAAATGATAGGAATATGATAAACTACCAGGCTCATAAAATCGATATGCTCTGATACCACTGTTAGATTCATAATGAAGAAAACAACAGAAACATAATGGAAATAACTCAAGCAATCAAGAAACCATGATAAACAAAGATAAATAAATACTGGCAAAAAAGGCATACTCTATATTCATCAATGCTTCAAATAATCATGTACATAGACGTACATATATAATACAAGAAGACCATAACTGTCATGTAATTGTATAACAGTTAGGTAAACCAACTAACTTATGATTAGAGTTTTAACAGAATTGCAATTTGAGCTCGGTGCTGTCGATGCCTGGGTGCGAGCTTTCTCTGTAGATGCCTTCTCTTAGACATTTGGCATTGTCACCACTCTTCTTTGACAATTGACACTTGACCACGATGCGCATTTATCCTCCTACACCTAGTACACTGGGGGTTTTTAGAAATGTCTTTTTTATTTCTTATATGGGATGACATGCTCCCTGTGAGCTGCCAAGAAATCTGTAGACCTGTGCCTTTTCCATTCCATCTCTACAATCTGTATCCCTGTTCATGCCTTGAGAACATCTCTACTCTTTTATTAAAAACTAAAACATACAAGCTGGAAAACACATTGCAAACAAACCTATTATTGCAAACCAAATGCTTGCATGGAAAGCTTATTTATATACATAATCCTACTCTAGTCTATCCAGTTAGATTATTTTTCTCTAGTGAAGTCATACTTCCAATGCATCCAAGTAATCATCGAACTGATGATAATAACTCATTCCATGCAATTGTTTGAAAGAATCCTCAAGTGATATAAATTTTGCATTAAGAGGTTAATAAACAATTGATACTTACAATTGTAATCTGAAATCTTACCAACAACTGGAGCATTATAGTCCTTTAAAAAATAAAAATCCATGCAAAAATCCATAGGATCATGACACTTATGACAAAACATTTTTCGCTGGTTAAGAAGACAATCTTGCTCCTTTGTGAAGGCCGATTCATCAATAAAATTGTGGTCCTCATATGCTCCATAGCTACTCATATGTTGTTTGATATCTTTTGCAAGTCCAGGTGTAGAAATGATAGACATGAGCTCGTTGATCCTTGGATATTTTTTCTCATCAATGGGTGATAAAGAAAATTTCAAATGCTGATGAAATTCCTCCTTATCTTCTTTACCATCATATACTGGTTGGCTGCTAATAAACTTTGTATGTGCTTTAGTAAAGATATTCTCCTCATCAGAACCATAACTATTTGAGAATGAATCATAGTTTTGATTGCTATTATGAAGCTCTTTAGCTAATTATTGTACAATGTTTTCTTCATAATCTGTTTGGTATCCTTCATCTAAATTTGAAACAACAGGTTCACCAGGGGAAAAATCTAATGCATCTATAGCCATGTAATCATCATTACTATCACCAACTACATATCGAAAACCTTCTTCTTGGGAAGCAGAAATAGAAAGAGTTCCATATATGAATGATTTCTTGTCCACATATTCATTAGTATAATCTCTTCCATTCTCACTATTAGAAAAATTAATATGTTGGATATCTGAATGAAATTCCTCACACCAATGTTGAAAAATAATTTCTTTGGAAAAATACCTTTTACATTGCTCATTGAATGCAACATGGAAATCTCTCAAGTAAAGTATGTTGAAAGCAGTAAGAGAAAAATACCATTCTCGTGCATCACCTTTTAATGAGTACATGAACATTTTCATCAACACATCCTCATGATGTATGTCTAGTTGATCCATGCATTGTTGAAATGTAATGAGTTATTGAGCATGATTTCCCCCCTTGTTTTCTTTGAAAGTAGGAAGGTAATCCATCCATTCCGACGGAGGAGGCACTAGATTTGGAAGACCAGGGACAACTGAAAAATTGAGAGGCGCAAACCTCCATTCCAATATAGCCTCCATGGCCTTTGTCATCTCGAATCAGTGAAGTCACCAACAGATTATTCCTTTATAGAGTGGAGTCACCAGATGAATGATACAGTCTGTATTATGTGACCAACGCTTGTTAACCATCAAGCACTAGTTATGATCGTTGTCGTTATCCCATGAAAGATATCTTCATGTCTTCGCTCCCTGACAACGACGCCATAAATTTTAGCACCATGAGTTGTTCTTAGACTGCCAGAAGAACAAGCCCAATATTCATCAGAATATGAATAATTAAATCAAGTTTATGGTTGGTGGATCAATAAGAAAGAGCAAGAAAGAGGGAAATAGACTGTCTGTAGAGACATTCCATTGGGAATGGAGTCATAAACACCCTATAGATCAAAGGCAATCAAGTTGCATACCAGAAAAAAAGGGATATATAATGATGAACAAAATAATGGAGTAGATGACACTAAGAAGAATATTCATCAAGCAATGATCCTCTCTACAAAATGAATTAAAATAATTCTTGAACAAAAGTCATGAAAGGAGGCAATCACTGCAAATCCTTTGCAGCTCATGAATCTCCTATCCATGGACAACCATTGATATTTAATACCTACAATTTCATTCAAGCAAGAAGATAATAGAAAATGATGGAAATATAGCCGTTTATAAATCTGGTGGCACAACCTTTCTGAATCTCTAATGGAAAAAATGTTCATTTAACATAATGCCCTCAGGCTTACATTGAATCACACAACTTTTCTACTTTCTAAATCCCCTCTTGGGTCTTGATATGAACCCTAAGTATCGAACCCTCTATCATGAAACATTACCAATATATAACCTATTTTTCACCCCTACTCTTAGAAATTTGATAGCAAGTAGTTACATAGGATTCCATTCACTTAGGAGTTCGTTACAAAAGATAACAACAAAAAACATAACTAACTCCTACTTTCTAGAGTTTGGTTCCTTGACCAATTAATGCATACAAATCATATTTAACTAGATATTTCAAGAAGAAAACTTCTTGATATTTTGATCCTCATAATGATTTGGCATGTCCACTCCATCTGGAGGCTGAATGGATGATGACTTGGAGTGCATGGTGTACTTTCGCAGCGTGGAAAGACTGCTCGCTGCGAAAGTTCTGTATAGGATTTTCCTTAATCATATGACTTCTGTTGTTGTGATTGGAACTGCAAATGCTTGATGGGAAACCATATATTTTTGACCAAATAAAATCCTCTCAGAAGTTTTCATATGATTTTGTACACCAACTGATGATGTTGCTGGAGCATTAGATGCAAGAATTTTTTATGGAAACCTTGAAACAACCTTAGAAATAGAAGTAGACTTGGACGAGATTGAATCCGATTGACAACATTTCATATCTGCTGGGCTTGAGCCAATCTGTTTTTACATTTGAAGAGATGATGTCTGTATAGAATGTGGAACTGGAGATAACAACATTGCTACATGGCTTTGTTTCCTGACATACATAGAATTTGAAGTGTTTGGGGCTTCAGGAAAAACAATTCTTTCATCTCTCTTTATCAAATTTACATTTGGTGCAATGTCATTTGCCTCTGAATGGGCACAAATAGCCCCGATTAAGATATAATGCCCTGCAATATTTTCTCAGTTTCTCCAACTCTTACCATGAACATGTAACATGCATCAAATGAACCATCCACCACAAATTGACTGATCAATAAAACAATTGTCCTTAAATGAGAAATCTATTTTCTTGGATTTGGGTTTCTTCTTTCCATCCAGTCTAGCAAAGAAAAATGCTCAACCGTTTGTGGTAGAACTGTTGAATCAAGTCCAACCTCTTGCTTTTCTTCCTCCATCTTTGAGTAAGAGTGATTGATACTTTTGTACAATTCGAGTTATTTGAGGAACAATCTGTATAAACCAATGACAATACGACCACTCATATGTCTCAAAAGGAAGTGAAGCTGCATAAGGAACAAATGCAATGAAATGTGCAGATTATTCTATAAATCGGCCCCTAGACTATATCTCCTTTCTCAAACACTCACAGAGATTTCATTTTCCGCACCATTGTATCATTAATCAAAATGATGAATAATGCATGCCAAAAGGATGATATTGTTTTTAGAGGAAGCATAAGAAGTGGATACAATAGATCATCACCATAAACTCCAACCATGTGGACCACAAAAACCAATATGATACCAATAAGAACTGAAACCTTTCTTTCTCCCTTCAATGCCATTTGCTTGCGTAGAACATCGTTTGATTTGATCATCACTGCAACTATCTAGAATGTAACAAAGAAACTTTGCAAGTTTTGCCGAACGAACATTACCAACAACAATAAGGAGAAAGGAAAAATATGCTCAATCCATCTCGCAAGATGTTGAATTCTTACTTTATATACAAGTAAAACATGGAATATACTTGGTATGGATTGATGTACGCATAACTTGAACTCAATTGCCTCCTATAAGCTGGAACTCCTCTAGCATAAATGCAATGTTCCTCTTCGAATTTGAGCATTCCATGTGAATGTTGAGTATGTGTTATATTCTTTGCACGAGTAGTAGTGTCTATGCATTGCACTAGGAATGCAGGGGGGTTTGAGGGGGGTGCAGGGGGGTGAGTTCCCAGGGTTTACCATTTTCTGTCTCCTTAGCCAGACCCTCCATTCTTCCATTCATTGGGGTAGTTGATTGTTCAACCACCAGTCCTTCTTTCATTAACTGATTTTTCTTTAGGATCAGGATGAGGCTTATTATGTCAGCAAGGAGAATTTGGGTCATTTGACATAATGAACCCTCTCTACAGTTTCCTCACTCTTACCTCTAGTGATATCATGGCCAATACTTCAAGGCTTCACCCCCACAATCAATTTTTGGAAATGTAAACAAAGATACATTTACATTGTTCACATGTCATAGCATGGTAATCATAAGTAATGATTAATTACAAGCTGGGGGAAACATGGGTATTACAACTTGATCAATCCCCTCTTGGGTCTTGAGCTAAACCCCAAGTCTCGAACCCTCTATCATGAACCATTACCAATATATAGCCTATTTTTCACCCCTACTCTTAGAAATTCGATAACAAGTAGTTACATAGGATTCCACTCACTTAGGAGTTTGTTACAAAAGATAACAACATAAAACATAACTAACTCCTACTTTCTATAGTTTGGTTCCTTGACCAATTAATGCATATAAATCATATTTAACTAAATGGTTTGAGAAGAAAACTTATTGATGTTTTGATCCTCATAATCATTTGGCACGTCCACTTTGTCTGGAGGCTGAATGGATGTTGACTTGGAGTGCCTGGTGTACTTTCGCAACGTGGAAAGACTGTTCACTATGAAAGTTCCGTATAGGTTTGTCTTTAATCATAGGAATTCTGTTATTGTGAGTGGAACTGCAAATGATTGATGGGAAATGATATCTCTTTGACCAAATAAAATCCTCTCAGGAGGTTCCATCTAATTTTGTACACCAACTGATAATGTTGCTGGAGAGTTAGATGCAGGAATTTGTGATGGAAACCTTGAAACAACCTCAGAAATAGAAGTAGACTTGGATGGGCTTGAATCCGGTTGACAACATTTCATATCTGTTGGGCCCGAGCCAGTCTATTTTTTCATTCGAAGAGATGATGTCTGTGTAGCATTTGGAACTGAAGATAACAACATTGGTACATGGCTCTATTTCCCAACAGGCATAGAATTTGAAGTGTTTGGGGCTTCAGGAAAAATAATGCTTTCATCTCTCTTTATCAACTTTACATTTGGTGNAAAAAAGGCATACTCTATATTCATCAATGCTTCAAATAATCATGTACATAGACGTACATATATAATACAAGAAGACCATAACTGTCATGTAATTGTATAACAGTTAGGTAAACCAACTAACTTATGATTAGAGTTTTAACAGAATTGCAATTTGAGCTCGGTGCTGTCGATGCCTGGGTGCGAGCTTTCTCTGTAGATGCCTTCTCTTAGACATTTGGCATTGTCACCACTCTTCTTTGACAATTGACACTTGACCACGATGCGCATTTATCCTCCTACACCTAGTACACTGGGGGTTTTTAGAAATGTCTTTTTTATTTCTTATATGGGATGACATGCTCCCTGTGAGCTGCCAAGAAATCTGTAGACCTGTGCCTTTTCCATTCCATCTCTACAATCTGTATCCCTGTTCATGCCTTGAGAACATCTCTACTCTTTTATTAAAAACTAAAACATACAAGCTGGAAAACACATTGCAAACAAACCTATTATTGCAAACCAAATGCTTGCATGGAAAGCTTATTTATATACATAATCCTACTCTAGTCTATCCAGTTAGATTATTTTTCTCTAGTGAAGTCATACTTCCAATGCATCCAAGTAATCATCGAACTGATGATAATAACTCATTCCATGCAATTGTTTGAAAGAATCCTCAAGTGATATAAATTTTGCATTAAGAGGTTAATAAACAATTGATACTTACAATTGTAATCTGAAATCTTACCAACAACTGGAGCATTATAGTCCTTTAAAAAATAAAAATCCATGCAAAAATCCATAGGATCATGACACTTATGACAAAACATTTTTCGCTGGTTAAGAAGACAATCTTGCTCCTTTGTGAAGGCCGATTCATCAATAAAATTGTGGTCCTCATATGCTCCATAGCTACTCATATGTTGTTTGATATCTTTTGCAAGTCCAGGTGTAGAAATGATAGACATGAGCTCGTTGATCCTTGGATATTTTTTCTCATCAATGGGTGATAAAGAAAATTTCAAATGCTGATGAAATTCCTCCTTATCTTCTTTACCATCATATACTGGTTGGCTGCTAATAAACTTTGTATGTGCTTTAGTAAAGATATTCTCCTCATCAGAACCATAACTATTTGAGAATGAATCATAGTTTTGATTGCTATTATGAAGCTCTTTAGCTAATTATTGTACAATGTTTTCTTCATAATCTGTTTGGTATCCTTCATCTAAATTTGAAACAACAGGTTCACCAGGGGAAAAATCTAATGCATCTATAGCCATGTAATCATCATTACTATCACCAACTACATATCGAAAACCTTCTTCTTGGGAAGCAGAAATAGAAAGAGTTCCATATATGAATGATTTCTTGTCCACATATTCATTAGTATAATCTCTTCCATTCTCACTATTAGAAAAATTAATATGTTGGATATCTGAATGAAATTCCTCACACCAATGTTGAAAAATAATTTCTTTGGAAAAATACCTTTTACATTGCTCATTGAATGCAACATGGAAATCTCTCAAGTAAAGTATGTTGAAAGCAGTAAGAGAAAAATACCATTCTCGTGCATCACCTTTTAATGAGTACATGAACATTTTCATCAACACATCCTCATGATGTATGTCTAGTTGATCCATGCATTGTTGAAATGTAATGAGTTGTTGAGCATGATTTTCCCCCTTGTTTTCTTTGAAAGTAGGAAGGTAATCCATCCATTCTGACGGAGGAGGCACTAGATTTGGAAGACCAGGGACAACTGAAAAATTGAGAGGCGCAAACCTCCATTCCAATATAGCCTCCATGGCCTTTGTCATCTCGAATCAGTGAAGTCGCCAACAGATTATTCCTTTATAGAGTGGAGTCACCAGATGAATGATACAGTCTGTATTATGTGACCAACACTTGTTAACCATCAAGCACTAGTTATGATCGTTGTCGTTATCCCATGGAAGATATCTTCATGTCTTCGCTCCCTGACAACGACGCCATAAATTTTAGCACCATGAGTTGTTCTTAGACTGCCATAAGAACAAGCCCAATATTCATCAGAATATGAATAATTAAATCAAGTTTATGGTTGGTGGATCAATAATAAAGAGAAAGAAAGAGGGAAATAGATTGTCTGTAGAGACATTCCATTGGGAATGGAGTCATAAACACCCTATAGATCAAAGGTAATCAAGTTGCATACCAGAAAAAAAGGGATATATAATGATGAACAAAATAATGGAGTAGATGACACTAAGAAGAATATTCATCAAGCAATGATCCTCTCTACAAAATGAATTAAAATAATTCTTGAACAAAAGTCATGAAAGGAGGCAATCACTGCAAATCCTTTGCAGCTCATGAATCTCCTATCCATGGACAACCATTGATATTTAATACCTACAATTTCATTCAAGCAAGAAGATAATAGAAAATGATGGAAATATAGCCGTTTATAAATCTGGTGGCACAACCTTTCTGAATCTCTAATGGAAAAAATGTTCATTTAACATAATGCCCTCAGGCTTACATTGAATCACACAACTTTTCTACTTTCTAAATCCCCTCTTGGGTCTTGATATGAACCCTAAGTATCGAACCCTCTATCATGAAACATTACCAATATATAACCTATTTTTCACCCCTACTCTTAGAAATTTGATAGCAAGTAGTTACATAGGATTCCATTCACTTAGGAGTTCGTTACAAAAGATAACAACAAAAAACATAACTAACTCCTACTTTCTAGAGTTTGGTTCCTTGACCAATTAATGCATACAAATCATATTTAACTAGATATTTCAAGAAGAAAACTTCTTGATATTTTGATCCTCATAATGATTTGGCATGTCCACTCCATCTGGAGGCTGAATGGATGATGACTTGGAGTGCATGGTGTACTTTCGCAGCGTGGAAAGACTGCTCGCTGCGAAAGTTCTGTATAGGATTTTCCTTAATCATATGACTTCTGTTGTTGTGATTGGAACTGCAAATGCTTGATGGGAAACCATATATTTTTGACCAAATAAAATCCTCTCAGAAGTTTTCATATGATTTTGTACACCAACTGATGATGTTGCTGGAGCATTAGATGCAAGAATTTTTTATGGAAACCTTGAAACAACCTTAGAAATAGAAGTAGACTTGGACGAGATTGAATCCGATTGACAACATTTCATATCTGCTGGGCTTGAGCCAATCTGTTTTTACATTTGAAGAGATGATGTCTGTATAGAATGTGGAACTGGAGATAACAACATTGCTACATGGCTTTGTTTCCTGACATACATAGAATTTGAAGTGTTTGGGGCTTCAGGAAAAACAATTCTTTCATCTCTCTTTATCAAATTTACATTTGGTGCAATGTCATTTGCCTCTGAATGGGCACAAATAGCCCCGATTAAGATATAATGCCCTGCAATATTTTCTCAGTTTCTCCAACTCTTACCATGAACATGTAACATGCATCAAATGAACCATCCACCACAAATTGACTGATCAATAAAACAATTGTCCTTAAATGAGAAATCTATTTTCTTGGATTTGGGTTTCTTCTTTCCATCCAGTCTAGCAAAGAAAAATGCTCAACCGTTTGTGGTAGAACTGTTGAATCAAGTCCAACCTCTTGCTTTTCTTCCTCCATCTTTGAGTAAGAGTGATTGATACTTTTGTACAATTCGAGTTATTTGAGGAACAATCTGTATAAACCAATGACAATACGACCACTCATATGTCTCAAAAGGAAGTGAAGCTGCATAAGGAACAAATGCAATGAAATGTGCAGATTATTCTATAAATCGGCCCCTAGACTATATCTCCTTTCTCAAACACTCACAGAGATTTCATTTTCCGCACCATTGTATCATTAATCAAAATGATGAATAATGCATGCCAAAAGGATGATATTGTTTTTAGAGGAAGCATAAGAAGTGGATACAATAGATCATCACCATAAACTCCAACCATGTGGACCACAAAAACCAATATGATACCAATAAGAACTGAAACCTTTCTTTCTCCCTTCAATGCCATTTGCTTGCGTAGAACATCGTTTGATTTGATCATCACTGCAACTATCTAGAATGTAACAAAGAAACTTTGCAAGTTTTGCCGAACGAACATTACCAACAACAATAAGGAGAAAGGAAAAATATGCTCAATCCATCTCGCAAGATGTTGAATTCTTACTTTATATACAAGTAAAACATGGAATATACTTGGTATGGATTGATGTACGCATAACTTGAACTCAATTGCCTCCTATAAGCTGGAACTCCTCTAGCATAAATGCAATGTTCCTCTTCGAATTTGAGCATTCCATGTGAATGTTGAGTATGTGTTATATTCTTTGCACGAGTAGTAGTGTCTATGCATTGCACTAGGAATGCAGGGGGGTTTGAGGGGGGTGCAGGGGGGTGAGTTCCCAGGGTTTACCATTTTCTGTCTCCTTAGCCAGACCCTCCATTCTTCCATTCATTGGGGTAGTTGATTGTTCAACCACCAGTCCTTCTTTCATTAACTGATTTTTCTTTAGGATCAGGATGAGGCTTATTATGTCAGCAAGGAGAATTTGGGTCATTTGACATAATGAACCCTCTCTACAGTTTCCTCACTCTTACCTCTAGTGATATCATGGCCAATACTTCAAGGCTTCACCCCCACAATCAATTTTTGGAAATGTAAACAAAGATACATTTACATTGTTCACATGTCATAGCATGGTAATCATAAGTAATGATTAATTACAAGCTGGGGGAAACATGGGTATTACAACTTGATCAATCCCCTCTTGGGTCTTGAGCTAAACCCCAAGTCTCGAACCCTCTATCATGAACCATTACCAATATATAGCCTATTTTTCACCCCTACTCTTAGAAATTCGATAACAAGTAGTTACATAGGATTCCACTCACTTAGGAGTTTGTTACAAAAGATAACAACATAAAACATAACTAACTCCTACTTTCTATAGTTTGGTTCCTTGACCAATTAATGCATATAAATCATATTTAACTAAATGGTTTGAGAAGAAAACTTATTGATGTTTTGATCCTCATAATCATTTGGCACGTCCACTTTGTCTGGAGGCTGAATGGATGTTGACTTGGAGTGCCTGGTGTACTTTCGCAACGTGGAAAGACTGTTCACTATGAAAGTTCCGTATAGGTTTGTCTTTAATCATAGGAATTCTGTTATTGTGAGTGGAACTGCAAATGATTGATGGGAAATGATATCTCTTTGACCAAATAAAATCCTCTCAGGAGGTTCCATCTAATTTTGTACACCAACTGATAATGTTGCTGGAGAGTTAGATGCAGGAATTTGTGATGGAAACCTTGAAACAACCTCAGAAATAGAAGTAGACTTGGATGGGCTTGAATCCGGTTGACAACATTTCATATCTGTTGGGCCCGAGCCAGTCTATTTTTTCATTCGAAGAGATGATGTCTGTGTAGCATTTGGAACTGAAGATAACAACATTGGTACATGGCTCTATTTCCCAACAGGCATAGAATTTGAAGTGTTTGGGGCTTCAGGAAAAATAATGCTTTCATCTCTCTTTATCAACTTTACATTTGGTG
>JZKD02S0502297.1:251135-273529 GCA_000966675.3 Picea glauca | reverse complement strand
CCACCACAGAGTATTCGCTCAGTCCACATGTGGACATAGATAAAGGAGTCATCACAAGACGGGAAAACCAACCGTTTTTCATTACCGTGGTTAGCACAATGGAAGAGGTGTGAAGGGATGACAAGTGTGGGTATAGATTGTTTTTTATTTTTTATTTAAAATGTCTGCATTATTAGTGAAAATGTTTTATGAGTAATTAATATTTAAATTTAATCACTCACATTTTTATATACATAACAAAGTCAACATTTGATTGCAATCTAACACTGTAACTTATCTCGAGCTATCTGTGTGGCGTTGTATGTAGACCTGTGACACTCCGTGTGCAAGGGCATGCCTTGACCGTGGACATCTTTGGAACGTCTCTAGGTTGTTGTGCTCATTGAATTGATTGCAAAAGATGTGAAGGTTACCATGGTCGAACCCTCGACCGAAAAGGCTACTGAAGAAGAATCTCACGCTGAGGAAATGATTGATGAAAGCCCCTTCGCAATTGAGAAATCTAAAGGAATTGACTGTAACACCCCCTACCTTGGAGCCCAAAGCAAAATCAACCCAATTGGAATCCAAGGAGGAAGGTGTCTAAGTGACAGAAGAAGCCAATCATGTCAAAGAATTTTTTGTAGACGAAGCTCATGTTGATGTCATCATTGTTTTAATGGAAGCAAAAGAAGAGCATGAAGAATCATCAGACTTGAAGGAAGAAGCACTTTTTGAAGTTCCACTCTGCTACCTTTATTCACCACCAAAGCTCCTGAATGTTGCAATTACAGCTTATGAAATCCTTGCCGCTGTGAATCTATCTAGGAATCAATTAGTTATTCATTTTAAGGTATACCATATGAGAACAACAATGACAAGAAACAATAGATTCTAGGTATAGTTATTCTAATATTATAATCAACACATATTCCATGTATGAATACATGATGAGGTTGTAGCATGTGGAGGTAGTGATTCATCGATATGGGGTTTTGATGGAGTTGTACTCGAAATATAAGGTCACCATAAATAAAATGTGATTCACTTGTAGGTCTACAGAGATCTGGAAAGAGATGTTGGGGATTGGGTGTAACTTGATACAAAACAAATAAATAGAACTGTAGATAATCGAAGAGGATAAGATTCAAAGATAAAAGGTAGTGTCTAAAGACATTGTTACAACTCTTAAGCAATGTGCATTGTGATCGGAACATCACAATGCAGATTGGACATCTTGTATGCTTGTACCACAACCAATTGATAATGACCCATCAGATTTGTTATTTATAACATCAAGATTTAACCAACTTCCTTGGAATCGGGAAGATCTTTTCCACACATAATTTTTGGTGGTTAGAGTTGACTCCATCAAATTTGTGTTGTCTAGTCAGCTCAACAAGGATGCTCGACACGTCTGTCCATGCATCCAACTCAGTCGATTTCTCAACTAGTCGATCCATCGATTAACTGTCTTTGACTACTGCTCGATTGTCCCACTGACTGATGTAGATATTTGGTCAATTGTCCGACCAATTATTTCCAGGAGAAGTATGGTGAACCATCAGAACTTGATGTTCCAACTGTTATTTTTCTTTAAAACTCAACAAACTTAAATTTTGTTCTCAATAGATTTTATACCCACATTTGAAGAACAACAACAAATTCTAATTTTATGATCTATAAACAGAAATATAATTGAGTTAAATAACTTGCTATGCATAACAGAATAAATCAGAAACCGATCACACAAATTTAGTACACCAGAGATACCCTGGAAACCCCAACTCTAGGGAAAACCAGCAAACGAGGGTTTATTAATATTCATCTTCAGTAAATCAGAAATAAGAACGACAATGCCAAACCTGGAAACTTCACCACAAAGAATTTGTCTTGGTTCTAAGCATATCTTCTCTGAGTCTTGGCCTCCTCTACCTCATGATTATGTTGTTTTGCAAGTGGATAGGATACAAATGAGGTTGTAGGGTATCACGACTTCCTTGAACAGACTCGTAGCCCCACAAACTGGCACGGTTTGGGTTGGAGCGGGTATGAATGTGCCTCCTCTTCCTCACGGCTGCCACCCATCCCAAAATTGGCCCTCCCCACACCTGTACACAACCTCTACACAAGATCACGACCCTCATGGCCCTAGCATGCAAGTATACATCCCCTTCTCTCCTACTCCAGTTCACAACTCAATTGAAGATGAAGGTTGGATGCCTTCCTATCTCCCTCTTGGCCTCGAAACTCTTCCAAAAAAAAAACCTCACTTGGACACTTCAGATTTACAGTTGAAAACCCTCTTGGTGTCACTCACCAACTCAATGATCTCCTCAAGCCACCCCTCTTCTTATAAACCTCTAGTTGAGTGATTGTACGGTGGAGATTATATCCCCATCTTGACAAATCAATGGCTACAATTTAATTTGAAACTCACTTTAACTTTTCGGATAAAATCAAAGAAGATTCTAATAGAGAGTTAATTAATAATAATTAATAATCAATATTTTCTAAGTTAGACTTAGGAAATATTTAAATGAACTAATTAAATTAATTAATCCCATTTTCCTAAGTTAGAATTAGGAAAAATTTAAATGATTTGGAGATACATTAGTCCATTTGTCCTTGGCTTGCATGACACCTTGCCTAAGCCAAAACACATGTCTTCGTTACAATATTTCAACACTCCCTATTAACGAGGAAGGTCTTCTTCACTATTCCCATCTTATCCCTGAAGTAGACAAACTTTTCTTTTATCAAGGCCTTGGTGAGAATATCTGCCACCTTCTCATTTGTAGGTACATACTGTAACTAGATTGCACCCCTCTACACAAATATATGATGAAGTGATAACTGATGTCGATGTGCTTCGACCTATCATGAAATATTGTATTCTCAAATAGTTTTATGCCACTCTAATTATCACAGTGTATGATGGTCGGCTTTAAATCTTGACCAAACAATGCCACTAGCAACTTCTAATGCCATATGGCCTCACATGCTACCATGCTCGCTGAAACAACACCCTGAAGTGTTTTTCATGTCCATTGCATTACCTACCCAGTCTGCATCTATATAGTCCACCAACTTCACTCCATATCCCTGACCATACTTCAAACCATACTCAATTTTTCCACGTAGGTACCTCAATATATGTTTTGTTGTTTTCCAATGTGCTCTCCTTAGTTCAACCATGAAATAACTGAGAGTATTCACAACAAAACAAATGTTTGGCCTAGTATTGACTAGATACATGAGAGAGCCTATCAACTGCCTGTATAAGGTAGGGTCCATTGCCTCATGCTTGGAAGCATCTATCTTCTTCCAATTCGTAGCCATGGGTGTAGACATTGGTCGATAGTCCTGCATCCTAAACCTCTTCAAGATCTCCATTGTGTATTTCCCTTGTTATAGGAAAATATCACCATCTCGTTACCACACCTCCAATCCAAGAAAAATGTGCATCAACCCCAAATCCTTCATATCGAACTCCAAAGCAAGATCCCTCTTGCAATCTACAATAATCCTCTGTGAACATTTGAGAAATAGATCGTCCACATATAACATGAGAATGAGAGGCTCTCCCCCTATCATGATATAGTATAGGTTCAAGTCTACATCACTCTTCATGAAACCCATGCCCTGCAAGTAACTATCAATGCACTCATGCCATGCTCCGGGTTCCTGCTTGAGCCCATACAATGCTCTCTTCATTCTACATACATGGGACTCCCTCCCATATACCTCAAAACCCTTTGGTTGTTCTATATACACGTCCTCCTCAATAAATCCATTGAGGAATGTCATCTTGATGTCTATCTGATGAATCTTCGAACTCGTCTATGCTATTAATGAGATCACGACCCTGATGGAACTATATCTGGCTACCGGGGAAAACGTTTATTCATAGTCAATTCTCTCTTTCTGTGAGAACCCCTTAGCCACAAACTTGGCTTTGAATTTTTCAACGCTGCCATCTGCAACATGCTTGATCTTATAGATCCAACGAGACCCAACCACTGAATTACCCTCTGGTCTTGGCACCACCTCCCATACATCATTCTTTATGAGGGAGGCATGCTCCTCCACCATGGCATCCCGCCAAACCTATTGGTTCGATGCCTCCTGAAAACTAGAAGGCTCCCTATCAATGAGATCACTCATCAACACCATATACCTTGAATATCGTTGTGGTGTCCTTCTTTTCCTTTCACTCATCCTAGGAGCACCCATGAACTCATGAGAATCTCATAATTTCTGAGAAATCTCTCGACTCCTCTTCCTCCTTGTAGTGGAGGGTCCAATATCGGTAGGTGGGCCTTCCTGATCCTCATCCTCCTCCATTGTCTAAGTACTAGTCTGTGTACTTGTATATGCCTATGTGACTCTTGTTCCTCCTTTGGAGCTACCAACTCTTGATCCCCTTTTGTTTTTGGCACATCATAAGACTTCCTGAAAGTCTTCTCCTCTTCAAATATGACATCCCTTCTGACCATTGTCTTCTCTAATTTTGGAACATATATCCGATATTCTTTTGAAGTTTCGTTGTAGCCAACGAATATCCCCTTCCTAGTTGTGGAATCAAGTTTCATCTTCTTATCAGAGGGCACGTGAAAATAGACTAGAAAATCAAAGATCCTGAAGTGACCAACTTTTGGTTTCTTCTCTGTGAATGCCTCCTTGGGATTCAACCTCCCCAAAACCTTGTGAGGAATCTTCTTCTAAATGTATATCGTAGTATTGCATGCCTCTACCCATAGAGACTTGGGGAAATCCTGGTCATATAACATATCCCTAACATCACCAACAATGGCCATGTTCTTTCATTCCGCTACCCCATTTTGTTGAGTGTTATAGAGAGCTATCAATTCCTTCTTGATCCCTTCTCGTGCATGGAACTCCTTGAATGATATTCCTATGTACTCACCTCCATTGTCTAACCTGAGAACCTTTATCTTCCTTCATGTCGCATTATCCACAAGAGCCTTAAACTCTTGGAAGCAATTGAATACCTCATCATTGTCCCTCATGAAGTATATCCAGGTTTTCATGGAGAAATCATCTATGAATGTGACAAAATACTCACACCCTATCAAGGATGTTGAAGACATAGGCCCACATACATTTGAGTGAACTAAATCCAATACACCCTTCGATCTACTGTCACTACTTGGAAAAGTTGTTTTAGCATACTTTCCCAAGGCACACTCTTTACACACGTCACTGTGCTCGGTGCTCAACTCTAGAAGGTCGTTCACTATCTCATTGAGGATGTTAAGTTCCCCATGGTGTAAGTGAGCCATCCTTCTATGCCATAATTCTCCCATATCCTTAGTGATGTTGATCAATGCCTGAGGTGACTCAAACTAAAACCTGTATAACTTGTGTGACTTGATCCCTATCATCTTGGCATGCCTCGACCCTCTGGGATGAATATACTCTTTGTATCCTCTAAAAGACACATTGTACCTCTTGTCCTGAAGCATTGAAACTTACATCGGGTTCTTCGTCATCCCTAGTACATACAAGACATTTGTAAATCTAAATGTCTTGCATGACTCCCTCTGAAAGGTAACAGTCTCTTGTCCCACTATAGTATATTTGGACTTATTCGCCATCTGTGTATCGAAATTCATTTCCTCCTATCTAAAACTGGAGAAGTGTTCACTAACTCTTGTCATATGATATGATGCACCACTATCTATGTACCACACCCTTGTGGCCTTGGTGCCTGAGCTAGAGAGACAAGCAATGAGTGAGAAATCTTCATCAAACCTGAAAGAAAATTCATCTATGTCCGTTGAAGTTGTTGTCTGAGTCTTCTTCTGATCCTTAATTTTTTTAGAACATTGACTGGCATAATGACATGTTTTATGACAAGCAAAGCACTTGACTTTGTTCATGTCATGTTTCTTCTCACCTTTGGAGGTCTTCCCACTATCTAATCCTTTCTTGGATTTTGTTTTTCCCTTTCCTGCAAGAGCAATTTTCTCTTCTTCCTCACCCTTGTGATGACTACTACTACCACTAAGAGATGTTAACCTCAATTCCTCTTACATGAAGTCATCCCACAATCGATCCCAGTCTGGAGTATATTTCCTGGAAATAATGCCTCTCACAAAGACATCCCAAGACTTGGAGAAGCCATTCAAGACTATCCTCATAATTTCAATGTCATCCACACTCTCCCCAACATATGCCAATTCATCTTTCACTTGTCTAAGTCTGGTGAGGTAGGAGGAAACAATTTCCCCCTTACCCATCTTGGTATTTCTAAGTTTCTCCTTCAAAACCATTTTTTTGTTAAGATTCAAATTATGGTATAATTTAATGATGGCTTCCCACATATTCTTAGTTATATCCAATCCTAAAATATGAGGGACTATATGGTCCTTGACTCCATCCAGAATGATATGCCTTTCCTTGGAATCATTCTTCTTGTGAGCTTCAGCTTGTTGTGCATCAGTTGGAACTACAATAGTTTTCTCTGTGAATTCCGTGAGCCCATACTCCTCTAATGACAACAATATATGCTCTTTCTAAATGCCAAAGTTAGATGCCCCATATAATATGTCCTCAAATCTTATACCTGAAATAGACATTTATGCAAAACCATTCTGACACAACCTCTTAGATCTGAAGAATACCTACTAGCAGAAAATACCTGTGTAAATCCTTGGTTTCCTTCTCAGAGGCAAAGCTCTGATACCATGATATTTTTCTTTAAAACTCAACAAACTTAAATTAGTTCTGATGATGAATCCCGATTCGGATTCGAAACGTCGATGACAAAATGACACCAACTGTGGATTCTCTGAAAAATGATTTTGAAATTCCTCACCACAGAAATCTGAAAACAGTAAACTTAAATTTATGTTCTCAATAGATTTTATACCCAGATATGAAGAACAACAACAAATTCTAATTTTATGATCTATAAACATAAATATAACTGAGTTAAATAACTTGCAATGCACAATGGAATAAATCAGAAACCAACCACACAAATTTAGAACACTAGAGGTACCCTGGAAACCCCAACTCTGGGTAAAACTAGCAAATGAGGGTTTATTAATCTTCATCTTCAACAAATCATAAATAAGTACAACAGTGCCAAATCTAGTAACTTCACAACAAATAATTTTTCTTGGTTATGAGTAGATCTGCTTTGAGTTTCAACCTCCTCTACCCCACGATTCTATTGTTCTGCAAGTGGATAGGTTGTAGATGAGTTTGTAGGGTCTCACGGCTTCCTTGAATAGACCCGCGGCCCCACAAATGGGCATGGTTTGGGTTGGAGATGGTACGGTTGTGCCTCCTCTCCCTCACAGCTCCCACCCATCCCAAAATCATCCCTCCTCACACATATACACAACCTCTACACAATCTCACAACCCTAGCACGTAGAGATACGACCCCTGATCTCTTGCTTCAGTTCACGACTCAGTTGAAGATGAAGGTTGGATTCCTTCATATCTCCCTCTTGGCCTCCAAACTATTCGAAGAAAAAACCCTTACTTGGACACTTCATATCTGCAGCTGAAAAACCTCTTGGTGTCACTCACCAACTCAATGATCTCCTTAAGCCACCTGCTCTGCTTATAAACTTCCAGTCTAGTGATTGTACGATGGAGATTAAATCACCATCTTGACAAATTAATGGCTACGATTTAATCTGAAACTCACTTGAGTTTCCGGATAAGATCAAATAAGCTTCTAACAGAGAGTTAACTAATAATAATTAAGAATCAACATTTCCTAAGTCAAACTTAGGAAATATTTAAATGATCACTAATTAAATTAATTAATCCCATTTTCCTAAGTTAGACTTAGAAAAAAATTAAATACTTGGAGATACATTAGTCCATGTGTCATTGGCTTGCATAACACCTTGCCTAAGCCAAGACACATGTCCTTGTTACAATATTTCAACACCAACACACCCCCATCAACACATAACTCTGAAGATTCATGAGGTGAAATTACATTAGTAGGAAATCCCCCCATAATTGCAGCTTATTGAAGCCTAAGCATCGTACAAAGCTTGATAAACCTAGCTTCAGATAATGGCTTAGTGAAGATATCAACTACTTGATCATCTATTCTGCAATAGATAAGAGAAACAATGTTCTCATGAATCAACATACTCAAATAGTGAGCATGGAGCTCAACATGCTTCATATTACTATGGGAAACATGGTTGTCAGCAACTTGAATGACACTTTGATTGTCACAGTAGATGGTGGTCGAGGTCTGAATAGGAAAACCAAGTTCATCGAGAAGTTGATGAATCCATACTACCTCTATACCTGCATGAACAGTGCCATGATATTTTTTTTTTGTAGTTGACAAGGAGACTACCTTCTATTACTTGCATGACCAAACCAATATTCCAGTGCTGAAGCGAAACACATATCCAGAAGTAGACTTCCGATCATCATTGTCACATGCCCAGTCGGAGTCGGTGAAGCCGACTAGAAAATATGAACTTCGACAATATTTGATACCAAAATGAGTGGTACCCTTGAGATAACGAACAATTCATTTGACTGCTTTCCAATGGCTTTCTTTGGGATCCTACATAAAGTGAGAAACCACACTAATAGCAAAGGAAATGTCAGGTTGATTGTGAGTAAGATAAATGAGACTGTCGACCAGCTATCAATAGACTGTAGCATCGACTTTGGGAGTTTGATGAGTTTTTCTTAGATTTACTCCAGATTGAAAAGGAGTATCATAGGGCTTACAATCAACCATTTTAAAACATGTCAAAAGATACATTACATATTTAGATTGAGAAATGAAAAAACCACATTGTAGTGGTAATACTTGAAGACCCAAAAATAATGCAAAATACCAAGATCTATCATGTCAAATGAGTCAACAAGTTGCTTCTTCAATCTAAGAATGAGATCGATGTTATTTCCCGTTATGACAAGGTCATCAAAATATACAACAATAATCAAAGTGTGTCCATGAGTATGGAGTACATACAAATTGTGATCAGATTCATAATGTTTCAAACCAAGTCGAAGAAAGGAACTATCAATCTTAGTATACCAAGCTCAAGGAGCTTACTTCAAACCATAGATAGACTTATTAAGTCGACAAACTGGGTTAGAATCTATTAAAAAACTATGAGGTTGTTCCATGGATATTTCTTCAGATAGTTCATTGTGAAGAAAAACACTCTTCACATCTATCTGATGGATCTGGCATCATAATCGAGAAGCAAGAAAAAGAATAAGTTGAGCATAGTTCATTTTCACAATGGGGGAATGGGTCTTAGTGTATTCGATGTCTTCTTGTTGAGAAAATACTTTTGCAACCAAGTGATATTTATGACGCTCAACAATACCTTCAAAGGTAAATTTGGTCTTGTAGACCCATCAACACTTTACAACATTCTTCCCTTTTGGTTGGAGAACTAATTCCCAAGTGTGATTCTTTGTTAAAGAATCCATTTTTGTCTGCATAGCTTGCTACCATTCAAGTTTTCCTTGTGTGTCTGAGTAGATAACTTGATCATAGGTTTCAAGCACATGAGTCATCAGTGCAAGGCTGACATGTTGCTTCTAACTACGAGTTTGTCAGCCTGAAGAAATATCACTGACATCAAGTCCAACAGCTTCAATGGTCTTGGTAGCCTATCTGGGTAGACAAGAAAGGGGTGAACTATTATTCACTGAAGAAGGTCGATCAAAAGTCTAAACAATTTCAGTCGACGAAGATGGTGGACCAGTGGAAACATAAATCAACTGACCAGTCAAATCAAAGGATGAAGGTCTAGCTGAAATTGGAACAAAGTTTGATTGTCCATTCGAAGGACTAAAAAAATGGAATAGGAGAACTTGATTCTGAAACAACATCAAAGGGATCATCTTGTAAAAATCCAGAGGAGACATTCAACAAATTGATGCCAGAATACTTTTCATCAAACCATCCATTTCTTCTAATAAAAAAATTTTGTTTGACGAGATCAAATAGTAAATAGGCTTTAGATTCTTCAGAGTATCCCATCATGATGCAAGCATGATTCTTTGCATCCAACTTATTTTTTCAATCATCAGAGATATGAGCCTAGGAAACAATCCAAAAACATGGAAGTGGAAAACTAAAAGCTTTCATCCACACCATCATTAAGCAGATAGTTTCCATAATAAACATCTTCAACCTAGAAGCAAGGAGGAAAATATTTGGCCTGCAAAAGACATCTAGCCATTTCGACCAATATCTAATTTTTGCATTCAACAACGCCATTCTACTGAAGTGTATGAGGAACCAAATGTTGGAATTCAATACCAGATTGAACCAAGTATTCTTCAAAAGGTCGATTAACATAATCACCACCATTGTCTGATCTCAAGCACTTGATGGGTCGACCACATTGCTTTTCAAAAAAGTCTCTAAATTATTTTAATTTTTCAAAGACAATATTCTTGTTCTTCAATAAATAAACCCAAGTATAATGAGAGAGATCATCAACAAAAGTCAAGATATACCTTGCACCTGCTAAGGAAGGTAGATTGATGTAGAAGAGATCACTATGAACCATCTCTAGGAGGTCATGTGCTTGCCACGCTTTTCCAAAGTTGAAGGGTACTTGATGATGCTTTCCAAGAACACATCATTTACAGACTCCATCGGGGGGGGGGGATTTAGGTAAACCAACAACCATATTCTAAGTTTCCATCAACTGCAGACAACTACAAAAATTTAGGTGTCTCGGTCATTCATGTCAAGTTTGACTCGTTCGTTGATGTGAGAAAAAAGAGTAGTTGATTCAAAGTTTGGTCGATTCATGTCACATAACTTATACAAACTATCCTTCGGGTCGAGAAACCCTCTACTGACAATCGACCAACATTTCTTCAAATCTTGAACAAAGAACCAATCTGGCAAAAAATCCATAATCTTACATGTTTATGTTAAGTAAGAAACCGACAATAGATTGAAACTAAGGTTCGGTACATGATAATCATCGACAATTCTCCCATGTTGACAGGAAACATCACACTAACCAACAATGTCAAGAGAAAAATCATCAACAACATAGAKCTTTCTCTCCACAACTTCATCTAAGGACATGAACAAGGACRCATCCTTATCCATATGATGAGTGCACCAAGAGTGGACTACCCATCCATTCTGTGTAGAATGAGACAACAAGGCTTGAGAAGTTCCAACTTGGAMAGTGAAATTATCAGTGGGTCGACGAACGTTCGACTTGTCTCCTTCAAGTTTTTTGACCTTCTCCTCTAGGTCATCTCTCTTCTTATARCAGACTTTCTCCAAATGTCCAATCTTTCCATAGTACCRACATGTCTTATTCTTTCAACTCTTATGGGGTGCATATGTTTTCCTTTTAGGTTTTTGGTCAAGGCATCCATGTCTCTGTATAGGGGTATCAAATCGTCCTCTTTCCTTGTGATTCAACTTTCCCTTTCCCTTGAGCAATTGGGATTGATGTTTACCATGAAGATTTCCTTCGTCAAGAAATTTGTGTTGATCAGTTATCAATAGACCACATAAAGCTTCAAACGTGTAATCCTTACCATCTTCTTTGTGTCCCTGCCAGTTGGTGCAAAAAGTCAAAACAAACATGTTGAATGGTGTTCTCAAATTCATCAGGACCATCTCAATGAGTTTTCCATATTTCTCTGATAATTCGATGAGTCGTCCATATTTGTCTATACATATCATATTTTTTTCCACAAGTTATTGTATGAAAATCACTGGCCCAGATTCAATCACACAACAGATCTGACTTAACATGATTTGTGGACAACAAGCAAGGTCACAACTAGTCGCTCTAATACCATGTTGGGGATTGAGCGTAACCTGATATGAAACAAATAAACATAACTATAGATAATCGAAGAGGATAATATTCAAAGATAAAAGGTGGTTTCTAAATACATTGTTATAGCACTTAAGCACAACACATTGTGATTAGATCATCACAATGCTTGTTGGACATCATGTACACTTGTACCATGACCACTTGATAATGACCCACCGAGTCTTCTATTTACAGCTTCAATATCTAACCAACTTCCTTGGAATCAAGAGGATCTTACCCACATATAATTGTCGGTGGTTAGAGTTGACTCTATTAAATCCATGTTGTCTAGTCGGCTCGACAAGGATGCTCGACCTGACCATCCATACATCCAAATCATAGTCTATTGCTCGACTGGTCAATACACCAGAAAATTGTCTTCAACTAATTGTTGGTTGTCTGAGCGACATGCTTGTTGACTACTCAAATGATTGATTTAGATATCTAGTCAATCATTCAACTGACTGTTTCCAATAGAACTGTGATGAACCATCAGAACTTGATGTTCCAACAAGAGATTCAAGTTGAGATGGGTTAACTACTTCACCCTGGCCTTAAAAGTGGTGCAACTTCTATTTCACCCCAAGAAGAGCTTTTAATCATACAATTACATCCCATTCTCCATAATACACCTCAACTCTCCTCTATTCTCTTAATTTATTTATTTTATTTATTGTCCTTTACTCTGAGCTTCCTAGGGGTACTATTTGGATAAGGTTTTGTTGGTCCATCCATTAATTTTGGAATGCATGGTATTGTTGATGTTGGCGGTGTTAAATTGTTGTGAGATTGTTGGGGAATATAGACTGTCAGATCAAGAATTACTGGAATTATTGAATCAAGAATAATCTCAACTGGAAAGAGAGGATCTCCTCCTTCTACTCCTCCACCGATGCCAAATATGATATTCCATCCAATTGAGATCCTAAGATCAGATATACCAATCCATTTTATTTTGATCCTCATCTTCTTGGTCATGAAGCTTATGCCCCCTTCCACTCTGCCCAACCATTGGATATTTTTCCTCAAAGCTACCAAACACATAGTAACACCTTCAAGATAGATACCATTGCATAAAATCAACACATTTTTGTTCCATGCGTAGTGGATTTAAAACATGAACAAGTATTTAAACCAAATCATTAGTTTTAAACTAGTCAAGATCCCACCAATAACCAACTTATTTCTTCTTCTCAACTCTGAATTAATTTGATTTCTACTCATACCTATTATGACAATTTTTCTCATGCATTCATTTCTCCACTTATTGACATCAACAACTCATTAAGATTGCAAAATGAAGTGATCCTACATGAGAGAATTTCCCGTAAGT
Source organism: Picea glauca (assembly GCA_000966675.3). Taxonomy (NCBI): domain Eukaryota; kingdom Viridiplantae; phylum Streptophyta; class Pinopsida; order Pinales; family Pinaceae; genus Picea; species Picea glauca. The sequence goes on along the minus strand of JZKD02S0502297.1, from coordinate 260,372 downwards.
CATGCCCATCTCTTTATTTTGTCGGCTCCCAATTTAGCACACCAGAAATTATATGGGATGAGATTGATTGGTACTCTAACATTCAAGTTCAGGCTAACGATGGTTGCAAGGATTGTGTAAATTTGAAAAATGAGGAAGTCAATTTGTGCAGGTAGAACGTTATCTACCAGTTAACTTAGATTGTAGGAGCACATGATGGTCATGAATTGGGATCGATCAAATTATAGAGGAAGTGGAAGAAGAGCATTCAACTTAGAGTGGGAAGGTGAAGCAGGTGAAGATACCATTTGGACATAGAACGATCAACTCTATAGTGTCTTCCATTTTTTCAAGCTCATGGAGCTTAGAGATTTTTCCCACCATTTGAAAATTATTTTAAAATGGCTCAGTACGGGGTTCATTCTCTGATCATGCATATTTTTTGTTGTGGGGGATCTGTAGGAAAACTATGAGCTAGAAGTTGAGCAGCAATCCATCTCTTGAAAGAATCCTTGTGCATGCAAGAGTCCATGAAGTTTTCGAGCCAGGAGCCGAGCAATGTTCCATCTCTTGCAAGAATCCTTGTGCGGAAAAAGAGTCCTTGAATTTTTTTAAATCGATAGAGGTGGTGTGTGTTGTGTTGGTTTTGTCACTTGGGTGAGCAAAACAACAACACTTTCATGTTTAGATGAGCCTGCTAAACAAGACAGAAGTTTTGTAAGTGGGTTAGATAATCCAAACACATGTGAAAACAAATAAATACAACTAAAACAACTAAGAAATAAATGTTAGAAATCTTGATAAAATTAGAACCATGAAAATCAAACAATGACCAACATATTGTTACCAATGGATCAATAGATTAGTAGGAAAAACACCGTAGATAAAGGAAGGGACTTATGAGTCCCCTCTTCCTCCTTGGGAGGGATCTTGAGTTCCCTAATTGAGATCTCTTCACTCTTTACAATGGAAGAAATGGAAAATTATGAAGAAAAACAATGCATATTCCCTCAAGAGGTGAGTGGAATGGCCTATTGAAATGGTGCTTGAAGGCTTCAAAGAGAAAAGAGGATTCTCAAAGAAGAATTCTTGTAGCATAACAATACCTTGAAGATATTAATTTCTTAGCACACCCATGGCTCTTATTTATATCATCCATACATGGAAAAATGTAATTGGTTCATAGTGTGAACAAGGGGCCTTTTAGGGCACCCTCTAGACCTTGACTAGCCTCCAAGCTAGATTTCGCTCAAATATGAGAGTCAAATTATGTTGGGGGTTGGTCCAGAAGTGGTTTCAAGGCCAACAAGATCCATAAATTTTTCATTCATAGGAGTGCACGTCTTTTCTCATGCACAATCACACATTTTGCGCATAGTGTGTGTTGAGGCATGTGTTGGCCTGCACATTGTGCACGTGCTCCCTTTGGTGACTTTGCGCACTTTAATTTTTTGACCCAATTGTATAGTTTTTTCCTTGTGGATGGATTTTAGTGTTGTATATGGACTAATGGTTGTTATCATTGATGTTTTATTTAACCATTTGTGTGCAATGTTGCAAACGATTTTTCAGTGATAACAGATGCCCCCTGATGTGTGAGGTTAGGAGCATACGTATAGCCAAAATACATCAATGTTTATTTGACTGAGAGTACCATTGTGATGAAGAGTGAAGAGAGGAACTACAAGAGAGATACGTTGGAGGGAGAGGGAAAAATGTGGGACCCAAACCATTCGTGAAGAGAGGAACTACAAGAGAGATTCGTTGGAGGGAGAGGGAAAAATGTGGAACCCAAACCATTCTCTAGGAAAAAATAAATTTGTGTACAAACAAGATGGGTATGCCCCATGCTCGTGTCATGCAAGAAAAATGTGTAATTGTAACTGATAATGTATGATGATGTAGATGACTGCAACACCCTTGAGGGCGGTTGATAATGGCAGATGACAGTTCTGAATGGTAAACAGACTCTGAATTGAGTCAAGGATGACTGTAATAATTGTCGATGGTTCGTAGGCATTGATGGCCTAACAAATTAAGAGGTCTTCGACTGGTATGAAACAACTCCAATAGTTTCATAGTAAGACCCACCGTAACATGGGAGTTTTCTGAAGTCGAATTTTATGGGGGTCAACGACATCAGAAAGCAATGATGATTCTCTATGTGCCGTCCAAGACTCCTCATTGAAAAGGTAATGAAAGTCAAGATACTACCGCCCTTCTGGAAACTGTGTTGATGTCGACAGAAAGGGAGGCATGACGCCAAGAAGCTAAGGGATTCTTGAATTCCACTAAGTAAGAGGTGATATTAGGTATTGACAGGTAACATGAACAAAGTCAATATGTGGTGAGACTCAAGATTTCCCTTGGTTGGGGATTTGGAATGGTGACTGGCAGCAACCGTAAAACTGAATCTAGAGTCAAGGGGACAACTAGATATGGGGCTAAGTTGTGCCATAGGCTAACAAGGTGGACAAACTCATATATCATGGGTACATGGACTTGGGATACTCAGGGTTCGTGAACAATTTCAGAATGAAAAAAGAGTGGATGCCCCAACCAAGGGTGACATGGGTTGCTTTTCCAAAAAAAGAAGGCCATCAAGGATGACGATGAAAAAGATATGTATATGCTGGAAACAAAGGATTTATACATTTACCAAAGAAATAAAGAATAATTTGGGTTGAGTATACAGATACATAAATGGGTTCCCCAGTGAACTATGGCTTGGCCTGTGAGGGCGCAAGTTTTGAAAGAGAATTAGTGGAGGGTGGGGGGCCCATGGGTGGGTTTTGTATTAGGTAAATTGATGGAGGACAATCTGCAGATGGGAAAACTAATGGTGGATGAGATGGAGGGCTAATGATACTACAAAGATGCAGTTAAATAGAACCAAGATGATATGACCTGAAAGTCCATTGGGAAGGTTAGAAATATTATGAGAAGAAGTATGGGGTTCAGTCTCAGAGATGAAAAAGACTATCGGAACTCCCATCCCTAGGGGGTGAAAAAAACATGAGTTTCAAGTTGTCAAGGGGAACTATGAATGGGACAACTCATGTGGGGGAGAGTGCTACCAGTTGACAGTACCCGAATGCGGTAGAGGTGAAGATACTGCAGAGCCGAATGTAGGAACCCTAAAGGTAAAGATCAGAGAGTTTGACTAGGATATGCAATTGATTTACAGAGGGACTAATTACATTCCAGTTTCGAACATATACTTGAAGGGGTTGTGACGCTTTTGATGAACAAGTACCTAGACACATGAAAACCAAATACCCAACATGAACAATATATGATGATAAAGAACATATAATATCTATTTGATAAAACTGAAAATGATCATGCATACCTGAACGTGACATCAAAAACAATCTCCTCTGGGGCCAAATGCAGATGATGACCAAGGGAATGTGGATGTGTAGATGGCAGGACCAAGACCCTGTGGCTGAGAATGGATCAGAAAATAGAGGCTCTGGGATCTTGCAATGAAGTATGAAAGTTGGGAAAAAGGGACTATATATGGCTGGTGGGCTCATAATGCCACCTCATTTGTACTTGTCATTGTTGTTGAGATGATGATATAGTTGTGAGGAGATTTGGATATTGCGAGGGCATGAGGTTATCGATCTGGGGGTGGCGAGAGACAGGTTAGTGGTCCTATCATCCAGTATCTTGTGAATTTCCTAGTTTGTAGGTAGGGGTTGTATGGAGGGCCGTACAGGGGATTTTTAGGGTAGGGTCCCACTAGTGCATGGGAAAAGGAGGAATACCCGCACACATGTGCACAAGTATAACTCAATTTCCCGCACATAATGTGCAGCTATGTGTGACACAACCACACATGTGGGCACAGGAGATGGGAAGACAGGCCCGCATGAGATGCACGCCTATCTGACTAACAGTCATGCACTCATGCATGACTACTTCTCCGACAGTTGTACATTAGTGTGCAACTATGCAAAGAACAGGTATGCACATGTGCACATCTATCTAGGTGAAAGTCGCGCACTGTGGGCAAGGCTAAGGGGTTGTAATTTTTTATATTTTGATGTTTTTTTTTCTAGATGATGAGGATGATCAAGTGTTTCTGTGTGGATGCAGGTGATCTATAGAATTTGATAGCACGATATCGGTGTACTAGAGAGAGCGTGACTGGGATCATTTATGGGAGGCGGTGAGAGCACATCTGGGTGTTCAGAGATACTTGGCAGCCTATGGGTCTCTCAAGTTCTTTGACTACCCTCTAATATGGTCACAAGAGTTCTTGCTTTAGTATCTCAATGGGATGTGGAGCATTGATCTGCAGTGCTTCATTGTTAGAGGTGAGAAGCTGACATTCTCAACCACCGAGGATTTTTATTTCCTGACGGGGCTCCCATTTTGTGGGATGGACTTCCTATCGATCCCCAACTGTTGGGGGAGGATCAAGTAGGTGACTTGGTGGCTCGCCACTGCACTGGGTTGAACCCTATGTCGGGTTTGGTCATCCGTATTGAGACGATTGATGACCTCTTGATGGAGTGTATTGCTGCTATGGTGGTGAGGATCTACGGATCCTTAGGGACTTAGCGGATCACTGGTGGTCAGCTGAGGGTATTAGATTGAGTCCTAAATGGGGATCTGTTTGCGTGGGGTGTGTTTCTGCACACCAATATGATGGAATAGGTGAACCAATGTAAGCAAGTCGACTCTGGTGACTTTGCGTTCAGGTCCGTTCTGGTGGCCTATTTCCTAGAGAGGGTGCCTCTGTTGCACCCAAGGATTCTGCTCCAGCCCACAGGGCAATGAGAGCCGCGTATGATGTGGTGGGCCCACGTGTTGGCCCGACATGGAGGTGGGGAGGGTGGCCACTATTTTATGGCCACAATGGTGCGAGTGTGGCAATAGATGCCATAGGTTATCCTGAGATATCCATACACAGGTATGGACTATCAACATGATCCAGATATGATGTTTCCTCCTAGGGAGGATTGGGATCAACAAGGTATGTGTTTATGTTTGATGTTTTGTGATTTTGATAGATAGAATTGATTATATATATATATATATATATATGGATGTTGATATTATCTTTGGCATTGTTTTGTAGATGTGGGACCCCGAGGTTGAGAGGCAGAGGTTGTCAGGGAGCCAGCTCGCCAGGGGCCATCTTGACCGACGCCTACAGAGCCAAGGGTTTGACAGAGGTGGTGGAGAGATGATGTTAGTGCTGGACCAATGAGAGAGCCGCATGCAGATGCTGGGGTGATGTTGGAGGACCTGCATCGATGCTTCGAGCAGGTTCTACAGGGTTTGCTTGAGGGCATGTGGGCCCATATCTAGGATGAGCACGTCCTGGAGTAGTGTGTGGGCATACCGACAGAGTGGAGGACCTTGATCCGTCGAGTAGCAATGGTGGGGGCAACAATGCCTGGTCGGTTGCCACTTGGACCTGGAGGGCCCCCGACTGGTGGGGTGCCTCCAACTGACATATGACCTAGGGGGAGCTCTAGGGGCACCATGAGTGCCATATTTTTTTATGTATGGGCTTGGGAGCCCATTTTTGTATAGGGTAGTTGATACCCATTTTTGTACTCATAGGGGTGGGGGGATTCACTGGCCTACGGGTGATTTGTACATGTATTTTTGTAAACACTGATGACACTCATTATATATATATGGATATATTTTGGACCATTCATGTCTCTCTGTGTTATGTTTTTTATGTATGATGTATTTTCTATGTGTTGTGACAAATGTATGATGTTATGTATAAAATGTTGTTTAATGTGATAAATGCCAATATAATACTAGGTTAGCCATGTGATCTGCTACTTGATTATGTGTTCTTTGAATATGTGTAAATGTGATGGAATCAAAGTTTCGTGATAAGAGTCTAACTTGTATATATTTGTGAAAGAGGAAAGGATCGTGAACACGATATATATTGTTGAGTTGCAGGATGACAAGCTAGGAATCTAAGAAAACGCTAAGGTGATGAATGTGACAGTGACTAGCCTCGACGAGGAGACTAATGACAACATCGTATTTGACTTGGTTGTTGGTGGCTGATCCCAAACATATGCCACTGGAGTGGAGCAGGACATGTGAGGGAATATAGATGGCCCAAGCGGCCGAAGCGAGATTATGGGTCCAACGGCTGGCACCGTCAGTGTAATCAATGTGGTAGGTTGATGGATGACGCATCTGTCACTAACACAGGTGATAGATCAGACACTAGGAATGGTGGTATCAAAGAAAACTAAAAAACTCTACAAATGTGTACAAAGAAAAACCTAAGGTAGGATGGCTACGCTCAGGTGTAAAACTTCTTTAAGTACAACCCGTTGATGGGTTCTTTAAGAGGATATCCTTCTAGAGAGGCCAATATGTAGGCGTCTTTAGTGAGGCAATGTTGGAAAATGAAGGGTCTATGCCATAATGAATCGAATTTCCCATGGTCGAGAGTATCATGGGAGATATCATAGGCTATCACAAGATCGCCTTCGTTGAATGAGAAAAGGTTGACATGCCGGTCAAAGGTGGCTTTTGACCATTTTTTAGCTGCCTCGTTGTGTTGTAATTAAGATCAACGATATTCATCAAGCGACTCTAAGGTCAGCAAGCGTTGATCCATTGGAGCAGTGTCAGGTAATAGCTCGATGGCGATGCTTAATGTGGGGATTTCACACTCGATAGGAAGGGTGACTTTGATCCCATGGATGAGGTGAAACGGTGTAAAATTGGTGGCAATTTTGACCATTGTGCAATAAGCCCATAAAGTGGAAAACAACATATGATGCAAGTTGGTCTGATGTTTGTTGACGATACGTTGTAGCATGGTTTTGAGGACTTTCTTGACAGCCTCAACCTGTCCATTGGATTGAGGGTAGTATGGGGAGGCGAACTCATAGGAGAAGCCTAATTTTGAGGAGAGTTCTGCAAAATGTTTACCATGGTCGGACACTAACTGTAGCGGGACTCTGAACCGAGTAATGACATGGTTGAAGAAAAAACGTGATGTTGTGTCAGTGGTGTTGTTGAAAGTAGGCATGGATTTGGCCCATTTGGTAAAGTAATTGACGGCCACAACAATGTACTTGTGTCCATTACTGGATGGAGGATGACAATTCATGAAGTCTATGCCCCATTTATAGAAGGGGACAACTGTGATGATTGGATGTAGAAGAGCTGGTGGAGCTCATGCTTTGTTGGCATAAAGCTGGCATTTGTCGCATCACTTGACAGCGTGGATGAAATCGTGAAATAAAGTGGGCTAGAAGTACCCTTCTTGAATGATCTTTTGGGTAGTAGACATACCCGAGAGGTGGTCTCCGCAAGCGTCATTGTGGAAATCATTCAAGATGTTTTCGGCTTCATCAATGGTAAGACATTGTCGAAGTATGGTGTCGACCCCGCGTCGGTAGATAATGTCTCCGATGAGGAGATATCAGGGGGCCTGATGATGAATGCGTCGATGATCATCTCTAGAGAGATGAGACCCAAACTTTTGTGTCTAAAGGTAGATGAGGAGGTCTTCGTACCAGGGGTCATCGAAAGGGATGAGGAAGAGGTTTTCATCGGGGAAATCCTCATTGATGGGGGAATATTTGGTGTCTGAGGGAAAAGTCGTAATGAGTTCGGCTAGGGAAAGAGATTTCTTATTTTTGGGAGTAGAGAAATCTAGATCGTGTTCCTCCATTAATATGTCGTCAACTAAGCAAGTACTGAATGGGGTTAGAATCTGCTATGACCTTGGTAGTTCGAAGTAGGATATAGTGTAGTAGTTTTTGGAATGCGAGGACAAATTCTAAGGCGAGTTTCTCATCATGATTATACTTCAAGGGTGGCCCTGAAATATTTTTACTAATGTAGTAAATCACATGTTCGCACCCAACATCCCCTAATTGGCCGAGGACTCCTGCTACTGAGACCTTTGAGGCTAACAATTAAAGGATGTTATCGCCATCATAGTCTGCAAGACTAATCAAAGGGGAATTGGATAGGTTAGATTTTAAATCATCAAAATATATTTGAGCATGTTCGTCCCATTGAAATGGGATATCATGTCGTAGTAGGTGGAGGAAATCATGCGCGCGAGTGGCATATTCTAGGACAAAGCGGTGTAAAAATTTGGCTTTTCCTTGTAGGCTTTGTAGTTGGCATAAATTCCTAGGTGGTGGAATTTTTGTGATAGCTTGGACCTTGATGAGGTCCACCATGATTCCGTGTTGGGAAACAATATAATGAACCCAAGAAGGCATTTGACCATGACGCAAAAGACACACTTGAGGGGGTTTAAGCGGATATTGTACTGGCGACATCGTTGGAAAATGATGCGTAAGTCATCTAAATGTTGAGTTCGCTTTTAGGATCGAGCAGTGAGGTCATCCAAATAAGCAAGGATGATGTGAGAAAGATCATGGAAAACATAGGTCATGGCCCGTTGAAACGTAGTACCTGTGTTTTTTAGTCCAAAAGGCATGACGCGATAAGAAAAGGTATCCCAAGGGGTTGTAAAAGCAGTTTTGTATTGATATGATGGATGGATTTGAATTTGGTTATAGCCGAAGAACCCGTGCATAAAGGAAATTTCCTCATGTCTAGCACAATCATCGATGATTTGGTCAATGAAAGGGGTTGGGAAGTTGTCTTTGGGAAAAACATGTTTGAGATCATGAAAGTGTGTGCAAACACAAATATTTCCTTGTTTTTTGTTCATAGGGATGGGGTTGGAGACCCACGAAGTGTACGCAATGGGGTAATTGAACTCGGTAGTGTATAACTTGTCAGTTTCAACTTTGATAGTCGCAGCTTTGGATGGGTGAAAGGGGTGTTTCTTTTGACGGATAGGGGTGACATCTGGCCAAGTGTCGATTCGATGTTCGACTATTGAAGGATCGAGGTCGGGCATCTCCATATATGATCAGGAAAAAATATCCCAATATTCCTTAAAGATATCATTGTAAGCAATGAGTTCTTCAGGGGAGCATGCAACACCAATGGTGATTTCTTCTACGATTCCCAGTTTAATTGAAATGTCAATATTGATCATGGGGGAGATGTTGGCCATGTTCTCTTATTCAAAAGCATCGAGGGTAGGGATAAGGTTGTTGAACTAGTCAATATGCCTCAGAGGAATAAAATCCTTGGCTTTGATTGTGCATATGGAGGCTTGGATAGGACAGTGAAAGGCCTCCTGTGAAAGGAAAAGTGCTCAATGATGGACCGCATTGCACGGGAAATTGGGGGTGGTTAATTCCTCCAAGATATCTT
>JZKD02S0502297.1:188069-198992 GCA_000966675.3 Picea glauca | reverse complement strand
TCTGTCTCCCATCCTATATCTACCACCACAACTGCTCTCCAATCTGTTTGATTGGATGCTCCCTCTGTCAACAAATAAAATCCTTCTCTCCAATCCTCCTAATTGGATGCATCCTTAGTCACTGAAGAAAATCCTATTGTCTGACATGATCCCATCCTGGAAGACACCCTGCTCCTAGAATCCTCCTGCCTCTAAACCTCCTGTTTGGCCATATCAAGCCATGAAACCTACCTGAAAGTCTTGGAATATGCCTCTATCCCATCAAGACCTAAAGGCTGGCTCCCACTGAGCGACTGAATCTCCTTCTGATCCTCTTGACTCCCTTTGAATTCAGACTCCCTCTGAGTCTCCTAAATTCCTCTGAGTCCACACAACCTTAAGAGATACTTGCTCCATGTCCACTATCCTTTGCATAGTCCTGGGAGGCTACTCTTCCCTACTAGATCCTGAGGGATGACTCCCTTTGAACTTTGGCTCCTTCTGAGCCGATACTATTGGTGGGGCCACATACCTCACCACTAATGGAACTAATTTCTCCTCCTCATCTATCTCTCTTCCCCCACTGGTCATAATGCACATGGGACGACCCTCTCTAAATTCAAGAACCACTATTGATATGAAGCTAGATTCCCTGGGCATAAACAACACATGTATAACTCAAAATAATATGTGGTACCCCTTTCTCTCAATATTTGATAGTGAGAGAACACTCCTCCTAATTTTTGGCACCCATATCACATTTGATACCCTCAAAACCTATCTTGACTCCAATTGGAATGATATTGTACCAGATCCTCATACTGCATGCTTGACTCCTATGCCAAGCTACATACACAAGTCTGAGACAATCTCTATAAAAGTGTCAAACAAATATCTAGAACCTTTCATATGGAAATATGCTTTGTTATCCACCAACTAAGTCCCCCTATTGGAGACTGTACCTAAAAGGGTAGAGATCAACGAGATCTCCCTATAGAACCTTTCTGCAACCCCATCAACCTCTGTTGTTGATGCCTATGACCTTCTTCCCCTTCCCCTCCGGTGTGGACACTGTGAAGCAAAATGACCATAGTCATGGCACTTAGGCCATTTGTATCCTCCCTAGACACCAGTCAAGTCTCGTTCTGAATACAATCAGTCCATATCCTCTCAAACCTTGTCAACATATCTCATGCACATATACACTACACAAAAGGTTCCCAAAACCTATGAATACCAACTCAACATCTAATAAAACCTATCCATCCCAAAAAAACACTACATAGTCCTACTCCTCAATCCCTGAAGCTAAGAACACACTCCTGGCACCATATCACATTTTCCACTTGGAAAACACCCCCTGAATCCCTTCATAATTCCACTGCTCCAAATCCTCGTACTACATGTCTAGTCCTTCTACCAAGCTCCTTGTACATACCCAAGTCAGACACTATGAAAATCATGAAAAAATTGTGTGCCCCTGTCATGTGCTAATGGCTCTCACTAGATAAGAACCATGCAACCCTCCAAGGAAAACATCCACTGATCCTATGTCCTCATATGAATAGTCCCAAGCTGCAACACTCAGTCTAGTCCACTCTAGACTACTCCATATCATCTCTGCAAATTTCCTCATCCTTCTGGGTCAAATACCACATACATTGTCATACCTCGACAATGTGAAAATCTCTGACCCAATGAAGACTCTATCTCATCAAACTGGCATACACACAAAGCCATATCATATGTTCCAAAGCACCCGAGTTGCACACACCGTAACTCACCATGAAAAGTCACTGAAAGTCCATCCAAATGGCTGGCAATTTGCCACACAACATACTTCTATGATCCGTGCTCTCAACCAATCCACCAGAACTCCCAACCCGCCACACCATCGAGCTACAGTAGTCCACAAATCCTCATCTCGATGGTCTGCTCCATGGTGCAAACCAAAGACCATTTAACCTTTTACCACCCACAATTGTCACTGTAGCTCCCTCTCAGAGATATCACTTATGACTTGCCCAGAACAAGAACAAAAACAAGAACAATACTCCTCCAATGTTGTACCCAAAATGTGTCTCAAGATGATCCCCTTCTCTTTAGATCCAAAACTTTGATACCATCTCAATTTTCACATGCAACTCTATGTAACTAATTCAGATACGAAAATTGCTTCCTAGTGATCTAACTATCATTGAACAAATTTACACTAAAATTATTGATTGAAAACATGTGCAGTGGAAACAACAAGATCATAGATGAATAATCAATACACAAGAGACACAATAATTATGTTCTGTAACTTTATCCAATCCTTCAAATATGAGAAAAAAACTAGTCATCTTAATGTCACCAAGACTGAGGAAAAAACCAGTGCTCTCAGCCAATACAATGTCACCAAATATGAGGAAAACCTTGTCCTCCAATAACCATACAAATCAAAAGACCAAATCTCAACAATATTATGGAAATCTCCTCTACCCATGAATCTATTGTAGACCACCTGTATGGCATGATGACATCACTTGTCAACCTGTATAGATCTATAACTGCCCATAAATCAGATACATGATTCACCATACTGCAACCCACATAAATACGTTGTTTTCTCCATTGTAATTCGCGTATACCATATACATGATTCTTCCTTTTGCAACCCACATATATATGTGATTCATCCTCCTGCAAACCACATATTGTATAAAAAATTCACTCCACACATGCGACCTTCTTCGCTTCTCTCTTCAAGGCCACATTCACCACCTTGTAGAATTTCCCTTTGCTGAGATCACCAATCCTCCTAGCACAAGTGCAAACTCACTTATGCTAGCTCCATCATGTCTCCACACGTGATCTACATGATATGTATTGTCACAATGACCTCACTTATTTATATACAATCCTTAGGGGTCAACATAGAAGCTAGTCCATAAGTAAACATCAAATTAGGATTTCCTTGTGGGTGTGAATCCACAACACAAGCCCACAAATCCCATCACCAAACCCATGAAGCCTCAACTTCATTCCAAGAGCATTTTTACCAAACCAAAAATGTAATGTGGTGCTCACGACAATTCCCACATGCCCAACACTTAGAGTTATTTGAGAATACTTTTCCAAAGCTACGAAAATCAACACTCCCTCTTATCGAGGAAGGTATTATCACCACACTCCACAAAATGGAATGGTTGCCAGTGCTACAAAAATGTCAAAACTCCCTCTTAGTGAGGGAGTAATTCCATTCTCCATCATCATCCAAAAGTAGCTTTGTCTCCCATCCTAGACATGCTACCACAAATGCTCTCTAATCTGTCTAATTGGATGCTCCCTCTATTAGCGAAGCACATCCTACTCTCCAGTCCTCCTAACTGGTTGCATCCTCGGTCATTGAAGAAAATCCTACTCTTTGACATGATCTCTTTTCGTTGTGGAGCCTGATTATCTTCTTGATTCATAGGTTTGTTTCATCCATGCTTGGACCCCATTCCCTAACGGGGGGTGTGGGGGGGGGGTTTCCACCCCATAACTATTGCCAGGGGGGCGATGACAATTTTTGTAGCCCCCCTTGGTAGGGGATTCGAGGGCAGTGCCCTTGAAGGGAAATTTTGGAAAAAATTTCCTTGTAAAATATTGTAATTTCATATTCAATATGGATCATTCATTATAAGGTTACAGATATGACAGTAGAAGTTATTTTAGGGTTTTTTTTCTCTAGAAGGCAACCCTCTCTTATGGGGGAATTGTATTGTGGTTGTGTATTATAATGAATATTGTATTCTGAGAGAGGAGACTACGAAAGAAAGAAGAGGAAGTTACAACGAGTGTGTTGTAGGTTGTATCCCTTCATTTTGTTGGATAATAAAAAGGAAGGACTTGACAATTTCTCTGGTGGAAGTAGCCCACACTGGATGAACCACATAAATCTATGTCTCTATTGTATTGTGTATCTCCTGTGTTTTATTTATGCATTTGTTTTATTTTATTACTCCATGATCCTATTTTTATAACAAATGGTATCATCGTTAAAGGTAACTTGTAGGAAAAGAGGGTTCCTAGTTCAAGTGGGGAGAAATGGAGAAAGATAGAAAGTTTATGGTCAAGAAATTTAACAGCCAAAACTACCAGTTATGGAAGATGCAGATGGAATATTATTTATAAGAAGGATCTATTCCTACTATTGGGAAGAATAACAAAGAAGTCGATGGCCATGCAGGATGAAGAATGGGAGGTTCTCGACAGAAAAAGCACTAGCAACGATACGACTGAACCTGGTAATGTATATAGATTTCAATATTTCAAAAGAAAATACAATGAAGGAGCTGATGGATGCATTGGATAAACTGTATGAAAAACCCTCGACATCCAATAAGGTATTTTTAATGAAGATATTATTTAATATAAAAATGTCAGAAGGTGGGTCTATTGCATATCATTTAAATGAATTTAATATGGTTACTAATTAGCTAAGTTCTGTAAAAGTGGGATTTGATGATGAGGTCATGGCTCTTCTAATATTGTTCTCATTTCCAGAAAGATGGAATGACTTGGTCATGGATGTAAGTAACTCTGTCTCTGGTTCAAACACTCTAAAATTTGATGATGTTGTTGGTGTTATCATTAGCGAGTAAATGCGATGAAAAATCATAGGTGAGACATCAGGTAATGCGTTAAACATGAAGAACAAGGGAAGACAAAAGGATATAGGAAAGGTCTCAGGGAATTGTGGGAATTATAGGAAGGGAAGATTCAAATCTGGACTGGGAAAGATAAAATGCTAGAATTGTGGGAAGAAAGGACATCTAAAGAAATACTGCAAAGCTCCAAAGAAACAAAGAGATGGACAACAAAAGAAAAATCAGGAAGCAAATGTAACATGTGAGGTGTTACAAGATGCTTTGATTCTTTCTGTAGATAACATTTCTAATTATTGGGTAGTAGATTCAGGAGATTCATTTCATGCCACACCCCATAGGAAACATTTTATATATTATGTTCAAGGTGATTTTGGATAGGTTCATTTGGGTGATGATGCACCATGCAAAATTATTGGAATGCGAAAGGTAAAAATAAAGCAAAGGAATGGAAACCAATGGTTGTCAAAATAGGTAAGACATATTCCATATCTAAGGAAAAATCTGATTTCAATAGGGCACTTGGAAAGTGAAGAATGTATGTCCATATTTATAGATAAGGTGTGGAAGGTCACCAAAGGATCACTAGTGATAGAAAAAGGAGAGAAGGTAGGTACATTGTATTTATGTACTGGTAATACTGACTCTTCTATCTTTTTAGATTCTACAAGAGTGGATACAACACTGTGGCATCATAGTCTTGGAAACATGAGTGAGAAGGGGATGTATATACTTCACAAAATAAATTTGTTTCCAGATATTAAACAAATTGATTTGGGTTTTTTTGAGCACCATGTTTATGGAAAACAAAAAAGAGTCATATTTCTCATAGTTGGGAAAAAAGAAGAGTGCAAGTTTAGAGCTTGTACATATAGATGTTTGGGGACTAGCTTAGGTATCATATCTTGATGGCTCTCGTTATTATGTTACTCTTATTGATGATGCAACTAGAAAAACTTGGGTTTATTGCATTTGACAAATATATGATGTTTTTGACACTTTTAAGAAATGTAAAGCTTTGGCTAAGAATGAGATAGGAAAAAGGTTGAAGTGTCTTAGATCATAAAATAGAGGTGAATATTGTAGCAAGTAGTTTGATTATTACTGTTCATATCATGTGATTCGTAGAGAGAAGACAGTTCCAGGAACACCACAAGAAAATGGTGTGTCAGAAAGGATGAACAGGACCATCAAGGAGCATGCAAGGATTAGTATGAGATTGCATGCAGGGTTTCCCTTATAGTTATGGGAAGATGTTGTAGATAGTGTTGTTTACTTAATAAACATAGGACCTTCAAGCTCTTTGGATGGTATATTTTCAGAGGAGGCATGGATAGGTAGAAAGGTAAACTATTCTTTTTTGAAAAATTTTGGTTGTGAAACATTTTTCCATATTGATAAATAAAATAGAACAAAGCTTGAGGAAAGATCCAAGAAGTGTACCTTTATTGGATACAGTGTTAATAATTTTGGTTATCGCTTATGGGATTATGAAAATCGCAAAATAATTAGGAGTAGAGATGTGATATTCAATGAGAAGGTCATGTACAAAGATCAATTGCAGGGAAAGAAACAGGAAAAAAAAACACCAAAATACACAGTGCTTGATGAGATTAGTGAAAATGAAATTCAAAAGGTACAAGAAAATCAAAATATAAAACAACATGAGTAGAATGTACCTCAAACTTGTGC
The DNA here is from genome assembly GCA_000966675.3 of Picea glauca. Classification (NCBI taxonomy): domain Eukaryota; kingdom Viridiplantae; phylum Streptophyta; class Pinopsida; order Pinales; family Pinaceae; genus Picea; species Picea glauca. The sequence continues at coordinate 192,687 of JZKD02S0502297.1, read as the reverse complement.
AAGTGTTAGAAAATCTACCAGGTTAAGTAGACCCCTTGAACGATACTCTCTTTCATTTTATTATTTATTGTTGACTAATTCTAGTGAACAAGAATGTTATGAAGAGACAATGCAGGTAGACACTAAAAGGAAGTGGGAGTAAGGCATGAAAGAGGAAATGGATTCCTTGGTAAATAACCAGACCGGGGACTTGGTTTAGTTTCTTGTAGGAAAATGAGCATTGCAGAATAAATGGTTTTACAGGTTGAAGGAATAAGATGGAAGAAAAAAATGGTACAAGGCTAGACTTGTTGTAAAGGGGTTTGCACAAAAGAAAGGTATATATTTTGATGAAATATTTTATCATTTTGTTAAGATGACTTCAATTAGGACTATTTTAAGTCTTGTGGTAGTAGAAGATTTTCATCTTGAACAGTTAGATGTAAAAACAAATTTTCTCCATGGGGATTTGGAGGAAGATATTTATATGTAGCAGCCATAGGGGTATGAGGTCAAAGGGAAGGAAAATTTTGTATGTAGGTTGAAGAAGAGCTTGTATGGCCTAAAGAAAGCTCCAAGGTAGTGATATTTGAAGTTTGATAGGTTTATTATAGAACAAGGTTATAGTAGATGTCATTCTGATCACCGTGTTTGTTTTAAAAGGATAGAAAATTGAAGCTATATTATCTTGCTATTGTATGCAGACGACATACTTTTTGTAGGGTCTAATATGCAGGATATAAATGTGCTCAAGAAGAAATTATATAATCCATTTTTGATGAAGGATTTGGGTGTTGCAAAGAAAATCCTGGTATGAGAATAACAAGAGACATGAAAAATCGCAAATTGACATTGTCTTAGGGTGAGTACATCGAGAAGGTGTTGGAGAGGTTTAGAATGCATAATGAAAAACTAGTTAGTACACCTTTGGCCAAACATTTCAAATTAACTAGGGAAATGTGTCTCAAGTCATAGGATGAGATATAATACATTTCCAGGGTCCCTTATTCATCAATAGTTGGCAACTTGATGTATGCGATGGTTTGCACTAGACTAGATATTTCACATGCAGTTGGAGTTGTGAGAAGGTATATGGAAAATCTAGGTAAAGAACATTGGGAGGAAATAAAGGGGATTCTCAGGTATTTGAGAGGTACTTCTACTCATGCATTATGTTTGGGAGGTTCAAACACTACTCTACAGGGATATGTTGATTCAGATATGGCAGGTGATAAACATAACAGGAGGAGCATCACATGGTATGTTTTTACTGTAGGTGGAACAACAATAAGTTGGATTTCAAAAGTACAAAAGGTTGTTGTGCTTTCAATAATAGAAGCATAGTATGTTCCTTCTATAGAGGCTATTAAATAAATGATTTGGTTACAGAGGTTTATGGAGGAATTGGGAAAGAAGTAGGAGAATAAAAGGTTGTACTGTGACAATGAGAGTACCATTCATCTTGCAAAGAACTCAACCTTTCATTTGAAGACTAATAATATACAACTTAGGTATCATTTCATACGATCTGTCTTGGAAAATGGACATTTGAAGTTGGAAAATATACATACTAGCCATAATCCTTTAGACATGTTGACAAAGGGAGTAACCGGGGAGAAACTGAGTTCCTACTCAGTTTCAGTTGGTCTTCAAGCATGAAGGTGAAGATGAGAAATTTTGTAGGTATAAGGTGCAGTATAGTCCAATAGTTACAACAACAGTTGATTTGTTGTTATCAGTCTACACGTGGAAGATTGTTGGTTGTGGAGCTTGGTTATGTTCTTAATTCAAATGTTTATTTCAGCCATGCTTGGACCCCATTCCTTAATGGGGGGTGTGGGGGAGATTGCACCCCCACAACTATCGAGAGCGGGGTCCAAGGGGGAAACAAAAATTTTGTAGCCCCCCATTAGTGGGGGATTCGGGGGCAACGCCCCCGAAGTGAAATTTTGGGAAAAATTGCCTTGTAAAGTATTGTAATTTCATAGTCAATCTGGACCATTCATTATTAGGTTGTAGATTTGACGGTAGAAGTTATTTTAGGGTTTTTTGATCTAGAAGGAAATCCTCTCTTATGAGGGAATTGTATTGCGACTGTGTATTATTTTGAATATTGTGTTATGAGAAAGGAGACTATGACATAAAGTAGAGGAAGTTACAACGGGTGTGCTATAGGTTGTATCCCTTCATTTTGCTGGATAATAAAAAGGAAGGACCTGCCAATTTTTATGGTGGATGTAGCCCACACTGGGTGAAATACATATATCTATGTCTCTATTGTATTGTGTATCTTCTATGTTTTATTTCCGCATTTGTTTTATTTTTTTTCTCCGCGTTTCTATTTTTTTCTAAAAATCCCATCCTAGAAGACACCCTGCTCCTAGAATCCTCTTGCCTCTGAACCTCCTATCTGACTATCTCAACCCATGAAACCTACCACACAATATTTGAAGATTCCTCTCTCCCATATGGACCTAAAGGTTGTCTCCCATTGAGTGACCAACTCTCCCTCTGAGCCTCTTGAATCCATTTGAAGTCAGACTCCCTCTAAGCCTCCTAACTCCCTTTGAAGTCAGACTCCCTCTGAGTCTCCTAACTCCCTCCAAGTCTCCTGAATCCCTCTAGGTCCACACAACCTTTGGATCTATAATGTACCCAACCACCCCTAGGCCGGGCTATGCTACTTCAAGATGTAACATACCTAGCTACCCACATGCTGGGCACACTATCTCAAAAATCACTTTTGAACTAATTTCAAATTCTGATAAATTTCTAATTAATATAGATGCATGAAATATTCACATGAACAGATCAATATTCATGCTACAACATAAAATAAATGAAACATATGTCATGCAACAAAATAAACAACAAGCATGCATATTACAAATACAAATTTCATAGATAAATAAATAGTCAGCGAAAATAAATATACAGGTAAATGAAACCATGACAGAGAGAACTTATTTTTAATGAAATGAATCACCAAGTAGTTTCAAACCAAGGACGTTCCACCCAACCATAGACATTATTTTTACAAGTCTCAACAAAAATGTCACCCCCGATCTAGGGCTATGAATCCACGAGGATAGTTCCAAAGTGTTACTCAACTTCCCAAACCGGTCAACACTCAAGCTCTCACAGGCTACTCAATACACACAACAATCTAAAGTACACCAACTCTCTTCTACCCATCATGCACAACCCAAGAGAATGGACCTCCTTCTCTGCCACACAGTTTCTCAAGCTTTCCACCTCCTTCTAGGGCTCTAGTGCATCTGGTAAATAATCTCCATGCCGGGACTCTCAGGATTTGTAGCTGTGGGAAACACTTAACACATACCAATGCATATTAGACATGCATGCATTAATTCATGGATGAAATACACAAGCAATCATTACAACAAACAAAACCATGGCTACTCTTGAACATCCATTTTTCTTTCCCAAGACAAAACATGAATGAGGAACGATGAGTGGGTGAAATAATGAATGGAGAGAGAACATAATGAAAGGTGTGAAAAATGAAAAATGAACCATGAACAATGAGTGAGTGAGTAAGTTAAGAAGAAGAAGAACCCTCAAACAACCCATAAGATGGGTTTATATATTTACTTGCAAATCAAGAACCACATGGCCTCCCCCAAAAAGCTCATGTAACCCCTCTTCTCCATTAAAACAATTATGGGTACATTAAATATAAATAAATACTCATCCCCTCAAGCCCCCTCTCTTTTGGAATCATATCCCCCTATAACTCTTATCCTTGTCCATCTAGCATCCTGTGATGCATTTATTATTAATAATGATCAAAACTTTACATTTCCTAGGCACATTGGCCTCTTTTATTTGTTTGGGAACTCTGGCCTTTCATATATTAACAAAATAAATTATTTAATACGGATCTCAAAACCGAGGTATTGTAGTGACCGTACTTAATTAAATACAAAATTTAATTCGATTAACATATAATTTCCTTCTCATACGTAATTTATTCATTCACATCATAAGCATAAATATTCTGCAGAAATTAAAATCTATCTACAGCATGAAAATAAATCAGCAATTCATAATAAAATATCTGCTGCTGATGCTAATTCCCATTGATATGGTTGTCCCTCCCCTGCTGCCTTGCTACTGCCTTGCCTAGCCTGATGCACTGATCAAATCTACCCAAACCGACTAACCTCCCAACCAGCTAGGAGCAGCCTGTCAGGCTCCCTAGCTCCAGGATACCGTAAGGATATCCTGGCCCCCGTGCCCCAAACCCCCAGCAACTCGGTGCCCCCTGCAATGATTCTCAAAGACTGTAGAACTCCATCACAGAACCATAAAACCTAAGAAAAGAAACCAGAACTCCCATCTCCCTTCCAAAATACTTCCCTGCCAAAAAATGATAATCATCCCCGTAAGACTCCTCCTGTCATATCCCCCTTTCATCGACTCTCTCCCCCCTCATTAATTTCCTTATCCCTCCTTTATTGTCTTATCCCCTTTATTAATGTCTTATCCCCTCCCGCATATGTAAATAATTTATTTAAACAAATTAAAATTATTAAGCCCCTTAAATTTATTACCCATGTCATTGAATGTGATATGTAATTAATTAATTAATCAAAAGTTATAAACAATTGATTAA
>JZKD02S0502297.1:152111-172803 GCA_000966675.3 Picea glauca | reverse complement strand
TATATATATATATATATATATATATATATATATATATATATATATATATATATATATATATATATATATATATATATATATATATATATATATATATATATATATATATAAGAAAGTTGATGTGTACACACGAAGAGTAAGCACCACCTTTGGCGTCCCATCACTTCATTTTTGTCAATGGGGGATGAAATGTGCTGAAACAGATTAGATTCAGGTAATGAAATCATTTTACGTGTTTTTAAAGCAAAATTTGTATCTAGTTTAGTAATTTACTGTTTGAAGACTTGACTCTAGGGACTCTCAAATATTCCATACTCCCAAGTCACGAATAACCCATGGATTCGGGTTGTCAGTGCCTCACAGTCACTGTCTTATTCCACTTAATAAAAGTAAAGAGGAAAAAAAATTGTGTTGCTAGATGTTCTTAAAATAACTTAATTCTTGTGATAGTCACGAAGCAACCAAGGTTTAAGGAATATTTGACTTTTTAATCTTTGTGAACTTAGAAAAAGGCACGTCGATGTCTAAAAGATAATATTTATAACTTGTGCACAAACTTCAACGAGCTTGGAGAAAATCACATTTACTAAATTGCAGATATTTGGCAGGAATTTACTGCTGAGAGATTTCATAATCTGATAATTACTGTAAGAGCATATTTTATAGTTTATAGTTTACATGCTCTTAGAAAACCCTTCTTAACTTCTTTTCTTTCTTTAACCAGTGGGCTTTTAGCATCTTACCAAATTTTGTCATTGTTTTTGTCGGTATGTGTAGTGTCTCGGCTGTACATTTCATGATGGATAATGGAAGTCGTGCTCTGCTATGCAGAAACATTCCATATATATATATTACAGTTTAAATAAATGTCTTTTACATGTGCTCATTTATATGCCTATAATGTCATCTATGCCTATTTATATGCCTTTTTCTTTAATTATTGGGAGGAGAAAGCATTATGTATAAAGATATATATTGATCTTCATATAATAGATATTAGTGGGTTTGGCTTGTAGGAGGTGGAGCTAGAGCTAGAGCTTGGAGCTTGGCCCTCAGGCCCAGATTTCAAAGAAATAGCTTTGATACCATGTGTAGCGACCGTACTTAATTAAATACAAAATTTAATTTGATTAACATATAATTGCCTTCTCATACGTAATTTATTCATTCACATCATAAGCATAAATATTCTGCAGAAATTAAGATCTATCTATAGCATGAAAATAACTCAGCAATTCATAATAAAATACCTGCTTCTGATGCTAATTCCCGTCAATATGGATGTCCCTCCCCTGCTGCCTTGTTGTTTCCTTGCCTAGCCTGATGCACTGATCACTCTGCCCAAACCAACTAACCTCCCAGCTAGCTAGGAGCAGCCTGTCCGACTCCCTAGCTCCAGGATACCGTAAGGATATCTTGGCCCCCGTGCCCAAAACCCCCAGCAACTTAGTGCCCCCTGCAATGATTCTCAAAGACTGCAGAACTCCACCACAGAACCAGAAAACCCAAGAAAAGAAACCAGAACTCCCGTCTCCCTTCCAAAATGCTTCCCTGCCAAAAAATGATAATCATCCCCGTAAGACTCCTCCCGTCATATCCCCCTTTCACCGACTCTCTTCCCCCTCATTAATTTCCTTATCCCTCCTTTATTGTCTTATCCCCTTCATTAATGTCTTATCCCCTCCCGCATACGTAAATCATTTAATTAAACAAATTAAAATTATTAAGCCCCTTAAATTTATTACCCATGTCATTGAATGTGATATGTAATTAATTAATTAATTAATCAAAATTTATAAACAATTAATTAATAAATAAATATTTAATTAATATTATTAATGCTAAACATTGCTTAATTAAAACCATATTAGGACAATTAGTTATCTAATTAATTTTACTTAATAATCCCTAAGCATATATTCAACTAGGGTTGTTATAGGTATTACATTCCCTTCCCCTTATTTTAGCACTGTCCTATGTGCATATACAAAACGCAAATCAAAATTTCAAAATTTATTCAAAAAGTTGCAAGTACTCTGCCCGCATGGAATCTTCATGCTCCCAAGTATAATCTTTAGGACCGTAGCAGGTTCACTATACTTTTACCAAATCTATAACTCGATTCCGAATAATTTTGACTTTTCTGTCCAATATTCACATTGGTTGGACTTGAAAGTCTCCCTTTGTCTCTACTTGAATCATATGCTAATCAATAACATGGTTAGGATCATGTACATATTTTTTTAGCAAAGAGACATGAAATACATTATGCACATTCATCGAAGCATGCAATGCAAACATGTATGCAACTAACCCTATTCTGTCCAATATCTCAAATGGACCATAGAATCTGACTGCTAGCTTTGTACAACTACCCAACTTCAAAGAGCTCTTCTTGGGCTTCACTTTTAAAATCACATGTTCTCCCACTTTAAATTCTCTAGCTATCCTGTTCTTATCTACATAAATTTTCAGTCTATCTTGAGCTGCCTTTAAATTCTGCTTAATTCTAACCATCTGGTCTTCCATATCCTTAAGCAATTCTGGCCCAAGTACCACTCTATCTGCTGGGTTGTCCCAACTCATTGGAGTATTTCATTTCCTACCATACAAAGCTTCAAATGGGCTCATTTTAAATGAAGCTTGATACCCCTTATTATAGGAAAACTCAACCAAGTGCAAGTAATCTTCCCACTTAAATGGCTTATCCATCACATACATTCTCAACATGTCTTCAATTACTTGGTTGACTCTCTTTGTCTACCCATCTGACTGTGGATGGTATGTTATGCTAAAGTTTAGATTTGTACCAAATCCTTTAAACAATCCCCTCCATAAATTTGAAGTAAACTTTGTGTCTCTGTCTGAAACAATTTCCTTAGGTATCCCATGCAACCTAGCAATCTCCCTCATGTAAATTTCTGCAATATTATCTACTATATGAGTCATTTTTACAGGAACAAAATGAGCATCCTTTGTCAATTTATCAACCACTACCATGATTGAATCATGCTGTCTTTTTGTCCTGGGAAATTTAGATATAAAATCAATGGTTACCACTTCCCATTTCTCCTCTGGAATTGGTAATGGTTGTAGCAAACTCGCTGGGTGCCTATGCTCAACCTTCACTATCTGACATTCCATACATTTGGAAATGTAATCAACACCATCTTTTTCCATTCATGGCCAAAATAATGGCTTCTTACTGCTGCAATTGTTTTTTGGTAAACAAGATGTCAAGCATATGGAACATTATGCATTTCTTTTAATACCAAATTCCTAAGTTCTCCAGACCTAGGAACATAAATTCTATTTTTATGCTTAAGTAATCCATCTTCCTTCATCTCATATTCTTTAATTTTCTGTTGTACATTTTCTTGTTGTAAGATTTATTTTACCCATAGGTAATGCTGATTTGTGACAACAACATCTAAAACTCTTCTCTTTAAATCTGATTGATGCATACTAACAGTTGTGGCATGCATGATATGTACTCTTCTACTAAGTGCATCAACACCTTTATTCTATTTTCCTTTGATATGCTTGATGTCAAAATCACATTCACTTAAAAATTCCAGCCATCTCGTTTGTCTTGCATTCAAAGTTGTCTGTTCAAAAAGATATTTCAGACCACTATGGTCTGTTCTTAATTCAAATCTCTTCCTCATGAGATAATGGCTCCACATCTTCAATGCATGAGAAATAACATCAATTTTCAAGTCATGCGTGGCATAGTTCCTCTCATGTTATTTAAGATTTTTGGACTCATAACCAATGACATGTCCATTTTGAGTAAGGACTCCACCAAGTCCTTCCTTGCATGCATCTATACATACCAAAAAACTTTCATTTGGGTCAGAAATATTTAAAATAGGAGTACTAGTAAGTAATTCTTTCAACAAATTAAAGTTTTCTTCACACTTCGTTGTCCATTCAAATTTAATTCCCTTTTTTTGGAAATAAGTGATGGGATTAAAAATTGTAGAGAACCCTGCTATAAATATTCTATAGTAACCAACTAACCACATAAAATATCTTATTTTTGAAACATTCCTAGGTGTTGGCCATCCTTTATTGGCTTCAATCTTCTCTGGATACACTACTATACCTTGTTCTAAAATAGTGTGTCCCAAGTAATGGATCCGTTCTTGGTAAAAATAACAATTACTAAGCTTGGAATACAGCTGATGTTACCTCAACACTTGCAATACCAATCTTAGGTGATGTTCATGATCTTCCTCTAACTTAGAATAGATAAGAATGTTGTCCAGGAATACTATGACAAACTTATCCAAATAATTTTTTAATATGCCATTCATTAAGAACATAAAGACAATTGGTGCATTTGACAGTCCAAATGGCATCATTGCAAATTCATAATGCCCATACCTGGTTCCAAAGGTTGTCTTATGGATGTATTCTTCCTTGATTCTTACCTGATGGTATCCCGATCTCAAGTCTATCTTTGAAAATATATTTTCCCCTCCTAGCTGATCAAAGAGGTAATCAATTCTAGGCAGAGGGTACTTGTTCTTCACATTGGATTTATTCAGCTGTTGAAAGTCAATACACAGCCTCAAAGTTCCATCCTTCTTTTTGACAAAGAGTACTGGTGCTCCCTAAGGTGAAACACTTGGACATATGTACCCTTTCTTCAACAATCCTTCCAACTGCATTTGTAATTCTTTTAATTCTGGTGTACTCATTCTATAAGGTGTTTTTGATACCGAGCCAAATCCTAGAACTAAATCAATAGAGAAATGTATCTCCCTCTTTGGTGGCAACCCGAGTTTTTCTTGGAATACATCTTCAAAATCTTGTAGTACTGAAAATTCTTCAAGGCTTGGCCCCTTTGTATTTTCTGGCTCCTCCACATGGTTTGCATAGAATTGACATCCATTTTTGAAACATCTCTTCAACTTTAAGGCTGAAATGTCCCTTATAGAGATGGGCCTTGGAACTTCTTTCACATTGATTTGTTTTCCTTCTTCATCAAGACATGTAAATGTCTTGTTATGTTGATCTAGGACAACATGATTCTTTTCCAACCAATCCATTCCAATTAGAATATCATAAGACCCCAATGGTATAATATTTAAATCATCATTAGGATTCAAACCATTAAGACTTATGGAACAACCTCTGACCATATCTTGGATTGTCCTTTTGGTTCCAGTGGATAGATGAACCAAACTTGTTTTTTCAAGATTAATTTTCTCCAAATATAATCTATCCACTATTTTAGGATCAATGTAACAATGACTTGCTCCTGAATCAGTTAAAAAAGAAACAAGATGATTATTTATCTTACCTTCCACCTCGATCATATTGGATTGGTACTCTGCTTGTCGATCATCTAAGGTTGCATATTTTCTTCCCATGTCTTCTACTGTTGTAGTCTCTTGGATGTTGTGCATGGCCTTTATTGTGTCCTTTATGTGAAGTAAATCCTTGTACAGGTGATATTATTTTCATCCCCAACATTGGATTGGTGGTCTTCCCCTTTTTCCCAAGGAGTCTTCTCTCTTGGATTCATCCTTAACATACTGGTCGGGATGAATTTTAATTGGGATATTTCTATTCAAAGGAGGTTTGAATCCTTTCTTTCTCTGATCAAACTTCTCCTTCTTCTTATCCTTCCAAGATTTCTACAAAGATTCTTTACCCTTTTCTTGCTCATATAGGTACTTATCCTTCCTAATGGTCTCAGTGAAATTCATATTGAATATTCTCTTTATAAAAGGATGTCAATCCACACAAAAACCTATGTACTTTCACCTTCTCACCTTTTATAAACCCCACATACTTTAGCAGCCCCAATAAATTATTTTCATACTCTGCCATGGTCATTCTTCCCATCCCGAGTTCAAAGAACTCGTACATTTTGTTTTCATATAAGTTCTCTGAAAGGTACTCCTTCTGAAAATATTCTTGAACTGCTTCTGAGTGATCCTACTCTCATTAATGTGCTCAAATTGCTTTAGCTGATCCCACCACATAACAACTTTCCCATGTAAATGGTATGTGGAAATTATGGCTTCTAGTTTTGATGAGTAGTTATGCAATTGAAAATACCTCCCGAGTCCAAGCAACCATGCTTCAACATCATCTTCTCTTTCTCTTTCACCATCAAAGGATTGTGTCTTAAGCTTCCTCAAATCTCCTTGGAAATTGTACAATTCATGTATTCTTTGTTGGTGCCTAACGAGAGACACCTCTGGACTACTTATGGAATCTTTAGATGCATAAATTTTCCTTGTTGAGTAGGGAGGTGAGTGATGTCTATGATTTTTGCTAGCACTTCTTGAATAACCATCTCTTCTGCGACCATCTCTTCTTTCATAAAAGCTACCCTCTTCCTCCTGTTTTGAGTTTCATCCATTCTTTGTTTGACTTTGCAGTTGATTTAAGCTTTGGGTCACTTGAGAATTTATCTAATTTTTTTCTTTCATCAACCTCTCATTGTCTTCTTTGTAGCTCTGCACTTCTATTCTCAGGCTTCTTACAGTCTCTATCAATGTTTCTTGCTCTCCTTTTCCCTTGTGTCCATTGGATTCTGTCTCTGCATTACCAACACTGATATTTTGACCTTTGGCCTCTTTATCATGGTTGTAATCTCTCTATACTTCTTACATTTCTTGAATATGCATTCTTATACTGAACTAATATGTTTACACCCCTAATTCTGCAAAATGTGAAAGCAACCATTTTGTTAGAATTATGCATATTATAAAAAAAAATTCTATACAATGCTACAGGTCCATTTTATTCTCAATTCATGAAGAAATGTATTATCATTCTACAAATTATAACAATTTCGTGTTACTCTCCTCTTAATCATATTTCCAATGACTGTAATATTTCCCTAATTCGATATCTAAGTTGAAAGTTATGGCTTCCCGAAAAATCACTTTCAACCCCCGTTTTTTTTTTGCAACATGATCTTGTCGAAATATTCCACAACTCCTTTAACTGGTATAGAATTCAAATTCTGCAAGGTGATTCCTTCAAACCAATTTCCATGTGACCACAACTCGAAACCATGAGCTTATTAACTCCTTAGCACCTTCCTTTGTATTATTCTACATAGGAGCTTGTTCGAACATAATGTTCGAGGGCTTGGTTACTTCTAAGCCCTTCACGACTCTAATTAACCCCTTCACGTTATCTTGAGACCGATGTTGGGACCAAGTCCTCCAGACTTCGACCTTCGACTATTATCCCTTTTCAAACTTCCAACTTCTCTCAGCGTAAACTTCACTGAACCCTTCTATTAACTCTACTAGCAGATCAAACAGTTGAGATTTGATCTCCTGTTGACTGGATGGTCCTGCCCCATCTGGAGGCTTCAACGAGATCAATGATCATGAATTAATCATGTGTTGGGATGGAGGATTATTAATTAGTTTGCAACTTCGACTTTCCGGGACAATAAAATTCTCAAGTCGTTCAACTCCCCCGGAGTTTTACCTGTCGAATCATTTACCCTATCCTTCCACTATTTAATCGGATGATCAAGAGGAATCTTGAAGGGTCTTAGATCAATGGCCTATGTGAATTCATTACTATGGGACTTTGAGACATTTCCACTCACAAGTTGCTCAACTCCTTTGGATTTATACCTGTCGAAGTGGTCATAAAGTGACGATGACCTCTTACTGCCAGTTAACCCCTTCGATTATGCTATCCTTCCACTAGCTTAATCCAACAACTAAGACTTAATCAAGCATTGGGATGGATGGTCCTTAATAATTTCGGGACTTCAACGCTTTGGGACTCTAGTACATTTCAACTCTCAAGTCGTTCCACTTCCCTGAAGTGATATCTGTTGAAGTGCTTATGTCATCCTTCCACTACTTGATCTAATGATCAAGAAAGGTCCCAAAGAGATCTTAGATCGATGGTCTGCATGAATTCATGACTTAGGTCTTCGACACTTTCACTAGTAGAGATGTTGGACACCCCCAGAGTCCATATTACTGGAGATGACATGGCATGTTGATGTCACCTATGGTGACATGGACCCATGGAATGTATGCCACGTGTCACTAAAAAATGAATAGGATGGGGGTCCAAAAGGTACTGAATCCGGGTGACACGTGTCCCCACATGACACCCTTGCCACGTGGCCTATGACACGTCATCAATAAAACAGATGGTCCACATTCCTCTGCTCCAGATCTAACGGCCCACGTGATTTCATGGACTATGGATTTTCACTTCGTGGCTTCAACACTTCGCAGTTTTGACACTTCAGGGCTTCAACACTTCGAGGCTTTGCCCATTCTCGAGTAATTACCAAAGTGGTGAAGTTATGAAGCTTTTCATCTCCTTATTAGCTTCGATCAAAGGATGTGATCACTCCAAAAATCCAAAAGGGATGACCACAATTCTACGATCCTTTACAAAGGATATCTTTCTACACGACGCTCTGGCTTTTGTGCGATCTCTGCAACACAATCTCTCCTGAGCTTTAAGAGATAAATAAAATATCCATTTTTAACCATAATACCCTATCCAATGCTCCAACCCATACTAGCCTAGTGTTTCAACTTGAAGATATGATACCAATCTGTAACGTACCCAACCACCCCCAGGACAGGCTACGCTACTTCAAGCTTGAACATACCCAACCACTCACAGGCTAGGCACGCTACCCCAAAAATCACATCTAAACTAATTTCGAATTTTGATAAATTTATAATTAATAAAGATGCATGAAATATTCACATGCAAAGATCAGGATTCATGATACAAAATAAAAGAAATGAAGCATATGTCATGCACAACAATAACCAACAAGCATGCATATTATGGATACAAACTTCATAGATAAATAAATACACAGTGGAAATAAATATACAGGTAAATGAAACCATGAAAGAGAGAACTTGTCTTTAATGAAATGAATCACCAACTGCCTGTAGACCAAGGACGTTCCACCCAACCATAGACACTATTGTTCCAAGTCTCAACAACAATGTCACCCCAAGCCAGGGTTATGAATCCACAAGGATGGTTCCAGAGTGTCACTCAGCTTCCCAAACCAATCAACACTCAAGTTCTCACAAGATACTCAGCGCACACAACAATCCAAAGTACACCATCTCTCTTCTATCGATTCTGCCCAACCCAAGATAATGGACCCCTTTCTCTACCACACAATCCCTCAGGCTGTCCACCTCCTTCCAGGGCTCCAGTGCATCTGGTCAAGAATCTCCATGCAGGGATTCTCATGATTCGTAGCCGTGGGTAAAAATTAATGCATGCCAATGCATCTCATATATGCAAACATTAATTCATGGATGGAATACACGAGCAATCATTACAACCAACAAAATCATGACTCCTCTCCAAAAATTTGTTTTTCTTTCCCAATCCAAAACATGAATGACGAATGACCAGTGGGTGAAAGAATGAATGGAGAGAGAACAAAATGAAAGGTGTGAACAATGAACAATGAACCATGAACATTGAGTGAGTGAAGAAGAAGAAGAACCCTCAAACAATCCACAAGATGGGTTTATATATTTACTTGCAAATCAAGAACCATGTGGCCTCCCCCAAGAAGATCATGTAACCACTCCTCTCCATTAAAAAAATTATGGGTACAAAAAATATAAATAAATACTCAGCCCCTCAAGCCCCCTCTCTTGTGTAATAATATCCACTTATAAATCTTGTCCTTGTCCGTATAGCATCTAGTGATGTATTTATTATTAATAATGATAAAAAAATTACATTTCCTAGGCACACTGGCCTCTTTTAATTGTTTGTGAACTCAAACCTTTCATAGGTTAACAAAATACATTATTTAATACAGGGCTCAAAACTGGGGTATTACAGGATCTACCCACTCTCTGTTCGTTGTCCTCTACATAGTCCTGGGAGGCTCCTCCTCCCTACTAGATCCCGAGGGCTGAATCCCTTTGAAATTCAATTCCCTTTGAGCCAGTACTACTAGTGAGGCCACTTGCCTCACCACTCGTGGAGCTAACTGCTCCCTTTGTAATTGTGGTGCTAGTGGGGCTACCTGCCTCACCATTGATGGAGCTAATTTCTCCTCCTCATCTATCTCTCTGCTCCTACTGGTGAAAAATTGCATGGGCTATCACTCTCTAACTTCAAGAACCACTATTGATCTAAAGCTAGATTCTCTGGGGATAAATAAAACTTGTCTAATTCAAAATAATATGTGGCACCCCTTTCTCTCAATATCTGAGACTGAGATAACACTCCTCCTAATTTTTGGCACCCATAACAAATTTGACACCCTCAAAACCTCTCCTAAATCCAATTGAAATGATACTGTACTAGATCCTGGTACTACATGCTTGACTCTCGTGCCAAGCTCCCCACACAATTATGAGCCAGTCTCTGTGAAAGTGTCAAAAAACTCTCTAGCGCCTGTCATATGGAAATATGCTTCACTATCCACCAAATGAGTCCCCCTACTGGAGATTGTATCTGAAATGGCAGAGACCAACATGATATCCCTCTAGAACCTATCTACAATCTCATCAAACTTTGTTGTCGATGCCTGTTGCCTTATTCCCCTCCCCCTCCAGTGTGGACACTGTGAAGCAAAATGACCAAATTCATGACGCTCAAGCCATATGTGTTCTCCCTGGACACCAACCGAGTCTCCTCCTCAATACAATCAATCCATATCCTGTCAAACCCTGGTAACATCTATCGTGCACAGATCCCCTACACAAAAGGTTCCCAAAACTTGGGAAGACCAACTCAACATCCAATAACACATTTCCATCTTGGAAAAACACTACATAGTCCTACTCATCAATCCCTAAGGATGAGAACACACTCATAGCACCATATCACATTTTCCACTCACAACACACCCCCTGAATCCATTCATAATGCCACTACTCTATATCATTGTACTACATACCTGGTCCTTCTACCAAGTTCCTCGTACATACCCAAGCTAGACACTATGAAACTCATAAAAAAATACTATGCCCCTATCATGTGCTGGTGGCTATCACTATATAAGAACCATGCAATCCTCCAAGGAAAAAATCCATTGATCTTGTGTCCCCGTCTGAACAATCCCTCAGTCTAGTCCAATCTAGACCACTACAATTCATCTCTGCAAATTTCCTCATTCTCCTGGGTCAAATACCACATACATTGTCATACCTCGACAATGTTAAAATCTATGACCCGATGAATACTCTATATCGTCAACGTGACATACACACAGAGCCATCTCATCTGTGCCAAAGCACCTGAGTTGCACCCATCATAACCCACCATGAAAAGTCACCAGAAGTCCATCCAAAGGATTGAAAATTTTCCATACAACATATTGTTGTGATCCGGTCTCTCCACCAATATACCAAAACTCCCAACCTTCCACACCACCGAGTTTCAATAGTCCACAATTCCTCTTCTGGACTGTCTGCTCCATATCTCAAACTAGATACCATCTAACCTATTGCCACTTGCAATCGTCACTGTAGCTCCCTATTAGATCTATCACCCGTGACTTGTCCGAAACAAGAACAAGAAAAATAACAACACTCCTCCAGTGTTGTATCCAAAATGTGTCTCAAGATGACCCCCTTCTCTTCAGATCCCAAGATATGATACAATGTTAATTTTCACATGCAACTCTATGTAACTAATTTCAGATCTGAAAATTGCTTCTTAGTGATCTAACTATCAATGAACAACTTTACACTAAAATTATTGATTGAAAACATATGCAATGAAAACAACAAGATCAAAGATGAATCATCAATACACAATAGACAATAATTATGTTCTCTAACTTTATCCAATCCTTCGAATATGAGGACAAAACAAGTCCTCTCAATGTCACCAAGACCGAGGAAAAAACTAGTCCTCTCAGCCAATACAATGTCACCAAATATGAGGAAAAACTTGTCCTCCAATAACCATACAAATCAAAAGACCAAACCTCAACAATATTCTAGAAATATCCTCTTCCCACGAATCTGTTGTAGACCACCTATACAACTTGCTTATGTCACTTGTCATCCTGTACGAATCTATACTTGCCCGAAAAATCAGATATGTGATTCAACTTATTGAAACCCATGTATATACATTGTTTTCTCCACTGCAATTCATGTATAACCTATACATGATTCATCCTTATGCAACCCACGTATATACATGCTTCTTCCTCCTGCAAACCACATGGTTTATGAAAAATTCCCTCCACACGTGCGACCTTCTTTGCTTCTCTCTTCAGGGCTATATTCACCACCTTGCAAACTTTCCCTTTGCTGAGATCACCAATCCTCCTAGAACAAGTGCATACTCACTTATGATATCTCCATCATGTATCCACACATGATCTAGATGATAATGTCACAATGACCTATCTTCTTTATATACAATCCTTAGGGGTCAACATAGAATCCCATCCACAAGTCAACATCAAATTAGGATTTCCTTTTGGGTGTGAATCCCCAAAAAAAGACTACAAATCCCATCACCAAACCCATGAAGCCCCAGCTTCATTACAAGAGTGTTTTCACCAAAACGAAAGTGTGATGTGGTGCTCACAACGATTCCTACATACCCGACACCTAGGGTCATGTGAGAATACCTGTATGAAGCTACAAAAATCAACACTCCCTCTTAGCGAGGAAGGTATTCTCACCACACTCCCACAAGTGGAAACACCTCCCGACAAAATCATCAACACTCCATATTAGCGAGGGAGGAATTCCATCCTCCATCATCACCCATAAGTATCTCTGTCTCCCATCCTATATCTGCTACCACAACTGCTCTCCAATACGTCTGATTGGTTGCTCCCTCTGCACTTGCCCAAAAAATTAGATATGTGATTCACCATACTGAAACCTGCGTATATACGTTGTTTGCTCCACTGCAATCTGTGTATAACCTATATGTGATTTGTCCTTATGCAACCTATGTATATACGTGCTTCATCCTCCTCCAAACCGCATATTGTACGAAAAATTCTCTCCACACATGTGACCTTTTTCGCTTTTCTCTTCAGGGCCAGATTCACCACCTTGCAGACTTTCCCTTTGTTGAGATCACCAATCCTCCTAACACAAGTGCAGACTCACTTATGCTAGTTCCATCATGTCTCCACACATGATCTACATGATATGTAATGTCAAAATGACCTCTCTTCTTTATATACAATCCTTAGGGGTCAACATAGAATCCCCTCCACAAGTAAACATCAAATTATGATGTCCTTGTGGGTATGAATCCCCAACACAAGCCCACAAATCCCATCACCAAACCCATGAAGCCCCAACTTCATTCCAAAAGCATTTTCACTAAATCGAAAGTGTGATGTGGTGCTCACGATGATTCTGACATGCCCAACACCTAGGGTCATGTGAGAATACCCATTTGAAGCTACAAAAATCAACACTCTCTTTTAGCGAGGAAGGTATTATCACCACACTCCACACATGGGAATGCCTCCCGATGCTACAAAATAATCAACAAAAACTTCTTGAGAAAGAGAGTTTATTTCATCCCTAATGGTTGTAGCTTAATGTCTATTACAACAAACTAACCACTTAGTCAATCAAGATGCCCTTTGAAGACAAGAGAGCCAACAACATGTAAAAGTTAAATCCAATTTGAACAATTCCAAAAGCTCAACTTTCATGTTTACCAATGCAACAATTAATAATGTCTAATGAAAAGTACTAGTGCTTTATTAGTGGGTGAATGAAGCCTCTTCTTTGGAGAGTTAAACCCTTCGAAAACCGAATGACATTCCTTCCAAATCGTCTAGCTTGAAATCGAAGATGAACTAGAGTTTAAAGTTTCTCTAGGGGTGTAAACCCCCTTACTTCCTAGAGAAATAAACCCTAACTAAGCCTTGCAACAAGGTTGAAAACCCTCTTACTTATTGTTGCATGCCTTATAGCCCTTCAATAGAAAAGAAGAAATAAACCTTGGTGGAGGGTGTAATTTTACTCCTCCTAGGGTTTAAGATATTTTTCTTGAATTTAAACAAGAAAAACAACAATTAATTGCATAAATTACCTATCAAATCCAAGAGAGAGCATGCAATAAACCCTTACTACCAAGATATCATACACAAGTTGCCAAAGAAAAACTACCAAGAGAAGTAAATAGCCTTAAATGCTCCAAATAACAAGTGTTCCATCCATTATGACAAGAAAAGAGATAGTGAATTTCCCAAGAGGGTCGAGATTTCAGTCCAATAGAATTTTTCCAAGTGATGAGTTATGATGAAATGAAAATGACATGCCTAATATTTATACGAGGAAACACAAGTCATAGTTTGTCCACTTTACAATTAAATCGATAATTTTAGGCTAAAACCTAAGTTACAATGATTAATTAGTAAATCAATTTGTTATTTTTCCCACATAGGTTACAAAATGACCAAAAATAATAAAATGATTGGACATTAGCCCATAAAAATATCCTCCGTGGTGGCATGTGTGAAGATAATCCTTCCAAGGCCAAGACATCATGCTAGGAAGTTTCCACATCATCCCCATATCAAGCAAGAAGATGGGGCTTCAATCCCACAACACCACCAAGTGCACTAAAAGGGATAAATGTCCTCCCAAATGTGAGATGTCAAGCTCCCCAAGGGAGATGTTTTGGCATAGGAGGGTGACGTCATCCTTCTTTACCATCCTGGACCCCATCCATGTGCTAGGGAATTCCTCCAAGGTGTAACATTCATCATTCTAGGCCTCGAGTGAGTGGGTCACAACATCCATCCAATGGGATTTCAAGCCCCTATGAAGGTCCAAATGGATTAGTCCCTCTGTGAATAACTTTCACCGGGAAAGGTCCTATAAAGACAAAAAAATATGCCCTCGAAGGGTCCACAAGTTACATGTATCATTCCAATTAAGCCAAAATTAATAAAAGAACCACCCAATACTGTTCATTAAATCACCCCTTTTCAAACTAAACAAATGCTCAAAGACCTTATAAATTTTACCAAATTTAGGTATGGGAGGGTTGTCATGGTGCTCTATTGGGTAGGCCAATCCCCAAGTCAAGGAATGTTTACCAAGAAGACCCTCTCTAGGACATGTAGTGAATATGAGATGTATTGGGATGATACTTTTGGGAATTGGGTTCTTGACATATCAAGGGCTCATATCGTTTCATTTATGGGTGCCTTTGTGGAGGGTGTGTTGCATCCCTTTGTTTTCAATGCAACATTTTTCCAAGCCCTTTATTTTCTTTTCGTTTTTTTTGTGGTATGAACATTGAGTGTTACGTACAATGGAAAGTAAAATAGCACCACAATGCGACTTGAAGTTAGAACACATTGAGTGCCACATGTACGGGAAATTAAAGGACATTGTAATGCATTCCCCCATCAAGTGGGATATTTTTGTTTATTTTCTTTTAAAGGTCATTCTTTTTTATGGAGAAGTGTTTCATTTCTCTTAGGACCATAGGGAAAGAATATAAAAGGATAGATTATGGATTTTGACTTTTATAGTGCTAGCTACAACACCTCTAGGCCTTTAGCCCCTTCTTCCCATGAAATGATCTACAATCCCTTCTTGGGGTTATTGAACCCACACACCCAAAAGGTGAGGAAACATAGGGGAAGATGTGTGAAAAGTGGTAAGTATAAGTGGGAATGGTATGATAACCCTTCAAGGAGACCCCCTAGTTGCAACCCTTTTCTCGAGGGTGACCTACTTACTATAGCCATTGATCTCATTTAACCACTTGGATGAATTTCTTAGATTCTCTAGTTTTTGGATTTCATCAATTTCTAATGGAGAATGAAATTTTGACTGAACTAAATAGATCTATCATTGGGAATATATTATCAAACCATCAAGAAAACACAAGAAACAATTAAATATAGAGGATTTATTCCAATAACTTACTTATTGAATCCAACACAAAATTTAACATCAATACTACACATATTTTACTACAACAATCCATTGAATGCAACTATAAATTGGAACCAATCACATAGTGATAAAATCACACATATAATTGACACAAATATTTTACCCCGGAAACCCAAAATTTGAATGGGTGCTAAATCTATATTTGGATAACTCATGTTACAATGGTACTCATGGTGCTATGGCCATTCACAATTCACACAACTCCTCATTTGCATCATCTTCTCTTGGCCCCCAAAACCCCATTGGGAGTGAAAGTACAAAAGGAAATAGGGAGAGATGGGGTAATGGGAAAGATAACAAGCCTAGACTTTGATTTCCTATTCCTCGACCTTTTATCTCCTATTATTATTATTCTTTTTTCATTTATTTCTCTCCTTTTCTCTCTCTTTTGTCTCATGTCTAATTACACTCGTAGGAACCGATTCTTACAACCATTCACTTGTTTGAATCCATTTTGGATCACCCCTTTTAGGTACTAGATCTATTATATTAAGCATAAAACATAAATACTACAGAAAATACCAGCAAAATAATAAAATGTAGAGAACCTCAACAAAAAATAATACCTTTATTGATAGGAAGCAATGTTCACTTGCCTCTTCGAGGGGAAAACCTCTAGCAGAGAAATTCTCTATTACAATAATTCTCAAGAAAAAGATTTCTCATGCCTCCTACTCTTATTTATATTAATTTTTTCTTCTAAAGAGAATTATAGAGGAAGATCTTTCTACAAGCGAAAGTTTCTATTAGGTCTTCTTACATTGACTTGTTCACATTTATTAACTAGGCCTTATTAACTAATGTCACCCTTTATTACATGGAAAGTATATTATTCTTCCTATGTGAGGGGTTAGAGAGGTTAAGTCCCTAATATTCCCTCCCCCTTGAAGAACAACCTTTTCCTCAAGGCTTGAGATGAGGAAATTGTTGTAGATTGGTGGTCGACTCCCAGGTGGCATCTTCTAAAGGTGTATCTTTCCACTAAACTAACACTTCCTTGATGGTGCATTGATGAAGATGATGCTCTCCCTGGTCCAATAATTCTTATGGATGAAACCAAATGGAGCCTTCTTCATACAACTCATGGAGACTGGTTTGAGTTTGGAACTTAGTTCCAATCACTTTCTTTAAGCATGAGACATGAAAAAAAAGATGGATCTTAGAATGATTGGGAAGAGATAACGAGTAGGCCACAGACCCAGTCGCTTGAGAATGGTATAAAGACCATAAAATTTGGGAGCAAGTTTTTGACAATGTTCAACTTTGAATGAAGTGTTCTTATAAGGTTGAAGACAAAGAAACACCTTGTCCCCTCAACAAATTGACGTTCGGAATGACCTTGATCTGCTTGTTGCTTCATGCGATTCTGAGCCATGACCAAATTTTATTTGAGGGTATGTAGAATGGATGCTCGATCTGTAATATTTTTGTTAACCTCTTGAACCTTCGAGACATGTAACATACTAGTTCTAATCCTTATGAACTATAATGTATTATGTAAATATGACTTAGGCTGGTGGGCCAGTAAAGTTGAAAAGGGGCCAGAGTGCCTAGGGAATGTAATACTTCATATACATTAATAAAATACACCACTGGATGCAAGATCGACAAGGACAAAAGAGATAGGGGGCTTGAGGGGCTAAGTCTTTTTATTATTATTTTATTTTACCCATAATTGAGTTTTATGGAGAAAAGGGGTTACATGAGCTTCTTGGGAGGGAGGCCATGTGGATCTTGTCTTCAAGTGATTTAAACATCCCTTGGGGGCTATTTTGGGTCTTCTTCATCTTATTCCTATGGTTCATTTTGTTCCCTTGTTCTTATTTCCTCTTCACTCAATGTTGCTAGTTTGTATGCTCCTGGGCTGAGCATGGAAACGAATGGCAAGAAGAAGAGAGCCATTGATGAATGGTTGTAATAATTACTGATCATTCCATGAGGGAATGGATGCATGTGTGCATGATCTTGATGGCAGTTCAGATAGAACTATCCACGGTTGCAAGTCCCGAGAGTCCCAACAGGGAGATTCTTAAACAGAATCACTGGAGCCTTAAAGGAGATGGACAACCTAAGGGACTGCATGGTAGAGAACAAGGTCCATTCTCTTGGAGTTGTGTAGGCTGGGTAGAAGAGAGTTGGTGTACTTGGACTGTTGTGAGTGCTGAAAGGCCTATGATATATTGAGTACTGAGAGGCCTATTAGTTATAATATTGATGACAGTTCATATGGAATTGTCCACATATGAGATTCCTTGGAGTTTCCAACAGGGAGATTTCTTGACCAGTAGCACTGGAGCCCTGGAGAGAAATGGAACAGCCTCAGGGACTGCACGACAGAGAAAGGTGTTCATTTCTTTGGGTTGTGCAGGCTGAGGGGGAAAGAGAGATGGAAATTAGGATTTGTTGTGAGGTTGGGAAACCTGAGAGCTAGTTAGCCATTTGTTGTGTGTTTTATATTTGGCCTAGGACCCGTCCTTGTGGATTCATAGCCCTAGCTCAGGGGTGACCTGTTGTTGAGAGTAAATGAACAACAATGTCTATGTTTGGGTGGAACGTACTTGGTCTGTAGCCAGTTGGTGAACGTTTACTTGAAAATATAAGTGCTCTCTGTTCTTTCTGTATAATGTTATTCCGTTGTATATTTAATTATCTCTGAGATATGTATTTTTAATGTGATTGTCTTTTGATTATTTGTTGTGTATGGCACGTTTCTTACTTCTTTATGTTGTATCCTAGAGATTGTATTATACATGTGGTGTGAATTCTTCTAACATTGTTGAGAAGTTCTTTGTTTTCGAGATAAGATCAGAGAACTGAGTCTTGGGACTATAGTGTGCCCTGCCTGCTAGTGACTAGGTGTGTTGTAGCTAGATATAGTGGCATAGACCAGCATGTGGGTGGATGGGTATGTTACATATTGGTATCAAAGATTTTGGTTGAAACATCGGGCTAGTATGGGCCAGGTCTATTGGTCAGATTCTCGTGGTTGTGATCAATTTATGACCTTAAAGTTGAAAATCTCAAGAGGAATGGCGTTGCAGATTCTATGCATAAGCCAGAGTGTCAAAATTCCTTTGTAAGGGACCGTGGGATCATGACCGTCCATTTTGAATTTAGGAACGATCACCACCATGATATCAAGGGAGATATGGAGCGGGAGTCGTCTGATAGAGGCGAAATCAAGAGTTGGGAAAGGTTAAGTCACAATCATCAAATCCAGATTGTTGATCGTCAGTCGTCAATCGAGGCCAAGCACGAAGGGTAATACTTCGTAACTTTGTCGCTTCAACGATCTTGGTAGGCATGAAAAGGTTGAACTGTTGAAGGCCGAAGTCCTGAAGTCTCGTCGACTATTAGATGAAGCGGTGGATTTCAGGACTGTTTAGGACCATTAGATCTAGCAAGTATTCGAGAGTATGGGGGTCGTCTGGAGCGAGAAAACTCGAAGCCTAAGCCAGAGTTAATCGCATTCGTTGGATGTGGGAGGAGTGTGAGCCATCGATTTCAGTTCAATGTTCGGCTATCCAGGAGGTAGCAGGGGTTGGACTCGGGAAAATTTCGAAGCCTGGAGTCCTGAATTTGATTGATGATCTGGCTTATGCCAGATGGTAGGGGTGCCATGTGGGGACACGTTTCCTCCGGTTTTGGTACCTTTTGGACCCTGATCTGTTTGTTTTTTTATGACATGTGGCACACGTGCCATGGGTCCATGTCACCTTGGGTGATGTCAACGTGGCGTGTCAGCTTTGTGAGTATGTGACTCCGAGCATTTCCAGGTTTCTACCAATGAAATGTGTTGAAGCCTGAAGTCACAAAGGCATGCATGTCGTCAATATAAGATCCATTTGGGACCTTTCTCAACTGTTAGATCAAGAAGTGGAAGGATGGCATAAGAACTTCAGTAGATATCACTCCGAGGAGTTAAGTGACTCGATATTTGAAATGTTCTGGAGTCCTAGAGTAGCGAATTCATGTGGTCCGTTGATCTAAGACCCTCCAGGAGTTATTGTGACTGTTGGATCTAGCAGAGAGAGTAGAGGTAAGTAATTTGAAGGATTGTCACTCTGGGGAAGTAGAAGTCCCAGGAATTGAAATATTCTGGAGCCTTAGAGCACCGAATTTCCAAATTGGTTGAACGTCATCCATCTCAATGCCTGATTAATTCATATCCGTTGATCTCGTTGAAGCCTCTAGATGAGGGAAGGAATATCCATTCAACGAGAGATTAAATCTCGATTGTCCATTTTTTCTAGTGGAGTTATTAAAGGCTTCGATGAAGTGCAACTTTGGGGGAAAACAAAAGTTGACAAGGGAAAACAATCGAAGGCCGAAGTCCAGAGGACTTGGTCCTAGCGCTGGTCTCATGCTAAGGTAAAAAGGGCCTGGAAGTAAACCCACCCTTGGACTTGGTTTTTGTGCAAGATCCTGTGTAAAAAAAAAGAGAGCGGGGCACTAAAGGGTGATTAAGCCCGCGGTTTCAAGACATGGTCACATGGAACTTGGTTTGAAGGACGCACCTCTACAGTTCTTGATTTTCTATATCAACTAAGGGGGATGAAAGTGGTTTTTCAAGGAGCCCTAACTTTCAGCTCTAATATCGGATTGGGGCAAGAGTATAGTTGTTGGAAAGATTATTCAGAGGATTTAGAGGAAAATAAAAAAGATCTGTTAAAATATGAAGATTGATATAATTTTTCTTCATGAATTAAACAGAAAAGGTACCTGTAAATTTAATTGACAATTTTTGTATGATGTGTATAGTTCTAACA